>CM068302.1:15863456-16256605 GCA_034768395.1 Linum lewisii
GTGAAACATGAACACACATAATCACGAGTCAATAATACATCACATGAACTATTCTAATAGTACCACACAATATCGAGATCAAACCCGAACAGCTTTCATCAATCAACAGGGCGTCCCCTCTTCCCGCCTAGCTAACCTCTACGCCATCATCGATAAGGCTTACTTCTGAGCCTGTAATAGGGACTCCACAAAAGTCGCTATTCTTCCCGACTATGAATCGATTGGGGCTATCAATACCCAACTCCCATCATCTGGTAGAGGCTTATTCCACCCACCTCTTATCATCCGGTAGGGCTATCCGTACGCATCTACCGTGAATTGATTGGGGCTAACAATACCCAACTCCCATCACCCGGTAGGAACCCGTATCCATCGATGTTCCCGGCGGAGGACTAGCTAGCGAGGCTTTACTTTCCACCTGTATACACTAGGTGCCAAACATCATCAGATAACCTCACGATTTAACCATAGTCGAATCAGACATAATTCCGGAAAGATGGAAATTTTCGTAGAAACGACACCTTGTTGTCAAAACCAAAACTTTACGTCTTAATTTCCAGATAAGTAGGGGAGTCACTTGGACTACTTAAGTCCCTTCTAACCTTAGGCATCATAACTTTATAAACCGGGTTTAATGAGGATCCGTGTCACTCATTAACTCTGGACAATCAACAAACAACAGTTAGTCATCCAAATCATCAAGGTATTATAGTACCTGCAAGTAATAGGTTTATAGTCTATATGGATTTAACAATCCATCACGTCATCCATTAATTTGACTAACCACCCAGAGCAATCGAACTCCATCGTTTATCATGCTGTTTTATTCTGAGTTAAATCCAACCCTCGGAAGATAGCTTATTTGAATAGGAGTTATGGGTAATTTATAAGTCCTTGTAATAATATCATATCAATTATTACGTCATATTAAGGAATTAATATTCCATATGGAGTATAACACTTCACCGGATATTCCAGCAATTCGATCCCTCCGATAAATCCCCCGTTCCGTAAAAAGGTAATTACCGGAGCTCATTTCCAAAATAATCGGAATGGAAATACTTAATTAAACAATTTTAATATCTAATTTATCGGGGAAAACCAACTCCGATGGGTTAATACTCGGTTAACAGTAAATAACCACGAGAATTATAAGGACATTATTTAAGCATATATGAGTCCAAAATACGGCCCGAGTACCTCACTCGTTGATCCGGTTCCCGTCAAACAATTAATTTGGAATAATCACAATATTTGGTTAGTGACAAAGTTTAACCAAATAGCTATTTAAATTGAGGAATTAATTAATAATCCAAGAAATTTACCCCCTTAAACCAACCCACCTATAAATCGAGTCGATTGACTTGGAAATTGGTTCTGTAGCTTGAATCGGATGGAAATAAGGAGTTAACGAACTTTCGTAACTTCCGGGCCAAATGGTACTAACTGAAAAGTTAGTTGGGCCAAATCTGTCACAAGTTGACAGTTAAGGATCAAACTGTCACAAGGGAAAACTTCAAGGGCCGAAATAACAAAGGAAAAAGAAGGATGGACTGAACTGTCACCTATAGAGTTTGGGTGACCAAACTACAATTTGGCCATCTTCCCCAACTTTGCAGGAAACTCCATGGAAGCTCATTCCAACCTTCGGTGAAGCTCGATTCTTCCGATTCTTGAATCGAAATGGAGTTTTGAACATAGGGAAATCTTCACAGGACCATGAGATTATAAAAGTGGCTTTGAAATGGTCCGACGAAGCCTGGAGCATACCGACGCAAGTTTGATCGGAACCATAATCGGAGGAGAAGGAAAGAAATCGCATTAGTTGGATTTCGGCTGGTGTAAGCTTCGAACTGAAGCACGGATGGTTTATATAGGCTCGGAGGTGTCGAATAACACCAAAGAGGATAAGATTACGAGCCGATTCGTAATCTAGAGGGGTCGCCGTTGTTTCCTCTAAAGTTGTCGGAGTAGGAACGATTTCCCATCAATCTTGGCCGTTTCCTAATGGATTCACGTTCGTAGCGTGATTCCCGGCTTTAATCCACGTTTTGGTGGAGTCCCATGCTAGAAAAATGGCCCTTGACCCTTGGGAAGAGTTGCTGGAAAAATTGGTTCCAAGGAGGAAGACGATGAATAGTGGTGATGACATCATCATCACTATTCATCAGAAAGAAAAAAATTTCAAACCCGAGATTTTGTTCGGTTCCTCAACTTACTCGGCCAAACATAATTTTTGACTACCGCGAATGAACTTAACTTGACCCGGAATCATCTCAACTTGACCCGAAATCATTAATTTACGGTCATTTCTCAACCAAAAGAAAAAAATCAACCGTACCAAATCAAAAAAAAAATTGATTCCGAAATTCGGGGTGTAACAATGTTCATGTCTACTCCTATCTACGCATCGTCCTCCGAATCGTCATCCCTCGTGTTCAGCTCCTCGGCGTCATCATCGATCGACATCTTCCCTTTTCCCTTAGATGCGGCAGGCGTGGAAGATGAATCCCCCACCAACTGGCTGAGGCGCTGAACCTGCGCCTCCAGCTGACTTAGGTGTTGGACCTCTGCCTCTAGCACCCTCACACGATCCTTGGCGGGGCAATGACCGAAGACGTGGTGGTAGTAGTTGAACTGCTACTCTAGCTAGCTCCACACTCCCTCCTACTCATATTGAGATTACAAATGTTGGCTATTTTAAAACTACAAATATCATATACTACAGTACATTACCTAAGAGGGGGTCACGCCAAATCCCAGTCCGCGAACCCTACCACTATGCTCCTTTTTATAGGGTACATTCAACGGTAATAGACTGGTCTCTCGAGTGTAACTTCTTCAACTAGATGAACCATTACTGTTAAAAAGAACGAGGGAATATCATCTCCAAATGACACAGAGCTACAACAATCCGTTGTTGTAGCGTATCCAACCCATCAACATGGACCACTCTCGAGCATAATTGCTTCAAGCATGAACAAAATTCCACTAAGACCGAGGAGACTTGTGTGGGCAACACATTTTGAATGGACAAGGGTAGAAGTTCATGCATTAATATATGACAATCATAAGTTTTCAACCCTAACATCTTTCGGTTCTCCACATCAACACACCGAGATATATTGCTTGAGCATTATTTGAATTTCTCGTTTACCCATTGTGTATATAGCTGTTGGACAAGTTTTCCCATCTGGTCTTGGCCAAAGCTCCTTTCTAATTTTCATCATTTTCAGATCCATCCTTGCTTTCAGGTGATCCTTACTTTGATCATTTTAAATACAACACAATAGTATCTCATACAACATAAATCATATTTCCCCTAACTCTCTCCTCAATCTAGAGCCTATCCATTTCGATTCCTCATAAGCACAACATGTACCACATCACAATTATCAATCAACAATTAAAAAAATCTTCGCACAACAAAATCACATCAATTAATTTCATTTCCAATCTCTCTCGAATTCATGTCGACGCAGGGCCCTCACATTAGCCTAGTACGACAACTCTAAATTCTGTTTGAGAACATCCCTCTTGTTGCCATGATTCCATCATTTTGACCGGTTCATTGTTTGGAGGTCAACCCAAAACACCAAACTACAACTTTAATAAACTTTCAGTGACCAAATCTATCATTTACCCGAATTTCAGCATTGGTCCTCTAAGTTCTTCCATGAAGCAATTTGGTCCAAGAACTTTATCTATTAACGTGGTAAGTCCAAGTCCTCATTTTTCCAGTTATCAACAATCAGGGGTAGAGCTGGCAAAATGCTGGCCAGACCCGATAAACCGGCCTAGCTCGCTCAACCCAACCCGAACCGTGATCCGACTGACCAAAAAGTCAACAACCTGTAACCCGCCCAAACCGCGACCCACTTAACCGACAACCCGATGAACCTGCGACCCGATCAATCCGCAACCCGATGAACTCGTGACCTGATGAACACGTGACCCGTCCGACCCGCCCGACCAACCCGATACAATATTTTATTTGCATTCCATATTCCATAATCTTTAGAATTAATTGTCACTTTATTCGTGCAAATATGAATAAATATACTATTAGGTTGATTCTTTTTCATTTTTAGGATGTGATGAATAGTTACATTTTTATACATTTGGATGTGTGGCATTAAGATGTGCATTTGTTTAAACTGGCCAACCTAATTGAGGATTTAAAATGGTGAACAATACAGAAATGTCATTGTATTCATCATAAAGGAAACTTAAGTTGATTTTCAGTGGTAATGATTTGGGTACTATGTTGTCTTTATTTCTTTGGAAAAGATTAGAATCCTTGCACAGAAAGCCCGACTTAAATGGTTAAATACTAATGCCTATTGCATGTCTTGATAGGCTTAGCTATACATCTATTCATGAACTACCGTATGAAAACTAGAATAACTACATAATTTAAAGGTCCTGAAATTTAATTACCACACAATCATAAGATATCAGACTTGTTGGTGTGTACGGAAAAACGTCAAACATAAGCACACACCAAAATATGTAAATGCAAGGTTGTTCACATCTTGTTTCATATAGTAGCAGATTCTTTACGAATCTAAAAGTTGTTCACATCAAAATATAATTCTAGTTTCATATAAGACTCACTTCTTCTCCTTTGCCTTCGGCATTTTCTTCATCTTCTTTTGTAATAATAAACAAATGATAAGAAAGGTTATTACAATTCACAAGCACATGTACATACAAGCTACTAAGAAGATTACCAACGACATTCAAAACTTCAAATGAACTCTTACCTATTTTATATCAATACAACCAATTGCGAGTAGTCATTAAAGCTTCGAGAGTGTTAGAAAGGCTACAAGTTCTCCATTTGCTAAGTACTCAACCTCCCAAGCTAGTATGGAATAACATATCTAGTGCACTGATGACTCTAGTGCAACTGAAGTAATTGGAATAACATATCTCTCGCCATTCTAGATAGTCGAGGATATCAAAACTCATATTCCTTCCACCATTCCAAAACATCAAGAACAACTAGTTGAGACACTCCATTAACAAGCTCATGTCGAGGGTACGAGGATCATCGAGATACTGTTGTAATTCATACTTTCTAGAACGACTAGCATCATCATCACAAGAGTAAAAAACCCTACAATTTAAAAATTCAATAAATAATCATTAACAAAATTTAATTAAATAGATGGATTCATAACAAATTCTTACGACTAAAGTACTTACAGTTGTAGATCTTCAGAAGTGACCAAACATGTGCTTGTTGTAGCAAGTAACTATGAAGTGTCCTTTTTTATACTCGTTGAAAAGAAGATACAAATCCTCTTGAACATCCATCCACTTTAGATAGTATATTGCAAAGAAAAAAATATTGAATCGTATTGATTAAACTGTTGAGTTACAAAGTATCTACACGTGGCTATTTATAGTCATCTGCTTATTTACAAGGGAAAACGGTGCCGTTTTCAATCTAACCTTATTACCCTCCCTCAAGTTGAACAGGTGAACAAATGTTCAGCAGGGGCAACTTGGCTAATAGATGATTGAATATGGCAACTGTTGTAGCTTTTGTAAATAAGTCAGCTAGCTGGTTAGAGGTGCTGACATGAAGAACACGGAGGAAACCATCTTGAACTCTATCACGTACTGTGTGGCAATTCAATTCAATGTGCTTCGTTCGTTCGTGCTGAACTGGATTTGAGGCCATGTGAATTGCAGACATGTTATCACAGTAAATGTGATAAGGCAAAGATGTAGTTTGATGCAGTTCAGTTAGCAGATTGTGAAGCCAAAGAAGTTCACAGATAGTTGCTGCTAAAGCTCGATACTCGGCTTCGGAGGAGGACCTTGAGATTGTTTGTTGTTTCTTTGACTTCCAGCTTATCAATGAAGGCCATAAGAAAACACAAAATCCTGTTGTTGAGCGCCTTGTATCCGGGCAACCAACCCAATCTGAATTTAGCGTCGGTCGAAATATAACCGACGCTAAACCCTTGACTCGCGTTTGACCGAGGGTTTAGCGTCGGTCATACACCGACCGACGCTAACATCTATCCAAAAAGCGACGCTAAAATTGATTCCGGGCCAAACCGACGGTGCAAACCGGTCATTATTTGGCGTCGGTTGGTATAATGGGCTTAGCGTCGGTTCCAACCGACGCTAAACACACGGGAATTTCGCGTCGGCCCAATGTCCAATTTAGCGTCGGTCATCGACCGACGTTAAATTCCCAAGCTATACAAACCCCGGACAGACGGCCAGAATCATTTGTGCAGTTTGCAGCCCTCCTCTCAATTCTCTCAACTCTCTCCACTCTCTCAACTCTTCTAAGGTATGTAGTTTGTTTTTTCATATTGTTGTATTTAGTTAGTGAATTAGGTAGTGAATTAGTTAGTTATTGGATTTTAGGGTTAGTAGTTAGTTTGTTAGGTTGTGAACTAATGAATTAGGATTTTGATATTATTATCTAGTTAGTGAAATAATCTATTTCAGAATAAGTGTGCATTATTAGTTAGTGAGTTAAATTGTGTTTATTTTGGTAGGCGTAATTTCGTTTGAGCTAGGAGCAGCGGTGACGCCGTCTCTTCGTTGTTTTCTCTTCTTCGGTAGTAGGTATGTATATATTAATTTTGCAATTGTGTCGTCTCATTGTTTTTTTTTAGGATTATTATGCTTACTGATTACTAATTGTGTCGTACATTTATCAGTGACCGTCTTTCTTCTATCCTCATTTCTCCTTGTTTCGCGTCACATCCCAGGTGTATGGTATGCATTCTTTTAACTATGTTATTAGCTTCTTGCTATGTTCATTTGTTATTTGGAATTGCTATGTTCAATTGTATGTTAAATTGCTATGTTAATTTGTTATTTGAAATTGCTATGTTCAATTGGTATGTGAAATTGCTATTAAATTGCTATGGTATTAATCTTGCAATGAAATTGTTATGTTATTAATCTTGCAATTAAAATGATATGTTATTACATTGCTATGTTATTAATCTTGCAATTAAAGTGTTATTGTATGAGTTAGTTTTCTCAGTAATTTGCCATGTCATTAACTAATTGGTACTTTATTATGAGTCAACATAATTATAATTATATTGCATATCCCATTGTTACCTAATATAATCTTATTTGGCGTCGGTCAAAACCGACGCTAAAATGACCCGTAAATAGCGTCGGTCATAGGCCATTTAGCGTCGGTTGATAACCGACGCTAAGAAGGACGCAGTCAACGCGTGTTTGGTCTTCGGTTTGGTTCTCGGCCGGACTGGTCGGACCATAATTTAGCGTCGCTTATGAAAAGGATTTGGTGTCGGTCACTAAACAACCGACGCTAAAATTTAGCGTCGGTGAAATTGGCGTCGCTTTTCTGACCGACGCTAAAACCTTTAGCGTCGGTCATCAACCGATGCTATACTCCGGTTTTGACCGACGCTAAAGTGCCAGATTTTTGTAGTGGCATTGGTTGTGAAGAATATTCCTTGAGCCGGTGTAGATTTGATGTACCGCAACAATCTGATCGTAGCCTGTTGGTGAGGAATTCTAGGATTAGCTACGAAATAACTGAGAAGATTGATTGTATGCTGTAATCTACACCCAACATCCCATGACAATACTTAACAAAAGCAATCTTATATCGGGGATCCATAATCACACCAAAAGCGAGTACCGAATTGTAGTCTTCCCAATACTTCTTGAACTTTGATATCATCACTTTTCCCAAACTACTTAGAACTTCATCAGTGCTTGAGCAAAGCTTTATCAATTGAAGATGAAACAACCAAACATTCGCAAAGAACAAGTTTGTAGTTGGTTACTTTGTTCCCGAGAATACCTTAGTAATGTCATCAGAAGGCTTTAAGAGTTGAGGAAGTGCACTTATTTTCTCCCAATTTTTCTTCATGCGGTGTCTTCACCTCCGCCCAAACTTCTTTAATTTCATCAATGGGAGGTGCAACTATTCTCTCATTCTAGGAATCCATTTTAGTAATCTATGCTCTCTATTCTCTACATTTCAATCATAACCAACAATTCAACATCATGAACACCACTCAACATCAACACATCAATCCAGAAGAAAGTGAGTTGATAAATAGCTTCAACCCAATGCGAAATAAACAGTGGAGGAGTATACAACAAGGAAGGAAGAATCGTATTGGGAATGAGATATCAGGAACTAGTAGTTGCACAACACTGCCACCACCAGTCTCACAAGTCACAACCCCTCCCGTCCATGGAAACCTAATTTAAAAAATCAATCAAACTACTATTGACATTCTTGAATTTTTATTTTGTTTCTTTGTAGAGGGTTTGTACCTCAAAAAGATATTGGTTATGTCTTCCATCTTGGTATCATTGAATCTACGTGGAGAAGAACATTGCAAGCTTCAACTCGTCGGTGGAGGATAGTTCCGGTGAACCGCCAACAAGGAGAAGAGAGTTAGGTCATAACCTCATAGGTGTCGGTGGGGACTAGGGAGGATAGAAAGGGGATGTGAACGCATGTTTAGTTTTTGTTTAAGATTATAATTATTTTTTATTAATTTTGAATATAATTTCATTTTTCTCATAATTAAATATTATTTGTAATTTTATAATTATGTGGTATCTATTTGACCGGTTAAATAGATGCCACATCAACTCTGTTAGCACTTATCCCTTAGCGTTACTTACTAGCACCATCGATAACAATGTTAAAAATCCAAAGAACATTGACTATATTTTATTAAAATTTATTTAAATTATTTATCACATAAAAAAATTATATTAAGTTTTGCAAACTGTAGTTGAGACTTGTGATCGATGGTAAATAATTTAAATAAATTTTTTATGTGATAAACATTGAACCCACTGGTCGTCGTGAAAGCCCCGATCCTCCTCTCTTTCTCTTCCTGTCGAACAAACGCCGCCACCATCAAACTTTATTCCATCTCTCTTATTCATCCGCACCTCGAATCAATCAAACCCCCTTTGAAGAATGGGGCATTAGGCCCAAAGCTGAATCAAAACAATTTTTGGGCTTGGGTAAAAATTTCAGATCGGGCCGAGCATCATGACTACATTAAACTAGATGGGTTAAGATCCATTGGTACTAATTAGTTTGGGATAAGAGAGTTCTTTAAGCCAATCCAAAGAAGACTAAGCACTTCGGATTGCCGTTCAGATAATATGGGCATCCATTACGTGGCACGTTTGGTCCTGATTAACCTCTCAAGAATTCTGGAGGTAGACTTGACTGCCTGATTTGGGACTTGATTTTTCTCACTTGTGTTTTATCTATGTTTCTCCGAGAGGAATTATCTATGCCAAAAAAAACCCTTCACTTCTTAATTTAAATTAACCCACTAAGAATTAATTGTCCAAGCTTCCATCCAACCCAAGAACTAATTTACTCAACAAAAAATTAAAAGCTTTCACTCCTTCAATTTTCTACCAAACGTAACTAATTAAAGTAAAACTTAGAAATTCAAAACTTCCCAAGATTACTCGGAAATGGCCCTTGTTTCAAATGGTTTATTAACTTGTCCATCACTTCCATGAGTGTTGTTCCGATCTCGTCGCCTGAAACAATGTGGGAGCCGACCCGATCGCCCAAGTGACTCCGGATCGCCTCGCAATGAATAAGTGAGGGCAGTAATCAGAACAAGATGAGAGTAAGAAAAGGACAATGGGGTAACAGAATGTACCTAGGGATTTCTCCCAGCATTTGGTCGTGTCTGCAGTCTGCCCATTCCCTCTGTATTTATAGTCTGGCAGGTCTGCCAAGGCCGTTAGGCAATGGTACGACGCCCAGTAAATCGCGCCACGTGTCGTCGAATCTAGACCGTCGCTTGGTGAAGACGAAACCCTCAGGATTGATCCACGTGTCCTTTTAGGGTTTTCCCAGATGGTAAGCGCGACGTCGCCCTAGGGCTTTTCCTGGGCCGCGTTTGGGCCTACCCCTAAAGTGATCTTTAGGGTACCTGACTGGTCAACCCTCGCTTGAGGCGTTGACCGTTTCCTGGGTCATATCTGGGCCTGCTTTTTAGAGCATCTTTTGGTGCTCGTCTGGTCAACCCTCGCCTGAGGCGTTGACCCTCTTTTTTAGGTGGATCATCTCGCCTATCGGGCTGACCCGATCCAGGGTGGCCCATCATGAGCCCCCTAGTCCGCTTGTGTGTTTGTCGCTAAACACACTGGCGAACTATTCTGTTTCCGTCGCCTACTGCGTTCCTCGAGGAACCCTATCTCCGCCACAACCGAGGGTCTTCTGGTCTTTTCCTTCTACACTAGTCCCCTAACTTGCTCATTGCCTACGAGGTAGCCCTTTCTTTTTATATTCTCTTTTATGGATCGTCTGCCCAATCGCCTTCTTTCCTGTCTTGCGTCTACTAGACGCTTCCCTTTTCCCGATGCCAGCAACTCTATCCGTCTTTTCAACTGCCGCGATGTTTCCCTTTTCCGATGTAAGCCACTCAAACGTCTCTGCCATTCCTTTATAAGACGTCCTACTTTCATTACTGTTTCCTTCTTCCTTTTCCATCACCTAACCTCCTTACTTGCTTCCTGCTCTCCTCTTCAATCATCCGTGCCTTCCCCTGCTTTTCCTCCACTTTTTTCAGCCCCTCTTTTTCCTTCCAGATGTTCGACGACCTTGACTACCTCCTCAGCTGTCCTGGTACGTTTCTGCTTTTTACTTGAATCTTCCTTCTCTCATCCCCTTTTTCTTTTTCTACTGCCTCTTCTGTTACCTAGCTTCTTTCTTCCGGTAGAGCCCCCTGTACACTAAGGTCCACATGCCTTCTTCCTCAACCGATTCGGAGAAAACTGCCTCCGACTCGTCATTTGACGATTTCCAAAATTCTCCCGATCCTTCGGAGCCCCGAGAATGGGGCATGCACCAGTTTGGATTCGTCCCTGGCTTTCGCTCTTGGTCCGTGGACATGACAGCCCCCATCTCCGACCAAGGCTACACCGTTCGAGCCTGGAAAGACATGTGGTACGACGGCATTGGGCGAAATCGCTATGTCATCGGGCCAGGCTACTTTCCATACCTCTCTGCTACCACCATATGTTCTTTTCTTCCCAAACTCTCTCTTCCAACCCATTGGGATTACGCTGCTCCTTCCTTCTTGTCGACCATTGGGAACTGCCCTGAAGGCTGGCATGGGGTGTGGTCAGAAAGCTTCACTAACGGCTTGCGCTTTCCCCCTTCCTCGGTTGTTGTATCATTACTTCAAACCCTCAAAGCCTCGCTTGGCGCTTACACCGCGACTTCGTGGTCTGTCATAGCTAGCTTCGAGGTTTCTTGCCAACGTGAGAAGATTACTCCTTCCCTTTGCCTTTTTTCCCTTTTGTACAGTGCTAAGCATAACACCAACGGCCTTAGCTTTGTGAAGCGAGGTACGTATAGAGATGTGGGGATGCGGAGAACAGTAAAACCGCACCCCACATGGTATCATGCCTTTTTTTACTTCAAACCCTCACCCGAAGACACCTAGGCGACGGTTCTTCCGCCTCACTGGTCACAAGGCGATGCCAATAACTTCCCGCGTGGTCGCTCACCACTGCGTTCGAACGACAACTCCTGTCGCTTATCAACGAGGAAAACTTCAACCTGAACGACCCTCTTACCCTAAAACAAGTCCTGGTGATGCTGCCCGGAGGTAGATGGGATTATCCTCCCCTCTTTTTATACTGTTACTCCTGCTTTCCATTAGCTTACGTTGTGTCTTTTGTTTTTATGTTTTCCTGACCATGATTTCTCTCTTTTCGCAGGCATGACAGACATTTCCAACGTGCTGATCAGCACGACCGCTCGTGGGTCTATAACCACGACTCAACCACAACGTGAGCCACCGCCAGTGGTTGAGCCGTCACCATCCTCTCCTCGCGGGAAAGGAAAGAAACGAGGGCCCGTCGCCCTCGTGACAAAAAGTCGTCGCCCGCGGCTAAACCAATAAAGCGACGTAAACCTTCATCCACCGGTCCTGCCGATACAATCCTCATTGAGGAAGATACTCTGGTGGAGCCTGCAGCTCCTCCACCAAGTATCACCATTACTGAGCCCATAGAGCCTCCTACTGATGAGCCAATCGACGCAGAACGTCATGATGCTATTCCCGAGTCCCCCCTCGACGTCTAGGAAAGGAAACCCAAGTCCCTGTGGAGCGAGAATCTATAACCTTCATCCATGATGACTCGCCTTTGTCGCCTCACAACGACGAGGAGTGCCGCCGTGCGTTATCTCACCGCGTCTTGACAGACTTTATGGCACCTGATTACGAGAAACCGGCGGGCTACTTCCCTGTTGTATATCCTCAGCGATCACAGCTGTCTGCTGACGTGGCTCGTGACATCGCGGAGGAACTGACCTCCGGGGTCCTGAAGGGACTGGACGACGTGAAGGTCGGCGATTTCCATCCGGCGATGGGGAACGTCTACGTGAAGCACCATGAGGTATTCCATCAACCGGCTCTCTCTTTTTCATTTTTTTTTTGCGTATTCAGAGCATTCAATTAACCGTCGCTTTTCAACATGTTTGGTCCTATCCTTTATCCAGATGTTGCTGGCGCTAAGCATTGCGGACAAGTCGCGTGACTTGTTGATGCGCAAGGCTCGTGAACTTCGTGATGATCACGCAGTTCTTCAGCGTCGCCTGGACACCGAAGAAGTAAGTAGAAACTTGATGATAATGATGATGATTGATTTTTTATATATATATATTTTTTTTTCTTGCTGGTTCTCACCGTCCTTATTTTATTTCACGCAGTCTGACCATCAGTCCACCAGGAACGAGCTTGCCCGCCTGACTGAGGCCCACTCCCAGCTTCAGCATGATCTAAGCGAGGCTACCTCTGCCGTGGAGCGCCTGACCCAAGATTTATCGACCAGCCGTTCTTTCATCATTAATTTGAAGAAGGCCTGACTGAAGCCAAAGAAGCCGCTTCCTCGTCTGCCAAGAAGCTCCAGGACCAAGAGGCTCTGCAAAGACAGATACGGGCTCTGACAAAGGAGAAAGATGCTGCTTTTGCTGCGCAGAACCAGGTGTCTGAGGAGAGAGATAAGGCAAAAAAGCTGGCCGAGGCGATGATGGTGGAAAGGGACCACGCTGTGGCCATTAAGGAGGAGACTGAGGCGCTCAGTGCTCGACAGTATATGACCGCCGTGTCGCTGATCCGAAGATCCATCCCCGTGATCATGACTGCCATCCGCCAGAAATATGCGGCCGTCGTTGGGCCCACCCCTCCTTTCGTCCGGCGTGAATTTCTTTCGGCTTCCTTCAAGGCTGTGAATCGCCTGCTGAATGGGGTGCCCGATCCTAACACTGATGTCGATCCAGAGTACATTAGTGTGATGAAGGAGGTCCAGGCGGCGGATCAAGAGTACATAGCAGTCGAGAAGGCTAGAAGGGCTCGGACCAAGACGGAGGCAGCTGCAAAGGCTCGGGCAGATGCCGGTAGGGGAGAAAAGGCGTCAGAAAAAAGCCTGGTGGCTCCTCAGGGCGACCGCGGACAAGGCTCGGGTCATGGAAAAGACAAGTGATGAAGAATCTCCACCGTCTTTCTTTACTGTCTCTTATTTATGTCTGTCACCGGTTTCCTGTTATAAAATTTTATGAACGTATATGAATTTGGATGATATTCTGCTAATTTTATGAGCGGTGCTTCTCTTTATCTTCCATTTTGTATATCCGCAAGTGATGTTCCGTTGCCTGACAGTCTTACTGTGTTTTGACATTTTGCTCTTGGGCGACGACTTTCTTAGCCTTAGCGTTTAATCCTTTTAGGCGATGTTTTTATTTGAGCCTTAGCGATTTAGTATAAGCGATTTATTTTAGCCTTAGCGAATTAGAACTTTTTGTGCCCCATAGGCGAAGCGCGGTTGTTCCTAGTCTGTAGTCAAGCGACGATATTTTGTAATGTTTATGTGGAAGCAACGGACGATGATAAGATAGAGATAATAAAGATGAGTCATCCAGCGACGCGGCTATCGGATGCTCTTTTTCATTAATCAGCGAAATGGAAAGGCGACATATGCTCCTAGGCGACTACTCATGGTATTTGCGGAGATGCATCGCGTTCCAGGTCCGAGGGATCTTTGTTCCATCCAGTCTGGCCAGTTTGAAGGTGTTGGCTCCCATAAATTTCCTGACCTGGAATGGTCCCTCCCATCCAGGATCGAGTTTTGCGGCTCCTTCCGACGGCCTGAAAATCTTTCGCAGTACTAAGTCGCTGATCTTGATGTGATGTGGTCTCAACTTTTTGTTGTATCGCCTAGCTAGCCTCTCTTTCTCTGCTATTAACTTCATCTGGGCGATTTCACGCTTCTCTTCGATCATGTCCACATTATGGACCAGATTTTGCTCATTTTCCTCCGGGTCCTAGCTGCTCAATCTGACGGAAGGTATTGTTATTTCCACTGAAAGGACTGCCTCTGATCCATAGGTCAATGCGTAAGGCGATTCGCCTGTTGACGTCTTGTAGATCATTCTGTGTGCCCACAGCACGTGGTCGAGTTCCTCAACCCACGTTCCTTTCTTGCCTTCGATCCGTCATTTTAGGCCTCTTAGTATAAGTTTGTTCGCGGCTTCAGCCTGTCCGTTGGCTTGTGGATATGCGACCGAGGCGAATCGTAGGAGGATTTTATATTCTTGGATGTATGCTTGAAAACTCTGGCAGTCAAATTGGGAGTCGTGGTCACATATAATGCTGTGAGGGATACTGAACCTTGAGATGATATGCTTGAATGTGAACTTCTCGATTTGCTTAGCATGGCCGTTGCTTCAGCCTCAATCCATTTTGTGAAATAGTCGATAGCCACATTTAGGTACTTCCGTTTGCCAGAGGCTTCGGGAAAGGGTCCCAGAATATCCATTCCCCATTGGGCGAAGGGCCAAGGGCTAAGGATCTCCTGCAAAGCCGTGGAGGGCAATCTATGATAGTCGGCATACTCCTGACACTTGTGACACCTTTTAACCAGGTCCGTCGCCTCTCTTCTCATTGTTGCCCAGTAATAGTCTTGGTACAGCAAATTTTTCTCTAGACTTTTAGAGCCCAAGTGCGTTCCACACACTCCAAAGTGTATTTCCCGAAGACTATAGTCAGCATCTACTGGTCCAAGGCATCTTAAGTCAGGCCCTGCGGCGGACTTTCTGTAAAGGTCGTCGCCTATTAGAGTGCACCTGCTAGCTCGTCGTCTTGTTTTTGTAGCCATCGCCTGGTCCTCTGGAACTGTTCCATCTTTCAGAAATCTGATGATGGGAGTGCGCTAATCATCTTCTTGTACGTCTTCTTCCTCCTGGGTACCATCGATCTGGAAACATGTATTTATTTTTACTTCCTTCTCAACAGTTACCATCCTTGTTTCCTCAAAATCAACCACCGTGGCTAGCTTTGATAGCGCGTCAGCGTGGCCATTCTCCTCCCGAGCGATTTGCACAATGTCTACCTTATTGAAATCGGCTAGGGCCAGCTTTATTTCCTCAAAATATGCCATTAGTGACTCCTCCTTGATTTCGAACTCCCTATTTAGCTGGTTGACCACCACCGCTGAATCGGAAAAAAAATTAACGTACTTAACCCCCATAATTCTCGCGATTCTGAGCCCTGCCTCCATCGCCCCATACTCAGCGGCATTGTTAGTTCTAGGCGACCTCATGAATAGCCCCTTCTGGGCTTTTCAGTACTATGCCAGCTCCCGACCCATTTTTACTAGAGGCCCCATCTGTGAGGAGTGTCCAAGTCTGGTGCTCACCCTTTTCCTCCTGTACTGCCCCTTCCACAATAAAGTCGGCGAGAACCTGGGCTTTGATTGCTGTTCTGGATTTGTATCGGATGTCGTATTCGCTGAGCTCAATGGCCCATTTTTCCAGTCGCCCGGCCACGCTCATCGCCAGGGCATTTTGTATTGGTAGGTTGGTTAGCACTGTTACGTATGAGCCTGAAAGTATGGCCGGAGCTTTCTTGCCGCACATACCACAGCATAAACCATCTTCTCAATAGCGGGGTATCTAGTTTCAGCGTCGACCAACGTTTTACTAGTGTAGAATATCGGCTGGTCGCTCCGTTCCTCCCGCCGCACTAGCACCGCGCTTACTACTGTTGGTGATATCGCGATGTACATGAATAGCTCATCTCCTTCTTTAGGCGAGGCCAGCACCGGAGGAGTGACTAAAAATTGCTTGAGTTCTTCAAATGCTTTATCGCATTTGTCATTCCAAGCGAATTTTGACGCATTTTTCAAAATAGAGAAGAACAGCGCGCATCGTTCTGCCGCCTTTGGAATGAACCGGTTGATTGCAGTTATCCTCCCGGCTAGAACTTGTACTTCTTTGACTGTTTTGGGCGGTGCCATGGCAGAGATAGCCTCCAATTGCGCTGGATTCGCCTCGATCCCCCGTCGAGTTACTAAGTATCCTAAGAATTTACCTGATATAGCCCCAAAGACACATTTTTGTGGATTTAGCCGCAACGCAAAGCGCTGTAATGTTTCAAACGTCTCTTTTAAGTCACTTAGGTGATCGTCGCCCTTCCTACTTTTTACCAAAAGACCGTCGACGTATGCTTCCAGGTCACGCCCCCGTTGCTTAGCAAAGACCATGTCTATCATCCTTTGATAAGTTGCTCCTGCATTTTTTAGGCCGAAGGGCATGACCTTGTAACAATAATTGGCCATAGAAGTCATGAACGCTGTCTTCTCTTGATCCTCCTCATTGAGTGGTATCTGATGGTATCCGGGAAACATATCTAGGAAAGACAACATTTCATTGTTCGTTGTGGCGTCGACCAACTGTTCAATGTTCGGGAGTGGGTAAGCGTCCTTTGGACAGGCGTCGTTTAGATTCGTAAAGTCGACACACATCCTCCATGCGCCCGACGATTTTTTGACCAGAACCACATTTGACAGCCACTCCGGGTATTGAACCTCCCTGATGAAGCCTGCTTCCAGTAACTTGTCTATCTCCTTTTTGACTGCCAATTGTTGCTCTCGGCAGATATTTCTTCGCTTTTACTGCACGGGGCGACAACTTTTGTCGATTGACAAGCAATGCTTAACAATTGTTGGGTCTATCCCTGGCATGTCACTGGGGTGCCACGCGAATAGGTGTGAATATTGCTTGATTAGCGTCATTATCGCTTGTCTGGCTTCTTGGCTTAGGTAAGATGACAGCCTCACCGTTCTTTCTTCATCGCCTTCCCACAAAGCTACAGGAACATCAGATTCTGCTGACTGTAGCCTTTCTCTATTCTCAGTTCCTTCTTCCAAGTCAATTTTATAACATGCTCCTTTTATCGCCGCCCGATAACAACGCCTAGCCACCTCCGGATGCCCCCAGGCGACTCTGACGCCCTCCTTTGTTACAAACTTCAAAACCTGGTATACTGGCGAAGAGATAGCTTGAAAAGCTGCCAGTGATGGTCGCCCCAGGATTATATTGTACGAGGACCGGCAATCCAACACATGGAAATCTACTGACTGTACTGCCTTGACTTGTTCGTCACCTATCATGACTTGTAGGGTAATGATTCCCTTAATAGGTACTTGGTGCGCAGAGAAACCTGTAATAGTTGTTTTTGTCGGACGTAGGCTTGAGATGGGAAGCTTCATCTGCTGGAAAAGTTCCCAGAATAAGATGTCAGCTGAACTTCCTTCATCCACCATTACCCGTTCCATTCTGCTTCTGAGTGTTACAATCTGGATCACCATAGCCTCCAGGCTAGGTCCTCTATTTTTAATCATATCTTCCTCTGTAAACATGACGGGCGATCGCTGAGTCTCATTGTTTATGATCAACACCTCATTGCTATCGCTTGACTGTTTCTTCGTCGGACAACTTTCCCCTCCGAAAATAGTCTGATAGACCTTTGTGACTTCTTCTGTTTCTTTTGCTTTTTTGGGGGCGTCGCCCTGCGGTTCCTGCAATCGGGCGAAGACTGTTTTTCTAGGCTGGTCGCCTGGCCCCGGGCTATCCTCTTTATCGTCTGAACTCCTTTCTTTTCGTTTGGTTTGGAGGATGAACTCCTGCAGGCGACCCTCTTTGATCCATCGCTCAATCTCATTTTTAAGCTGCCTACATTCTTCCGTGGTGTGACCATGCGAATCATGGAAGTTGCAAAATTTTCAGGGATTACGCTGCTCTGGGTCACCTCGGAGCGGCTCAGGCCACTGAATGTGTTGATCCATGTGTTGCATGTACAAGAACACTTCTTTCCGAGATCGATTAAGCTGTGTATATTCTCGTCTTTCCTCCTGGTACGTGCGTATGTCATTGTTTTTTCTGTCATCGCGGTACTCCCTTCTCTCGGGGGATCGTTCGGCTCTCTGCCATCACGCTCGCCTGTCATTGTTATCGCGTGATACGTCAGTTGGGCCTTCCTTTCGGCTCTTCCGGCCGTCGTCACCTCCTATCTCCGCCAACTGCTCTTCTATGAGAATTATGCTATTTATCCTGGCCTCCAGGTTGGACAGAGTGGTGGGCTTTTTCTTTACCAATGCTTCCTTCAACCGCCTGTTATGCGTCGCCTGGATCATACTTGTCGTGGCTATGTCTAGAGTGACATCCCTGACGGACTGCACCGTGCTGATCCATCTCTCAAAGAAATCTTTCAGCAGCTCCTCTGGCCATTGCCGTAGATTGACTAGGACCTGTACCGGAACCTTTCGGTGTCGCCTACTTTCATACTTTACCAAAAAAATTCTGGCAAACTCATCCCATGTATGAATAATTCCCTCTGGCAGACTCATGTACCATTCCCTTGCCGCTCCCCCTAAAGTGGCTGGGTAGGCTCTACAGAATGCTGCATCACTTGCGCCCTGCATTTGCATGGCGATTTGAAAATTTTGCAAATGCTCCTATGGGTCGCCTAGTCCCGAATACTTCTCCATATTTGGCGGGACAAGGCCAATTGGTAGAGCTTCGGCGAAGATAGCCCTTGCCGAAGGTTGTCGGATGACCCTCTGCTCGACGCCGATTTCGACTAGCGGTCGAAATGCCCGTAGCATTTCCGCGTGAGTGCCGTTGTCCGGGGCCGGAATATTCTGAGCTCTAGGTGCCTGTGCCTGCTGAGCGATAACTGTCCTTAATAGCTGGGTAAGTTCTAGATTCTGCTTCTCCAAGACCTGAAAACGCTGCTCAAGGACTTTGTATGCTTCTGAATTCAATGTTTCTTCATACATTCACCTTTTCCTCTGGTCCCGAGGGATATACGAGGAATCGGTGTCTGTGTCTCTAGGCACCCCTTCTTCGTCCAACTTGTTTCTCAAGTTTCTTCCCTCTAGTGGCGGATTCTGGGCTCCCGGATTCACGTATTTCAGCGGCGTCTCCTCCGCCTCTCCTTCAGGACGTACAATAAACGCTTCTCCTCTTATCATTCTTCCTACATTCTCATGTTCCATCGCTCAGCTCCTTTTGTTCTTGATTATCCCCTATCTGGCGCGCCAATTGTTCCGATCTCGTCGCCTGGAACAATGTGGGAGCCGACCCGATCGCCCAAGTGACTCCGGATCGCCTCGCAATGAATAAGTGAGGGCAGTAATCAGAACAAGATGAGAGTAGGAAAAGGACAATGGGGTAACAGAATGTACCTAGGGATTTCTCCCAGCATTTGGTCGTGTCTGCAGTCTGCCCATTCCCTCTGTATTTATAGCCTGGAAGGTCTGCCAAGGCCATTAGGCAATGGTACGGCGCCCAGCAAATCGCGCCACATGTCGTCGAATCCAGATCGTCGCTTGGTGAAGACAAAACCCTCAGGATTGCTCCACGTGTCCTTTTAGGGTTTTCCCAGATGGTAAGCGCGACGTCGCCCTAGGGATTTTCCTGGGCCGCGTTTGGGCCTACCCCTAAAGCGATCTTTAGGGTACCTGACTGGTCAACCCTCGCCTGAGGCGTTGACCGTTTCCTGGGTCATATCTGGGCCTGCTTTTTAGAGCATCTTTTGGTGCTCGTCTGGTCAACCCTCGCCTGAGGCGTTGACCCTCTTTTTTAGGTGGATCGTCTCGCCTATCGGGCTGACCCGATCCAGGGTGGCCCATCAAGTGTGCAACTTATTAATTACTCCTTCAATTCCATGACCAAAATAACTGGGCTATTAACTAGGATTTTAGTCGAAGCAATTATACTAAATCATATTTTTGCTGCTGCACATCAAATGTGGAAAGTAATCCAATATTCGTGATTTATCCCTATAGGTTGTAATGGAGCTTCTACGAGCATAAATGGTACAACAATCCTTTCATGGACATGCATTAGGGTATTTTTTGTGTAAACAATCACCAATCCTATCAAGGGGGTGCTCACACACAAAAAGATTAACGAATAACTACAATATACGCTTTTAATTCTCAATGACAAAAATAAATTAAGAGAATAGCCACAATATGCACATTTAATTCTCAACGACAAAAACATACTCTTATTAAAGTATTCATGCACGAAGATGTCAACGATTAGTTACAATATACTCATTGATTTTCACTTTTAGCCGTGAAAACAAACAAACTCTCAACCTTTCTAGATCTCGGAGTTTTAAGTAACAATGTTAATAGGCCTAATACACAAACTTTTTTCTTTATAAAGGCCTAATACACAAATCTAGTCAAACATTTGCGGTTTATGTCAAATTTGTCCACTTCTATTTTAGTAGGACAAACCTTTAATTTTCGTGTCAAATCTGTCCAGTTTACCAAATCCAGACTTATCACTCAAAGTTGCAAAACTATCTAACCCCTTTGCTCTTCCTCTTATTTGTACGGCCGGGTGATTTCAAAAAAATCAAACCGCTTAAACCTCCTAGAAACCTGAATCGGCGTCATTATGCCTATTATTATGATCTACTCCGTAGACTGGCACCGATTGGACATCTGAATCATTCCCCAATTCAAACCCAGCAAGTAGATTACCAAACTGCCCTCCTTCATTTGCTCACTTAACTTCAGCGGGCCGTCCGATTTGCCACGTCTGAATTAAACCGCACCTGGGCCGTCAGATTGGGGTTTCAACACCAAAATGGTGCTGAAACTTCAGCACCTTATAATTTTCTAAGTTTGGAGAAGTGCCATGTCATGGTACAACAAGGGATAATATTGGGGCACAAGGTCTCCAAGCAAGGGACTGTAGTTTATTTTTTGTTTAAGATGTCTGATTGTATTTAATCAGTCTCCAGCCACCCAACTAAGGAAACAAAAAGATCGGTAGTTTTTGCCAGCAAACAGCAGCAGTACAAGCACTAAAAGGAAATCTACATATTTGCTAACCAATTCGGTAGCAACGTTCCTAATCTAGCACGGTTAGCTATGGTGTGCACTTGTCGGACCTCAACTCTTCTCCGATGCTCCACTTTGATGTTGGGGTATCTTTGTAGGATGAGTACAATGTCTGCAATAATAGCTTCGTATTCCCAAGGCCAGTCTACAGCTTGATCCGTCACATCATTCACCACATCCAGGCAATCAGAAATAACACACACTTCCCCTCTTAGATCCTTCGCCATTTGCACCGAGATAAGAATTGCATATACTTCAACTACACCTGGAGTTCTACAAAAAAGGGATCCCGCTCTCCCATCAATTGCGTGACCTTCAGAGTCATAGATAATGACCCCTACTCCTGCCTTTTGGATGCCTGTTTCAAAAGATCCATCACATCGAATCGTCCAATCGACGTTCATAGATAGTGGACCATTAATGCTAATGTTTGTACCTGAGTCGGGATTGATACTCGTCAAGGGCGCCTCGTAAGAGTTCCAAAGAGAAATTTCTGCCTCCAAATGTCTCTTCATGGTGCTGATATTAACCTGCTCCTCACGAAACACCAAATTGTTCCTCTGTTTCCACACAATCCAACATCCCCCAATGAGCCTAAGAACATCTGACTCTTGGAGGACTGCCTAAGCCCCATCAGCCACCGCTTAAACTGTTCTCCTTCATTCAACCTTCTCAAATGTGGGGCCACTTCATCCCAGAAATTCCTGATCAAAGGGCAGTGAAAGAGCAGATGTTCTATAGTTTCAGCTTGAGATTCGCATCCCTTACATAGCTCTAAATTGTAGCAGTTCCGTCGGTGGAGATTTTCATTATTGGAAGGATATTAAGGCCTTTCCATAAGAAAAACTTAACTTTGGATGGAATCTTGAGCTGCCACAACCATCTCCATTCTGGAGCACTGTTAGCATCTCCCACTTGATTCGGATGCTGGTCCCCTTCCTTCATTAGCATATAACAGGATTTAATTGTGAATTTTTATCTCTTATCTCTGTGTCATAACCATCTATCCTCAAGGTTTGGTGGGCCGAATGGTATTTTCCTGATCTCTTTGACAGTGTCTTCGGGGAAGATCGTTCTGATTTTCTCTACATCCCAACATCTCCTACTTTGCATCACACAGTCTGCAACTCTACAGTTCAGATTTGGGTTGGGATGACATTTGAAGTCCCTGCTTCCTGGGAACCAAGCTTCGTCCAACCATGTTGTTTCCCCATTCCCTATATTCTTCCTCATCCCTTTGACAAGGACATCTCACTACAAAAAAAGAGTAGTTTCGCGTCGCTTGTAGAGAAGGAATTTAGCGTCGGTCGATTAATAACTGACGCTAAACCCTTGACTCGCGTTTGAACCAAGGGTTTAGCATCGGTCATTAATCGACCGACGCTAAATTTTGCCCAAAAAGCGACGCTAAAATCGAATCCGGGTCAACCCAAGGGCGTAAACCGATCTTTTTTTGGCGTCGGTTAGGAGAATGAGTTTAGCGTCGGTCATGACCGACGCTAAATAGACGGGAATTTAGCGTCGGCTCCGTGCTAAATTCCCAAGCTATGTAAACTCTGACCGGACAGAAGGAATCATTTGTGCACTTGCAAACCTCAACTCTCTCAACTCTCCTAAGGTATGTATTTTCTTATTTCATATTGTGTTGTATTTAGTTAGTGAATTAGTTAGTTATAGGGTTTTAGGGTTAGTAGTTAGTTTGTTAGGTTGTGAACTAATAAAGTAGGGTTTTGATATTATTAGCTAGTTAGTCAAATAATTTATTTAAGAATTAGTGTGCATTATTAGTTAATGATTTAAATTTTGTGGTTATCTTGGTAGGTGTAATTCCATTTGAGCTAGGAGCAGCGTTGACGCCGTCTCATCGTTGTTTTCTCTTCTTTGGTTGTAGGTATGTATATATTAATTTTTCAATTGTGTCGTTCATTGTATTTTTTTTTTGTTTGAGGATTATTATGCTTACTGATTACTAATTGTGTCGTACATTTATCAGCGACCGTCTTCCTTCTATCCTCATTTCTCTTTGTTTCGTGTCTCATCCCAGGTGTACGGTATGCATTCTTTTAACTATGTTATTAGCTAATTGCTATGTTAATTTGTTATTTGGAATCGCTATATATGTTAAATTGCTATGTTAATTTGTTATTTGAAATTACTATGTTAAATTGGTATGTTAAATTGCTATTAAATTGTTATGTTATTAATCTTGCAATTAAAATGATATTTTATTAAATTTCTATGTTATTAATCTTGCAATTAAAGTGCTATTGTATGAGTTAGTTTTCTATGTAATTTGCTATGTTATTAACTAATTGTTACTTTATTATGAATGAACATAATTATAATTATATTGCATGTCTCATTGTTACCTAATATAATCTTAAATGTAGATATCTAATACATATTTCAATATAGCTATATAGTTAACTGATAGATATTACGATTTAACCTTCTAATTAATTTCATCACCTACTAAATCAGGCATCTTCCAATGGATAAGTCTTGGATAACCAAACATCGGTTGCCACAGGAGTATAGGAATGGTTTGAAATCTTTTTGAATTTCGCTTTCGCGAATAATCATGAAGGAGAGCAAATAATTTGTCCATGTCCAAAATGTGGATTCAAGAATGGCTGTATAGGGATGATGTGTACGAGCACTTGCTTCGCAAGCCATTTCCCACAACCTACACTATTTGGTATCGACATGGAAAGCGCCTCATTGCTGAATCTTCTCAGAGTGCAAATGCAGTAGTGCAGAACTATGATCATACAAGAGCATTTCGAGATCTGGTTAATGACGCTTTTGGTGTTATTCCAGATGAGGTCACTACTGCAATACAAGCCTCTGAAGATATTGCTATTGGTAATGAAGTAGAAAATGTTCTAGAAGATGATGATCACATGATTGCAGAGGATGACATGAGCTACCCGAATGACACAGAGGAGCCGGATGAGACCAATGTCAACTTTAGGGATTTAATGAAAGATGGAGAAGCACCCTTATATGAAGGATGTACAAAATTCTCAAAATTATCTTTCATCTTGAGGCTTTATCATATCAAGGGAATGCACAACATCAGCGATAAAGCAATGTCGTTGATCATTGAGTTGTTGCATGATGCTTTTGAGTTTGCCAACATACCGAAATCGGGATATGGTGCAAAGAAAATGATCTCAAAATTTGGAATGGGGTACACGAACATTGATGCATGTGAGAATGACTGTATGTTGTTCTGGGGGAATGATATAGAAGAGAGTGTTTGTAAGATTTGCAAGCAGTCCAGATACAAAGATGATGGGCCTGAGGATGTAATTCTAGAACATAAGAAAAAACGAAAAGCGATGAAAACATATCGCTACTTTCCCCTGATTCCGAGGTTGAGAAGGTTATTTATGTGTCCTACAACAGCTAAGAGTATGGTGTGGCATTCTACAGAAAAAGTTAGTGACGAAATGGCAAGACATTCACGAGATGGAGAAGCGTGGATAGACTTTGACAATAGATACCCTGAGTTTGCATCTGATCCTAGAAATATACGCCTTGGTCTTGCTACTGATGGCTTCAATCCGTTTGGGAATATGAGTCTTAGTCATAGTACGTGGCATATTATTCTTATGCCATATAACATGCCTCCATGGGAATGCATGAAATCAACATGTATGATTTTGTCAAGTATCATCCATGGAAAGAAAGCCCCTGTCAATGATATTGATATCTACCTACAACCTTTAATCAATGAGCTCAAAATTTTGTGGGAAGGTGTAGAAGCATACGATGCAACCAAGAAAGAGGTATTTCAATTGAGAGCTTCCCTAATGTGGACTATTAGTGATTTTCCCGGACTGTCCGTATTATCTGGTTGGAACACTTACACAGGGCAAGCTTGTCCAACTTGTAATTTTGACCAAGAACCGTTACGGTTGGGAGGCAGTTTGAAAAACTGTTTCATTGGAAGTCAACGTTTTTTGCCTGCAAATCATCCTTTCCGACAACAAAAAGTCTAAATTCAATGGTGATGTCGATTTCATAGAGCCAACCAAACTATTATCTGGCTCTGAAATACTCAAACAGGTGGAGAATGTCACTGTCACTTTTGGGAAGACGAGTGAGAGTGAGAAGGGTGCACCGCTAAAGAAGAAGTCCAGAAGTGATGGAGGGAACAAAAGGCAGACAGAACAATGGAAGAAGAAAAGTTGTTTCTTTCAATTGCCTTATTGGGAGTTCAATAAATTGCGACACAATCTCGATGTTATGCACATAGAGAAGAATGTGTGTGACAATATTCTTTACACTTTGATAAATGACAAAGATCGAAGTAAGGATCATTTGAAAGCAAGGATGGATTTCAAAATCATGAAAATTAGAAGAGAGTTATGGCCAAGACCAGATGGAAGAACTTGTCCAGCAGCTATATACACAATGGGTAAACGAGAAATTTAAACAATGCTTGAGACCTTGAAAGATATTTTCGTACCAGACGGATACTCGAGCAACATATCCCGGTGCGTTGATGTGGAACACCGGAAGATATTGGGTTTGAAAACTCATGAATGTCATATCTTAATGCATGAGTTATTACATTTGTCCATTCGGAATGTATTCGTCGAATTTTGTTCTTGCATGAAGCAATTATGTTCAAAAGTGGTCCATGTTGAGGGTTTGGATACGCTACAACAACGAATTGTTGTAGCTCTGTGACGTTTGGAAATGATATTTCCACCATCATTCACTACAAAAAAAAGTAGTTTAGCGTCGGTCACCGACCGACGTTAAATTTAACAGCGTCGGTCAACAAAACTGACGCCAGATGTGGTGACGTTAATATTTAGCGTCGGTTTTAGGTCGACCGACGCTACGGCACAGACCGACCGACGCTAAATATGGGTTGACATCACAAAAAAAAGCTGCAGATGCAGCTGCAGCTTTTTTCTTCTTCTTCCCTCCTTCTTCCCTCCGCTTGCATCTGCTTCTTCTTCTAGCCTCCTCCTTCTTCTTCTTCTAACCTCCTTCTTCTTCTTCTTTTTCTTCTTCCCTCATTCTTCTTCTTAGGAAAAGGTGGAGCAGCGGCGGCGGTGGTCTTGGAAAAGGTGGAGCGGCGGCGGCTGAAGAAGAAGAAGAGAGGTTTGGGTTTAGGAGATGAAGATGAAGAAGAAGAAGAGAGGTTTGGGAGTGGAAGATGAAGAAGAAGAAGAGAGGTTTGGGAGTGGAATATGAAGAAGGGAAAAGAGAAAGATAAGAGAGAAGAGAGGAGGCGGCTGGCGTTCAGCTCATTAGGGTTAGTATTTAGCGTCAGTCGACCAAACGACCGACGCTAAAACACGAGATTCTATTTAGCGTCGGTCGACCGTCGACCGACGCTATCCTCTTTCGTTTCAACCGACGCCAAAACGCTCTTTTTTGTAGTGATTCTTTACAGTGATGGTTCATCTAGTGGTTCATTTAGTCGAGGAAGTGAGACTTGGGGGACCAGTCTATTATCGTTGGATGTACCCTATAGAAAGGTACAACTATCAATTTCAGTCTTCTGTGTTATGCTGTCAATTCCAATAATCTATTACTACTGAACTTGTTCTCTTAATCAGATTTCTTGGGAAGTTAAAATCTTTTGTACGAAATCGATCACAACCAGAAGGTCAATTGCTGAACGATGGATTTCTGAAGAAATCACGAATTTCACATCCTTATACTATGATGTTGGAGTCGAGACTAGATTCAACTGTGGATCTCGACTTCATGATCAAGTATTAGAAGATGATTCACATGGTTTGTCCATTATTCCATCTATTGGACACAATGTTGGTAGTATAAATCACTTCTGATTGACAGATACCGAGTTGTTACAAGCGCATCGACATGTCCTTATGGGGTCCCAACTAGTCGGTCCATTTCTCAAGTAAGTAATTCAACATGTTTAGTAATTCAACATGTTTAACGTATGTGAATTTCAATAAAAACCATTCATTGTCACTTAGGGAGTTCCAAAATATTACAAAACGACGACTTCGAGGAAAATCAGCAGCAGAAATTGAGAAAGCTGTTCATAGAGACTTCGTACAATGGTTTTGGAGTCGGGTACATGCTTTTCTATGTAATTCAGCTATGATTTGGTCGTAATAAAAATATGAAATATAATAATCTTGTGAAACACTATTATTTATGTCAATTTAACAGATTCTTGACGATAACCAAGTAGTCCATTCCAAGGATCTAAGAGTGTTAGCTCGCGGTCCTCAACGACAATCAAAAAGATATGTTGCTTATGATGTTAATGGTTATCGGTTTCGCATAGTTGCTCGTGACAATCCCCTCAAAACTCAGAATAGTGGGGTATACGACAACTATGAAACTCATAGTTACGCTAGTTCAGTGGACAATCGACCTCAAACAAGTGAAACTGGCGTATTATGGCAAGTTAGAAGACATCATTGAGTTGAATTACTATGGAGAAATCTTCGTGGTGTTATTCAAGTGCAAATGGGCTAATACGCACAATCCTAGATACGTGAAGAAAGATGGATTGGGGTTCACATCCATTAATTTCTCACATTTGCTATATACTGGAACTCGTTTAGACGATGAACCATATATTGAAGCAAAAGATGCTCGAATGGTCTACTACGTTCAAGATAAAGTGGACAAAGGATGGTGCATTCCCGTACATATCAAACCCAGAGATGTCTATGACATGGGTGATGAGGAAGGAAGCAATGTACATGAGTGTGAGATGTTTGGAAATCAAGAGTTGTCGGCTTTTGATGATTCCAATATTCTACCCCTAGTTAGGCCCGGAATAATCGCAGAGTTCGATTAGGGTTTGGTAATATATTCATTTAACTTATTTTAGTAAAAGTCAATCTATTTGGTACGTTTTACACATCTAATCCAATTAAATGTTTTTTGTTATACAGACATGTCTCCTTCAGGAAAGCATGAGGTGGAGCTCATCGATGGACGTATAGAGTGACCTGGCCGTACAAAAAGTTTTTAAAGGCTGAAGCTGCAAAGAACAACCAGGAATTCGACCCAAAAGCATTTTTGGTGCCGCCGAGAGCGTGGGCACTAGAGAGGAGACCTCCTAATGTTCTTGCGCCTATGTGGACGCAATATGTGGACTTGAGGTTGAGCGAGCATATGGTGGTATGTAACGAAATATATGAATGCTTTTCATTGAAGTAAATTTATTTCGTGATACAAATTGTGTTACTGAAAAAATCTTAATTTGTAGGAGTTGTCTCGGCTTAACTCTTTGAGGAGGGCGGAATACAAATCACCCCACACTGGAGGGTCAAAGAAGTTGAGAGTGCGAGGATCAGAATTGGTAAGAGTTCATCCTAAAATCACCTTATTTAATTAAATTATTTTAAAAGAAATTAATATTGTTTAGTCTATGCACGTGTAGGAAGCCGTAACGGGAAAGAGACCCACGAGTATGCCATCACTCACAAGAAGAAGGATGGCACATACACCGATCCTAATGTTGTAAGCGGCATTTCATGTTTTTTGTTTCCAACTTTGTCATTACACTTTTCAGAGTTTGGTTTCAAAAATGTAATTGTTGGCCACTGTGCAGCCTAAGATACTTAAGTTGTTGAAGGACCCAACCATCCCGACTTGGGTAAGTTGTAACGATGCATTGGGGCAAGTCTACCCCACTGAGCATAGTGGTCGAGTTCGAGGATTGGGATTTGGTGCTACACCCACTAAGGTACATATAGTATATTATGATCTGGTTTGGTTTTAAATTATATAACACTAACAATTTTAATATTTTGTTGTCTTTTTTTTGTAGGTCAACTTGAGTAAGAAGAAGGGTGCAGCTAGCCAGAGTTCCAGGCCATCAGATACTGCCATGCATGACTTCGGACATTGCCCTGTACAAGGAGAAGTAGCAGAGTTACAGGATGAGGTTCTAATTCTAAAGGAGCAGATTGCACATTTGGCATCAGGAGCTTCAGGATCCTCCGCTCGGGATAAAGGGAAGGGGAAAGCCACCTTGCAGGCGGTGGAGGAGGAGGAGGAGACTGAGGGTGAGGGTGAGGACGATGAGGAGGATGAGGAGGATGAGTGATGAGAGGGAGAGTGAATATGTATGCTGATATATTACACGTAGACATATGTAGTTATTAATATTATTAGAATTATATAGTATGTTATGCATATTATTTATCTATGTCGTTGGTTAGTACTGTGTGGTATAATTAGTATTGAATTCCATGAATGAAATTGCGGTTTGCAGGTTGGCACTAGAAGAGTATGAGATAAGGAGCTGAAATAGCCAAAAAAATTTGGCCTGTGGAACATATTTAGCGTCGGTCAGACTCATTTAGCGTCGGTCCAAACCGATGCCAAAATGACCCGTAAATAGCGTCGGTCATTTGTAATTTCGCGTCGGTTAGTAACCGACGCTAAATAGTCGGGAGTCAACGCGTGGTTGGTCAATAGTTGACCAGTTTAGCGTCGGTTATTTACTTTGGCGTCACTTTATGACCGACGCTAAAACTGGTTTGGTTTCCGACCGGACTGGTCCAACCAAGCATTTAGCGTCGCTTGTAAACAGGATTTAGCGTCGGTCATTAAACAACCGACGCTAAAATTTAGCGTCGGTGGAATTGGCGTCGCTTTTATGAGCGACGCCAAAAGCCTTAGCGTCGGTCACGAACCGACGCTAAGCTCTATTTCTGACCGACGCTAAGGCGCCGGATTTTTGTAGTGTCTCTACCCTTAATAATGCTACCCTAGATCCAAGATGAGCTTTTCTTCTGGCGAGCTGAAACAAAATCTCATATTGGGTAGTAAAGAGCTTTGAGGATTCTAACCCACAACGCATTTGGGGAGTTGATGATTCTCCACGCAAGCTTTGCGAGGAAAGCAAGGTTAAACTCCTTAAAGCTCCAAGTCCGAGGCCCCCCCTCTCTCTTTGGGGTTGATAGTTTATCGATTGCACACCAATGAATCATCTGCCTCCTAGCATCACCTGTCCACCAAAACCGCACAATGATAGCATCCATTTTTTAGAAGAGCAAAAATACCTAGAACAAGTAGCTCAGGATGGCCTTGCCCATCACTTCTCTCCCTCCAGCCGAGAGAAGTGAACTCTTCCACCTTTCTGCTCTAGCTGTAAGTCTCTCAGCCATGAATTTGAAAGTCTCCGTCTTCGACCTTCCCCACTCGGTGGGCACTCCAAGATATTTTCCCATTGAAACAGATAAGTCAACCTCGAATAGCTCTGCAATCTCAGTCTTTATCTGCTGTGGAGTGTTGCTGGAAAACATAATGGCAGATTTATCCTTATTAATGGCCTGTCCAGAGAGGGTGCAATATTGCTCAAAAATATAATTGATCGCCTCCACCTCTTTTCTTTGTGCTCTCCCAAAAACCAATGTGTCATCGGCGAACATAACGTGTGTCAGAGTAGGACAGCGGGAGTTCATTCTCAAACCCTCGATATTCTTCTGTTGAACTTCCCTTTCTAGCAATAAAGATAGGGAATTTGAGACTAAGATGAAGAGAAAAGGAGACAAGGGATCCCCTTGTCTCAAACCCCGAGATGGTTGCAACGTCACCCCATTTTGCTTGTTCATTAGAACTGTAAATCAGACCAAGCTAATGATCTCTCTAATCCAACTTATCCAATTCCGTTCAAACCCCATCAATTCCAATACCATCAGAAGGAAGTTCCAATTAACCCTGTCATATGCTTTCTGCATATCCAGCTTCAACAGGAAGTCAATTTTTTTACCTTTTTTTTGTTCTTGAGCCTACGCACCACCACATGGACTATCACGATACAGTCTTGAATGCCCCTCTCTCCTGTAAACTCTGATTGGAGTTCCGACACCATGTTGTTCATAAGCTGTTTAACTCTATTAACAAGTATCTTTGAGATAACTTTGGCTCTGAAATTGGCCACACTTATAGGTCTGAATTGCTTAATCAATTCTGGACCTTCGGGACGAGGGCAATGTTCGTCTTATTCCATTCTGCCAGAAAGCGGGACGATCTGAAAAAGTTTTGTATCTCTGCAACCAGATCATCCTTGATGAGCATCCAATGTCCCTCGAAGAAGACACCGGGAACTCCATCTCGCCCTGGTGATTTTGTTGGACCGAGTTGGAAAACTGCATTTTTTATCTCAGTCTCACTGGTCTGTTTGTCCAATCTTCTCTCATATCAGCATTAATCACCTTTGGAAGTCCCTGAAGAATCGAATAATCCACAACTCGCCTGTCATCTTTAAACAGTTTCCTATAAAAGGCTGAGATATGCAGCAAAATCTCTTTATCCTCATCAATCCACTCTACCGACTCATTCTGCAACCGAGTAATAGAGTTTCTTTTCCTTCGTTGAACCGTCGAGGCATGAAAAAATCATGTGTTTTTGTCACCCAAACGCAGCCAATTTACCCGGGATCTTTGCGCCCGATATATGTTTCCTCGATTCTCCAATAGACCGTTAACTCCTCTCGAAGCTTTCTCTCTTCTTCTCGTCTGCTATTGTCAGTCGGCATAGATTCGAATTGCTGTAGGTCACTCAGAATTTGACTAATCCTGTCCTTATTAACTCTGATTTTTTCCTTCTTCCAACATGTTAGTTCTTTACTTAAGCCCTTGAGATTATCATTTGAATTAATCCTCTGCCTCCACACCTGCTGAACACAATCATTATATCCATCCACTTCTTTCCAGCCTTTCTCATAATAGAAGCTCCTCATACCTCTTCTTCCTCCTAAGGTTTCAACCGTCAACCCAATAGGGTTGTGGTCAGATTCAATGCGTGTCTTGTGATCAATTAGGCTATCAAGGTACATGTTAGACCATCCGATGTTGCAGATCGCTCTATCCAACCATTGTTTAACTTCTGCTCTTCCTTCTTGATTGTTACTCCATGTGAACTTTCCTCCTTTGTAATCAATATCCATCAATCTAGCTTTGTCAATAAAATTGTTGAACTCCCTCATCGACCTCACGTTTGGTGGTCGTGCACCCTCCTTCTCTTTCGGATACCGTATCGCATTAAAGTCGTCTATGAAGCACCATGGCTCATCCGCCTCTCTACCAAACTCCAAGATCTCACTCCAGACCGCACTTCTGTCCCTATACTCTGGTGCCCCGTAGACACACGTAACATACACAGCCCCATTCATCTCCACTTTCAGGTCAACGTAATTCTTAGATGAACGCAACACCGTTAGGTTAACACTCCAAGCCACCAAACTGCGAGACCCCCATACATTCCTTCTGGCTCGATATAAAAACCGTTCGTCATCTTCATCTTGTTTCTCAGCCACTCCATATAGTTAGTACCTTGTTTCATCTCCATAAGGAAAATGATTTCGGGAAAAATTCTGCCAAGAAGATCTTGCAGAAACAAAATTGTAGAGGAATGCCCTAAACCTCTACAATTCCAGCTCAGAATCATAATTCACTCGGTGGCTTTAGGCCTGCCACCTCGGCTGTCTTCGTAGCATTTCTCTCCCCCTTCCTATTAGCTGATTTCACCCTTCTTTTACTTATTCCTCTGCTACTATCACCTATCTGAAAGTCCGCTACCAACATCTTGAGATGATCTGACTTTGGCTCCGACCTTTTCCTTAAAGCATTTTCCAATTCCATGAATTCCTACTGTGCTTGAGCTTTCCTTTTAATGCATAAATTTTGCCAACAGTCTGTGTTTGGTACAAGGGATGGGAATGGGGAATCTAGAGAGGGAGGGGCATAGGTCAGTAACTGGTTGGGTTGAGGCGGGAAACCGGGGGGGGGGGGGGATTTTTCATTTCATGATTTGGTTCAGGACCTCAGAGATTTGGTTGATATTGAGACTTCTCAGGTATTGGACCAAGAACATGATGGGCATTGTTATAATTTCTCTCGGATCCAGATTTGTGTGATACAGGGCCATACTCTGGATTATTTGAACGTTATTGGGATGATGATAGGCTTGTGGGCTTAGGTTTAAGAAGTTATTTTTGAAGGTAGCAGGGGGCGGCAAGAGTTTACCTAGCTGGCAGTCGTTTGAAGCTTTAAAGCCATCGTGAGTTGTGCCATATGTTCCTCTGACCTGTCGCCATCAAGTTGGGTTGCCTAGGGTAGGAGTCCCGCTTTGACCCATCGTGTAAGAGAGAGGGTCTTGGCTTCTGTATATTGTCACCTGGGCAATACATCTCCGTCGCCGGTCAGTTCTCCGGCGACTTCGACTATGTGTGAGATGGTTGTGCTCCTTCTAAACCCCGTTTTCACGCTCTACCTCCTCCTTTCCTAGCCGTATCCACCTTCATCCAGCTATCCTATTTTCGCTGTCCATCATAGCATGTCTCCCCATTTTTGCCTCGCTTTTCACAGTACGAGATTGTATGCCCCATCATCCCACAATGATAGTAAAAATTAGGGATATTCTCGTATACAAAATAGATTCGATCCGAGGTATCGCCTTCTCCCGGACAGCTAAAACCCGTTGGTAATGGCTTGTCGATGTAGATAGCCATTCTCACCCTAATGAAGTCTTTCCAACCATCTTCACCCTCCTCATCAAGGTCAATTTCGTCACAGAAATTAAACAGGCCAGCTATGTGGTCAATGTTCTCCTTGCACCTGAGTTCCATCAGGAGACGATGGATGCACACCCACGCCATTGTGGCATCAATTATCACTTTCTCAGGTGTTCGATAATATGCCCAGCCTCGTAGCACCAGGTGAGAATTCATAATGTGTCAGAGGCTCTCCATCTCCACCCTCTGTTTATCTGATTCGTCAAAGAAAGTGAAAAGGAACATATTCATTGCCATTCCTTTCACACGCACATCACCGCCTAGTTTCCACACCCGTTGGGCATTGTTTTTTTACCGATGAAACTGAGCAAGGGCGATTACTTATAAACCTCCCTACCAAAGACTTGCAGGCGACATATTTCCTCCTCCCAGGTTCTCTCGCTAGCTGGATGATCGGTTCCTCGCAGGACATCTGTGTCGTTTGTGAGAGGAGGGCGTTGATGGACTCCTCATTCTCCATTTTGCAGCAGGACCCCAAAAACCAGGAGATGAAAGAGCTTAATATCAAGAGAGATAAATAGCACCACATGGAGTTAATGGTGAGGATCTGAGAGGACTTTGATTTCTGGTGGTTTTAGCCCCTCCTACCCTTTTCCTTTGTAGTTGTTGCAGCATTAACTGTATGCTCATTGGATTTAATTCACCTTTACCACCTATTGACCTACTCGTATTGAATGCTCTACCGGAGGGAGAGAGGGGAGTGCTCCACCGACGGGAGAGTATTTATAAGGGATTGTAGTTGATAAAGTCAATCTCGAGACAATCTCCTATCTCCCTCCACCTACTTCGGTGAAGACAATGCGTAGCTATTTCATCCAACTTCCCCCCGTTAGTTGTTTCATCATAAAGTCTAAAATTTTACAAACAAAGACAAGAGATGTTAACAATTTTGAAAACTAGGCTAAATTTGGGGTTATGAAAATTTATGCATTCTAATTATAATACACTAGACTTTGGCTTTTTAAAATTATTAACCCTAAAATTAATAGATCGTTTTTCGTACAGGTTTCGGGGCCTGAATTTGGCTGAAATCTGCTTCCCCGAATTCCATGTTTTCTAGTTTATTTAGACAACCCAAATTCAGGGGAGTTCAATTCCTGACAGGCCCTCAAATCACCTCTATTCGAGTTTCTTAATTCCCGTTCAAACGAGAAGGAGTTGAGAGAATTTGAGGGTCCCAACCCATTTCCCCCCATCTTGCCAAACTTACTCCCAATTTTTCTGTTCTATTTTCTTCGAATCCGTCTGATACCTAGAGTATGCACCTTCTCCTTCCTCTCTGTGCTCCCATAATCGCAAAGCCCGTACGAAAATTTGTTTGAGGAGGATAACAAATAATTGTTTTTGCTGTTTTTTTTTTCTGTTGATAGAATAGAGTTTCACAAACAGAACTGATTTAAATATTGCTGTTTGGTAGAATATTGTTGATTCTTTGAATATTGATGTTTAGTCGAATAATGTTGATTATTTGAATATTGATGTTTGGTCGAATAAAATTTTATTATTTTTTTTTTAATAATTGTGAGCTCGAACTTTTTGAGTATTTTGTGTAAAAAACAACATAATTGAGATGCAAAAAGAATGTAGGGGTTGTTCGGATTGATAGGAAGGGTAGTTCACCCATGCTAGGTGATCATTTGTTTGTAATCCATATGGTCATGGTAAAGTGGAAAACAAGAAATTAAATTCCAGAAGGAATTAGGGCCTTCCCTAGCAATTGAATCCCTTCCGGATTTTAATTCCACGACAATTCATTCCCGCGTGGAAAACTACCTCTTACCAACCATCATGGATTTGGGAGGTGGAATGGAGCAATTATACCGTATTTTTGAATTACTTATCTTCCGTCTCTAATTATCCATCCAAAATCTCCATATTTGACTTCCTTCCCTCTCAAATCCAACTCCAATAAAAATCTAGGCCAAAAATAAATTTGTAGCCAAACCTTTCCGAGAAATGTCAAACATAGCCAAAACTATCCATAACCCAAAAAATGGCAATGTTTTGTTTTCCGTTAACTTTTCCGTCAAAGTTAACAAAAATTTAACCCTCAGAATGATGTGTCAGCTGATGTGTACAACTTTTTGCCACATAATTATTTTTTTTAATTAAAATTATTCACCAAAAACAAAATAATAATAAAAAATCCCTAATCATAATTCCCCTAACTTCTCTTTCATCACCGTCGCCGTACCTCCTCCCGCCGCCGCCACCGCTCGCCCTCCCCCGCCGCCGAGCTTGACAGAGAATGAGAGAGAGAGGAGCGGCGGAGGCCTTTGGTCGCCTAGATCCACCGCCGCCGAGCTTGACAGAGAGCGAGAGAGAGAGAGAGGAGCAGCGGAGGCCTTTGGTCTTCCAGATCTGCTTCGAAAGATTCAATCAACGTCCATCTCTGCGGCGGAACTGGAGGAACTGGAGGAAGGGGCGGCGTTGTTGTTGCCCACCGGGAGCAGTAGCATCGGCAGATCCATTGCTAGCGGCGGAACTGGAGGAAGGGGCGGCGTTGTTGTTGCTCATCGGAGCAGAGATGGCGGCGGGGAAGAGGGGCAAAGTAATCTAGAAGCCGGCGGAATCGGAGATCAGTGCAAGGATTCCGTTTCTTCAGATTCGGAATCGGAGATGGCGACGGTAGGAGTTGGGTTCGTTTAATTATCTTTGTGTGGGTGGGTGGAGAGGCTGCGTCGGTGGGTGGGTGGAGAGGCTGCCGCGGTGGGTGGGTAGAGAGGTGACGACAGTGGCTGCCGTTGGTGACGCGACGGCTACCGTTGGTGGAGTGACGGCGTTAGTGGATGGAGCGAGGAAGAAGAAGAATTAGTAAATTAAATTTTATTTTTGTTTTAGTTTATTTATTTATTTTTAAATAATGACATGGCATGACGTGACATCTGGTTGACCGGTCATGTGGATGCCACGTCAGCTCCATTTGTACGGTCACTAACGATGTTAAAATTCTAACGGATGTTGGCTACATTTGTCGTAAAAAATAAAAATTTGGTCTAAACAATGTGACACAAATAGCTTTGGCTATGTTTGACATTTCCAGAAAAGGTTTGGCTACAAATTTATTTTTGGCCAAAAATCTAAATCACTTTCAAATGGAAAAGAATTGTTAATTTTCTTCTAATTCCATATCTCGCCACTAAACAAGAAAACAAGAAATGTAATTTCGGAAAAATTGTTATTCCTGCTGGTAGAGTTACTTTGGCTTCCTCGGTTCTCAATGCTATTCCTGCTTATGCCATGCAGACTTCTCTCCTCCCAGCTTACATCTGTGATAGCATTGATAGGAAGATTAGAAACTTCATTTACGGAAGGAGCGAGGAAAATTCACAATATTAATTGGGAAACGGTATGTAAACCCAAGAAGTTGGGTGGTTTGGGGCTCAGAAATGCTAGGGACTTAAACAAAGCTTTCCTCATGAAGATTGTGTGGGGCTTATTGACACATCCCACAGACCTTTGGGCTAAAGTGATGATTGGGAAGTACCTTAAGAAGACTCCGGAGGGTTTTGTGTTGGCACGTAAGTCGGGCTTCTCGGCAATTTGGCGTGGGATCTTGAAAGTCTGGCCGAATGTGGTTAATGGTATTCAACAAAGCATTGGTGATGGCAGAAGCACTAGGTTCTGGACGGACCGTTGGGTGGATAGTGGAGTGTTGCTCATTGACCATGCGCTTAATATTCAGGGAGTTAACGCCTCTACTTGTGTTGCTGATTTATGTTCTGCTAACGGTGATTGGAATGCTGATCTTATTTTTTCTATTTTGCCTAGGATATTGCTCTTCAGGTCATTGGGATGTCACCTCCTCGGAACAATATTGACCAGAATTCGTTTATCTGGGGCTTGGAACCGACTGGGAAGTTCACAGTTCGCTCTGCGTATCAACTGTTGACTGACTCTTCTTCAGAGTTGACAGACCCTATTTGGGATCGGATTTGGCGTTGGAATGGCCCTAATAAGATCAAACATTTCTTTTGGTTGGCGACTCATAACCGCCTCCTCACTAATGAAGAGCGTAGCCGACGCCACCTTACTAATCAGGTCGTCTGTTCTAGATGCTCTCTTCAAACTGAATCCCTTTCACATGTTTTACTTGATTGTCAGTTTGCTTTGCAGGTCTGGGAGAAAACGCTCCCGCATGCGCTTTCTGAGAGAATTAGGCATCCTACTTTCGAGAGCTGGTGGGCGGCAATGCTGAGGAACACGAGCTGCAATATTAAATTTGGAATCTCAGCCTGGTTGATCTGGAATGCCAGAAATAAATTCATCTTTGAGAATCTCAGACAGTCTCATTCTGCAGTTGCAGAACAGTGTGAGTTTTGGACCAACCTTGTACTCTCGAGCTGGAAGACCAATCAGTTGGGCCGAGAAGCGCCGGGTTTAGCTCGGCAGACCCAATTGATTGCGTGGCGGCCGGGAGATGAGGGTTGGGCAACACTTAACACTGATGGATCTAGGATCAGTAACTCTGGCGCAACATCCATAGGGGGTCTGATTCGTGATGAAAGAGGAGAGCTTGTTCGCGCTTTTTGTGCCAACATTGGGAACTGTTCGATTACAAGAGCGGAGTTGAAAGCTATTGTGGAGGGCTTGAAGATTGCTTGGTCTCTTGGCATCAGGAAAGTCGCCATCCAAACTGATTCTAGGCCCGCGGTTTCTATCCTGCAAAAGGGGGTTGGAGAGCGGCACCAACATGCAGCTCTTGTTGCAGAGTTCCATGATTTGAGCTTGAGAGAGTGGGAATTGTCCTTATCCCACGTTTATCGTGAGGCCAACTGTGCGGCCGATTATTTAGCTAATTTTGGCCACTCTTTTAGTGTTGGCATGTATTTGTTTCATTCTCCTGACGCTTCGTTGGCTCACTGGCTTCGGTATGACCTGATTGGGGTTGCCTTGCCAAGAGTAATTCCTTTTAATAATTAGGGGCTTTGTCCCCGCTTTTTCACCAAAAAAGAAAATTTCGGAAAAATTGTTAATTTTTTCAAACAATTAAATTCTACTGAATTTATCAGTAACTGTAAATCCATTTCCATTTAGAAAACGAAAGTAATTCCTAAAAAAGAACTAACCAAATTAACAAACCACACAGGAGTTAAACAATTAAGTATGGGAAAATTTGCAGTTTGGCTCTAGGTGTCAATTTTCGCAGCGACAATCAATCAGCCTGCCGCAAACGTGCCCTGAATAATTTCTAATTTTGCCTATAAAACTCAAAAAATTTCCCCACATTTCCCTTTCCATTCCCCCCTGCTACTCTACTTGTCCTGCTACCCCACCCTCTTCCTCTTTTTTCCTGTTCAACAAAACCCTCAAACCCATCGATCTCTTCGCATAAATACAAATCCAAGAATACCTATCATTCATTCTCTCCACTTCCATTTCTTACTACCCACCAAACTAATCATCCACCACCTAGTGCAGCAACCACCGCCGTTCCTCGACCGGCGGCCAGGCGAACCGACTCCTCCCTGCCAATGCGGCCGACCTATTCTCGGCCTTCTTCGATGGCTGGCTGGCTCGGCAAGAACACTATCACGAAGAACCTCAAACCGTCGACTCCGGCGCCGACGACAACCTCATCCGGGACCTGGTCAACCGTGTCCTGACCATTACCAGCACTACTACGAGGAGAAGTCCCGACTTGCCCACTCCGACTTTTCATCCTCTTCTCCCCTCCTGGTTCACCTCCCTGGAGCGGAGCTTCTTCTGGAATCACTGGCTTCAAGCCGGCCCTCGCTTTCCAGGTCCTGCGCGACTCGGTCAACGGCCTCTCGGAGGAGCAAGATCGGAGCGTGAGGATGCTCAAGGAGGAGACCAGGTCGAGGAGAGGCTGCTCAACGACGAACTGGCCCGATCACGAGTCCGTCGGGTCTCCCCCGGTGAGCGCGTGGGCGAGGAAGCGCGGTGCGGAGGAGGAGGGGTGCTACGCCGCCGATTGCCGGAGGGGATTAGGTTCAATTTGGAGTCGCTGGTTCGGGAACGCGGACACTCTGAGGACCAACCGGTGATGAGAATCGGACAGATTCTGAACCCAGGCAGAACTTGGAGTTCGTCGCGGCGGGGACTCGGCTTCAATTAGCCGTCAGGGCATTGGGGTTGGGGAAATCTGTCAGATAAGATTGGTACCCCGCCGCCCGTCGACGACGAAAGAATAATAACCAGCGGCGGCCCACATAAGGATGACTACAACTTTAATTACAGAAAAAAATAGAAAAAAAATAAATTAGTCATCTAAATCCAATGGATAAATGTGGTTGGCTGCTTTTGTAGAAAAAGCATTTCTTTACATATGATTTGCTGTTGTAAGCCTGGAAAATGCTTATTATTATTATTAATATCATCATCATAAATATATTCATGTTCTATCCCCTTTCGGCAATGGTTGTAGATTGAATGATAAAATCGTGATAAAGTTTCAACTTTTACTGCTGAAAATTGCATAACATGGACTTTAGCTTTGAGCTGAATGCTGAGTAGGTCGAAACAGAGTGTAAAAGCGTTCAAATTTATATTCATGATCACTGATCAGACAGACAGAAACTGTTTGAGTGGAAGTAAAATCTATGATTATTGAAGGGGTGACACTTATTACTGTTACATTTCTTACAGAGTCATAATCATAAATCTAAATCAAAATCATAAGCGCGCGGCTGCTGCTGGCTTGAAGCTGGCAATGCCAGTGACTTCCCTTGCTGTCACCAAGCTGTTGATGTCGTAAGTTCCTTCATAGGTATAAATCGGCTCCAGATCACAGAACGCCTGCACAGATTTTATAATCTCTTATCATCTTTTTGGTCGGTGAAATCATCACTTGTATGTATTATTAAATTCAAAAGTAGCAACTAACAAAGACAAAATAAACCCACCTTGGCAACTAGAAAATCAGCTAATACGCCATTCCCACCCAGGAGTTCCCTCCCAAGTGCAGCTGTTTCTCTAGCTCTCAACGTGATCCAAGACTGGCATTATCAATAAACAATTACAGGGTTTAGGGATATATAAATATCTGGATGACGTTTGTACATGTGTTGGGTTGGAAGAGGGGAAGGGGGATCCGTACCTTGCCTAAACTGGCTTGACCAGGAGTCATTTTGCCAGCTTCGTACAGCTTGCATAGGCGCCAACCAACTAAGGTCATGGCTTGGACATTCCCCAGCATCTGAGCAAGTTTCTGTTGGTTTATCTGGAATGACGCTAGTGGTGCCTTGAACTGCTTTCTCTCCTTGAGATACCTGTGGCACATGTCATATATTCCCATGCATATTCCTATTGGCTGCCAAGCTACCATTACTCGAGATACTGCTAGAACCTGTGTGGTTTCCAGTGAAACCAATCATCATCACCAACTAAGTCATATGATCCAGATGTGGTTCAAAAAGTCTGTACAGGTATATCATCACTGTAAGCAAACCTTGCTTGTATCCTGGAAGGAATTCACGCCAGGTAATCTGTCCTCGTCGGGGACGAAAACTCTGTTCATTATAATGTCTGCATTCTGCACTATCCGTAGCCCGATTTTGTTCTCTATTTTTGTTGCTTTTAGCCCGGGAGCATTCTTCCTCACAATAAATCTGAAGCATACAAAAAAACAAGAAAAATCAGCTATGGATTTTGAAGAAAGCATAGGATTTACAGAAATAAAGTCCCTATAACTGACTTCAGGGAGGCAGAAGTGTGCAAGGAACACAAACAAAAATGCTTTCTGCAGTTGTGTTTCCTAAGAACAAAAGAAGGGAAGGAACAAATTGATTTCTCAGTCTTAACTATGGCTTTTCGTGAGCTGCTCGGTGTTGGGTCGAAACACTTTGTTAGCGACTCGGCTCGATTTTATATAAGCCAAACTTGAGGAGGGTTATGCTCGGCTCAAAAGGCTTGCAAGCCGGCTCAAGCAATAGCTTAAGAGCCAACTCAAATACTAGTTCATCTATATGGCTCGTAAGTAGACTCAATAATGCAATATGTGATTTGCCTTGATAACCATGAACTTGTGATTGTACTAATGGAACCGCATTGGTACATTGTTTAGATTTAACTATTTAAATTAAAAAGGTGAAAACTTGTATATTTTAGGATAACTTGTTTGTTAGCTTAACTTGTCGATGTTTTTTAGTGTACAAGCTTGAAATTGAGTTCAAATAGTACTCGTCGGAGATATTTAATGAGCGAATTTCAAGTTGAGCTAGAGCTCAGTTCCTCAAGGGTAGTTAATTAGCCAAGCTCGAGTAGGCTGGAGCTCGACACGAGCTTAAATTTTCCAACTCGAATTTGAGCTTGAACTCACCTAAAAGTAACAAGTCGAGCATGAGCATGATGAAGATCGGCTCGGCTCGGCTCGGTTTGTGAACAACCCTAGTCCTAACTGCACAACTCCTTTCTTCTTTATAAGGTAAGCAAATGTGTATCAGTATTCATTAAAGAAGCAATTGCTCTTAAATGTTGGCAAAACAATGTTTCACTGCTAAAGGTCAAGACAGTGTGCATAGCTACATCAACTATCCTCGAACCAACACAATTTCAACATATAGAGCATGGATAGGATCATGAAGGAAATAGAATATAACCTTTGCTGACATACCCGTTAATCTGATTAGTTGTGTCATTTCGGGCAAAGATAACCAATACATCTGCAAAGGTACCATTTCCTATCCAGCGTTTTTGGCCCTCAAGTACCCAACCGCCAGCAACCTATCCTAGCACAAGAGCAGTTACATCATCCATCACCAAAGCTCTAAGAAATGCAGAACGAATTCCAGATGAACTAAGGATAAGAACAAGGACAGACCTTTGTGGCTGTTGTTCTTAAACCACTTGCATCACTTCCATAGTCGGGCTCAGTCAAAGCCTGTGATGGAACATTAACATGCCCGAATAACTAAACTACAGAAGAAGAGCAAGCAAGCAAGCACATTCATGAGCAGACTAACAAAATTAGACACATACCCAACAGGCTACGGTCTTTAACTGTGCCAAAGAAGGTAAATACTTCTGCTTTTGTTCCTCTGAACCACAGAGCGCTGTACAGCCAACCAGAAAAAATCATGTACAAGGTCACAACTTAGTCAATGGAACTACCGTGAATATATATACCTACTGCAAAAGACATGATTCACACACACCAGAGCCAAACAGATGAATAATCTCTTAGGATCTTATACCTATTGTGAGCATTGCGAGCGAGGAGTGCACTAAAATGAAAGTGGAACAACTAGCATCAACTCTAGCAACTTCTGCTGTAGCAAGCGCATTTGCAGTGACCGAGAGTCCTGGACATCCGTAGCCCTGAAAGATATATCACATTAAAGAAAATTCTCCTGTTCTTCAATAAAACAGGAAAACTGAAAAAGAGAGAAACACCCCAAATTTACCTTGATCGTTCCACCAGCAACAAACATTTCCCCTAGCTTGGGGACAACATGAAATGGGAACTTTGCTTTCTCCCAATACTGGAAGAGAAAGAAACCGTATTAATATGCACTTCTTCTTGCTGAACACATCCAAAATCAAAAAGCAACATGACATGAAAGATACCTCAGCCATTATTGGGGCTACTTCTTTCTCCATACACTGCCTAACTTTGAGCCTGATAGCCTGCTCCTCAGGAGTCAGCAGATCATCCAACTGATAATAATCCGCAACTGCAATCCGTACAATCGAACAACATGAATCAAACGAGCAAAAAGGTTATCCAATCCCCCACATTAACTAAAACAGTCCAAACCTATTATCCACCACACCAGACATTCTCTAGACAACCCTTGTGACCCTATAATCTACGAGTTTCTTACCATGAGGAGGAAATTTGGAAGCTGGGGTTGCCTGAGGGAATGCCAAGGAGACATCCAGAGGTGGTGAAGCAAAATAGGAAGTTCTCGCACTGCCAATAAGATCATCTGTTAAGAGCAGTCATGAAATGTCTGATCAGATACAGCATGATCCCCAAATACTGCTAAAACCAACAAACGAATGCATCTAACCATTAAAGAAGAAAAAAGACCCATAAAAGGGGAAGAAATTCTAGGTAGGGACCATTGTATAGAGTATACAGTACAACAATCCACGGTAAACAAATAACTTGCTAATTCAATTATGCTACACCGATGAAACAAACGGGAAAACAAAGGACATCCTATAACAGAACACAATTGGGGAAAAAGATTCTAGCTTCAAAATTGACGATGATGAAATGAAAACTAAATCGTTTGCATTAACAGTGTGGGTGAAGGAGAAAGGTTGCACCTTGATGAAGCTTGGATCTTATGACTGTCATGTTTGTTGCAGAGAAGAAACGAGATCGTTGATAGAGGAAATTGTGCAGAAGAGAAACAATTGGGAGCAGAATTAGAAACAACTCTGGGGGGGGGGGGGGGGGGGTCTGATTTTGTTACCCTTTTGTGGATTAGATAGTGGGCACGCAAATTTATGGCGGTGTTGCTGATAAGTTGGCAAGTGCAGCACGGAAGGAAGGGAATGAAGCTTTTAAAACTCAATTAAGATTAAGATCAGGGAGAATTAGGCAAAAAAGGGTTGAAAGTGGAAACATAGCAAGAAGGAAGACAGCCGCAGAAGCAGATACAGATGCTTTGCTAACGGTTTTAGCATTTAATTAAAAGAAGTTGTAAACCTCAGCGTTAGAAGTGTTTTTGGCAACTGCGGTGAAAACAGTTCTGGTTCTGAAAGGAAAGATTCTGGTGTCTGACCTGGGAAACCAAAGTTCAAGGTGGAAAATAATGGGAACATAACACTGCCACCTCTACTTTGCCAACTTAACAAATAACCCCCTGTACTATAAATCGCTCATTTTATTTCTCCTACTTTAGCCACTTTGCATTTTGGGTCCTTCCTTTTCAGCTATCATCTTCTTAACATTAAATTTGGATACGTCCGAACATCGACGAAGAGAGATATCAGAGGTAGGAGACTAAGAGTTGGTCAGGGAGGTAAATTGGGTAGGTATCGCGAAGAGTATGGTGAAATACGAAGTGTTTTAGAATCACACGTTTTATTCATCGTTTTCATCCTATTTAATTATATATACTTATATTGTCAATTAAAAATGCTTAGTAAGCTAATGCATGGCTATTGGAGCTAACGTGGTGTACTGAATGCGCACCAATTAACGTCATGAAGATGATAGTTGAAAAGGAAGGACCCAAAATGCAAAGTGGTCAAACTAGGAGGGTGTAAAATGAGCAATTTATAGTATAGGGGGTTATTTGTTAAATTGGCAAAGTAGAAGGGGTAAAGTGCCATTTTTCCAAAAATTATTGTAAAATGGAGATGCAGGGTACCAACCCCTGTACCTCTCGCATGCTAAGCGAGCACACCATCTGAGCTACATTCCCTGTTAATGTTATTAAATGGTTATAAAGATTAATGACTAAATTGGTCTGATCTCATCCTACAATAAGAATCCAGGGACAAAGCATATGTTTTATATCGAAATTTGTGGAATATGGGTCGAATCCAAACTTGATAATCAAGATCAGAGGTTAATACCACAATTACGAGGTTATTATCTTCAGCCTCAGATTGAGTAGTCACCATTTTTTTACAGATAGTACAGAACAAATATATTAGTTTAAGAAGTAGCATATATTGTACTTTGTAGCAGTGGTTACACTTCTTGGATTATGGACGTTGTTGTTTGTCATATTGTACTGAATTTTAAATTTCATGTGGATGTTTGATGTGTAATTGTTTAAGAGTCATGGTTAAATATATGATTATTACTAAATTTGTTGTGTTTTGTTAACTTTGTTTGTACTACCGGCATTTTCCGGTAATTAATAAATATTTATCCAACCCGGTATTTTACTACTAAATTTTATATTTAAATTTAAATTAATATTATAAGCGGTTCTAAATGGTTTAGCTAGTATGAAGCCACGGTTGAACCATCAAACCTCATACCACTAGCCTATCTGGTACTGTTATGAAATCCTTGGTAAATACGGGCGTTAGTAAAAAATGGACCGCGTTAGTAAAAAAACGGATTGCATTAGTAAAACACAGACTGTGTTTGTAAAAGCGGACGACATTAGTAAAAACAACGGACTGCATTAATAAAAATGGACCGCGTTAGTAAAAACGGATTGTGTTTAATAAAAAAAGAGACGTGTTAATAAATACAAACTGTGAGAACATAATAATCAATTTGTGTTAAAATACAGACTGCGCTAGTAAAACACGAAACGTAAATAACCCCAATTACAAGAAAAAACAACTCCAAATTTTGCTTCCGTGGCTTCTGTTTAATTGTGGGTGAAATGGTTTTCAACATAATCGGTTACATTTTGCTCTATTTGATTTTTGTAAGTGTTAGGTAAATTATATATTTTCATTCTCTCAAAGTAGCACGTAATAATTACTATTATACTCTTTTTTTTTGTTCTTCAAGAACTACACGTGCCTCTTATATTATGAACGGTAAGCAATAAAAAATAAAGATAGAAACTCTTATATTCATCTTTAGCCAATTAAAGCAAGAACTTAATATAGATAAGGCAAACTTCCATCATTGGTTCTCAACAAGCAAACTAGAGGTGGTGAAGCATACTTGTTTGTGCATTTGTCCAAGTAAAGCATATTTCTTTTGTGCTTTTTTTTATCACACATATCAGTAATTTCCCTCTCTTTCCAGTCTCCCTTGGCAACAACCCGACAATGGGTAAAAACCACAAAACATACATTGATTTTTCCTTTTTCAGGTTTTGTGTTCTTGTCTTTTGTTTACTACTTGCACACATTACGAATCAAACAGGGGTTTTGTTTTGTTTTGTTTTTGTTTGCATTTTAGCAGAGAACAAGACAGCAAGAGCACAACTATTTGGTTCTGAAGATGTTGGGACAAAGCCTAAACCCATGACCCCTGAGGAAATTAGAGCCAAATACAGGAAATCTGCAGTGGTGAGTCTTTTTTTCTCATTTTGTTTCCAGTCTTGTGTTTTTGGGGAGCAATTCCTTTTTCCATGGACTTAATGCATTGAGGAAAATCATGTTTCAGAATGTATCAGTAGCAGCTGCACAAGCAAAAACCATGCTTGAAGAAAGAAAAGAGAAACTGGAGGTTTAACTCTTAACTGAATCATAATTTATCTCATGGGTCCTAGTATCAAGTATTGTTGCATCCCAATAACTCGAGTTGTTGGGAGAGAGTTTTCAATAGATCTTATATTGTTTAATAACACATCCCCTTAAACGGAAGCTCTCAGAAGAGCTGAGGTTTGCACAGTTTCGGTAAGACTTGTGCAACAGAATGGGGACCATGGAGGCTTAATAAGCCTTTATACACGAATTGGTAGTTACAGGGATTCGAAACCTTAACCTCATGTTGTTCAAAGACTCTAATATCATGTCAAGAACCGGTGCATCCGTTACATTCCAATAACTTGAGTTGTTGGGAGAAGATTTTGAATGAATCTTATATTGTTTACTAACATCTAGTTATACCGTCATTTGAAACAGCAAATCAATCAGCATTCAGAGGAATTGGAAGTTAGATCACAGGACTATGCATCAATGGCAAAGGAGCTTGCCAAAAAAATGGACAAGAAGAAATGGTGGCAGCTGTGAGACTAGTACCCAAGCAAGCAACCATTAGAGATGTTCCTTTCTTTTACAACAATTAACATGCGACATTGGAATTGCAGTTAGATTTTCATCATTGTATTGTTAGACATTTTGTTTACATAATCAAATATACTTAGGCCTGCAATTAATATTTAATTAACCGAATGATTGCTAATCCACTATAAAATGTTTCATGATAGTTTTATCGGGTTGGTTACCTAAATAGTCACTGAACTTTGGCCAAATAACCTGGAAGTCACTAAACAAAAAAAATTGCTATTGACATTACCAAACTTTGACTCATTATCCAAGAGGTCACTGTTGGCTACAGACATCCATTTTTTCGTCCATCCGCCTATGTGGACTTGCCAACTCTACTGCCACGTCAGATCCTATCTACCCAAAATTAACCCAAACACCCAACCAATTATCAACTCGACCCAATTACATAATCTAACCGAAAAATCAATTTTGTCCTCTCCACACTATCAACCATTCTCCTCCACAAACCGACCATGGCCGGAGAACCTCTGCCGAAGGCCGCCGCCGCCGCTGACGATGACATGGGGGATGGGATGTTATGCAGCAACCATCCTTACACAAGCAACCCAAGCGGGATGCCTCTCTCTTGCTCTCCGTGCGTCCCTAGTTCGCCGACCAGCGGATCCGAACAAGGCCACAAACAAGCAATCAATCTTCAATCAAAGAAGAAGAAAAAAACAATCGAAGATCGGAATATGTCAGGAGGAGTCGGGCCAATCACAGACATATCCCTCCTGGAATACGAACAAGGCCACAAACACACCCAAGATCAACACAATCCCAAACCTAAATCAAAATCAAAACCTCAATCCACATTCTTAACCCTCTACCAGCTCAACTCCATCGTCGCCAAGGGCAAGCTCTTCCGCCTCTACGTCTTCCTCAGCTTCCTCCTCAGCACTCTCCTCCCAATCGCTCAGATCTGCCAGTTGGAATCGTCTCCTCCAGTTGCCCGATTCGACCGTTCCAACTGGAGACGATCCGCCGCCGCCGCCGCTCAGATCCACCGCCAACGACGCTCAGCTCTGCCGCCGCCGCTGCTCAGATCTGAAGGAAGGAGGGGAAGAGGAAGATGAAGGAGCTGAGAGAGGGAAAGAGTCGGAGGTTCTAACTAGCTTCCCAAGCTTTTCCTGCATAGCATCCCGTCCCCCATGTCATCGTCAGCAGCGACGGTGGCCTTCGGCGGAGGTTCTCCGGCCATGGTCGGTTTGTGGAGGAGAACGGTTGATAGTGTGGAGAGTGGAAGAGGACAAAATAGGTTTTTCGGTTAGATTATGTAATTGGGTCGAGTTGATAATTGGTTGTGTGTTTGGGTTAATTTTGGGTAGATAGGATCTGACGTGGCACTTTAAATGACGTCGCAGTAGAGTTGGCAAGTCCACATAGGCGGATGGACGCAAAAATGGATGTCCGTAGCTAACAGTGACCTCTTAGATAATGAGTCAAAGTTTGGTAATGTCAATAGCAATTTTTTTTGTTTAGTGACTTTCGGGTTATTTGGTCAAAGTTCAGTGACTATTTAGGTAACCAACCCTAGTTTTATCTTGTATAGTTTTTACCGATGATCGATTATTTTGGTTGAACAATTATAATACAAATAATTGAATCCTAAGTATGTTTTCGTGAATCGTGAATGTTGCATCAATGTCAGCATCAACCATGATAATTAGGCCGGTCATTAGGGTGTGCTGGCTTGTCCTCTGGGTCACAAAATTTTGGGGGCCTCAAAATTTTCGGGTTTAGTAGAAATACATGAGAAATGTATTATAAAATGCTATGCAAAAAGTAGACATTAATGTAGTGTTACTCTAGTGGATTAGCTTATTGCTTTATTTTGGATGGGTAAGGGTTCAATTCCTTGCTTTTGACAAAATAAAATAAAGCTTATATTTTAACAAACATTGTTTATCTTCTTTCTAAAAAAATTATATCTATTATCATTTTGGTCTCTCTTTTTTATATCGTATTAATTTTATTGATTTATAATTTAAAAGACGTAGTAAAAGATAAGTTATATTATTAAGATAGTAAGGTTAAATTTAAGAATAAACATGATAGAGTTATACGTACATAAAAATTATTTGAATTTAATAAAAAATATTATAAGTTTTATATACAACAAGTCGAGAATGGGGTGAAACAATGCGTAAGAAAAATCCAAATATGTTATAAATCTATCGCGAGTCAAGTTTTACGTGCCGCAGATCATCTCAGGTCATATTAATACAAGCAAACCAAGTATATGCTATCATTTTCTAATATGATTATACCATAATTTTGGAACATGACCTCCAAAATTTATTAGACGGACCTGATGATAATTTTTTTTAATGAATGAATGATATATTAAAGAACAAATAACAACTGTACAAAGTGCCTTCCAGTCAACACGCCAAAACCCTATAGCACTCCTAAGTACTTGAGACCGCCCCCCCCCCCCCTATTCCCCCACTCACACACACAATCCTAAAAACAAAATCCCTGCAATCCACAGCCAAACTCAGAAACCCCCAGCTGCAAACACAGAACTACTTAACACTCAAACCCCCCCAGAAACAACAGAGAGGGTAAAGAGCAAAACAAAGAAAACAGAGTACCGAAAGCCATCCCTCAACACCAAAACCCCAAAAGACTTCAGGCCTTAGTCCGGAGCCCTGGGTGGACGAATATCTGCCAACCATCTCGCTCGAGCTGGGTCGGGCAGCCTTCCTGCCGCCACACACCAGTCACCAACAAGCTTTCCAATTGAGTGTGACCATGTGTAGTGGTAAAAAATGGAAATTCATCTCTTATGCGATTAAATCTATACTAATATATAAAGCAAAATAAAAGACCTCCCCAATTGGAGCCCTCTCCTTAATTTTAGGTATTCCACCAATCATAATTTAAGAATATTATTAATTAATTTATCATTTCTAACAATTATTTTTATTTTCTCATTTTTAAACTCCTCGCTAACTACTTTCAAACAGAAAAAAAAAGCAACATTAACCTATTTTCGTGGATATATATTTCTTTATGTTTTAAACATATTTTTCCAAAGTTAAAATGTTAACAATATATGAGAAACGACTAAAAACATAAATAATGCCATCTCCTTTATTTTCATAAATATCACTTAATTTTTTAACGAAAATATCATTTTAGTTATTATTATCATAATTTAGTTTCATCATCCCTAAAAATTTAATATCCTTTTATATTTATTTTTATATGAAGGGTATCTTTAAGAAATAATAGTAGTAATCTTTGTTAACTTTGCATAGTAGGAAACAAAAAATGTGTATTAACAAAAATAAATAGATATGAAAGTTTATGAGGAATGATACGATAAGAGATTTTTCTTAGACTTTCAAGGTAAGTTATTATTATTAGCATAATATAAAAAAGATTTAAATTCCAAAATATAACTATAAATTTTCAATAGAATGGGCCTAAACCAAGATGATTTAGGGCAAACTAAAATATAAGAAAGATCTTTGCCGACAACATGTCTATTGCGAGTGAGGGGTAACCAAGAGGACTAACTAGATTGATCCAAGAGGACCGAGTCTAAGTTGTCATTCTTAATTTATCTTCTTCTATTTTGATAATTTCTCCAACCACTTTTCACTCTATTTACTCTTAATTTATCATAAATTTTGGGGCTCAACGTTATACATATACATATATATATTTTTCATGTTCAAATTCAATATAAAATTTGTTTTATATTTTATCGTATATGTAGATATGAATTTTGTTTGACTTGCTAAATTATATTATTTGGTACTTGCTGGTACTTTTATCATATAATTTATTTTACATGCCAGTACTTGCTTTATCGGTTGAACCATTTAATTTATTCTAACATATTTCTAACTTTTGAAGTCTATATAATTTGTTAAAAGTATAGGCTATGTGTCATCCATCAGTTCCTCAATGACTATATTTTCAGTTCCTTAGTTTAGAGATCTTCGTAATATTACATTAATTTTAATAAAAATATTGTGTTATTATAAAATTATCACGATGTAGTGATTTTTTTAATGAATTATCACGATATAATGATATTCCTATTGAATTTCAGCATTTTGAGAACAAACATAAATATATACATCATATTTGGTAAAGATTCCAAACATTGAAACATGGTAGTTCTACTTCTACCTATGGTCAATATACTCATTCACATTTTATTTATTTATATAAATTTTATAATTAATTAGCTCTCTTATGGGTTAATAGGGAATTATCATTAACTATACTCAATCTAGGTTATTTTATTCGACACACATCATATTTGAAAAATAATGGATAGAAGATACATATATAAAATTGTATTGATTAAGTAACTTTATAGTTCACACTAATTCAAATAAATACATAACAAATTATCAATCAAAAGATTGAGCACTACATACAAGTAACTTGGTATGTAATGCAATTTTTATTTTGATATTAATCTAAGTTTGATAACCTAACAACAAGACAATATTAATTATACTAATAAATTCTTTAAAATTTAGAGTATTAAGACTTTGATGGTGTTCTAAATTATGATGATTGGGGTATTTATTATAATAATAATAATGTTCATATTGCCTGTAAACTTTAAGCAGAAAAAATCTAAAAATTTAAGACTTAAAAAAATAAAGGGTTAATACACATTTTTACCCATGTTTTTCTTCATTTTTTTCTTCTGAACACACCACCTATGTAAATTGCTTATTCTCTCAAAATCCATGTGTGCAAAATAGCTTACTAGATATGTCCAGTTAACAAATTTAACAGGGAATTGATGGAGAAGTTAACTGAAAGGCAAAAAATTTAGAAATTTAAAAGTAGAGAGGTTTAATTTGGTTGAGAAATATTTGAGGGGTATCTTTGTTAACTTTGCATAGTAGGAGGGTGAAAATGTGTATTAAATCTATTTCCTCCAAATTTTAAAATTATATATTATTTGGAGTTTGGATCCCGCCGACGGGCGGGCAAAATACTAGTAGTGTTAATAAATATATAAAATTAAGCCATTTACAATCATAGTGGCCAAATACAAAATAACTTTTCCTAAATCGGTGCTCGTACATATTATAGTAGCGTTGCGTTCCGATACCTCTTATTTATGCATATATTTTTTAAACTCATGCAAAAAAATACTTTATTTTTTACAAGAAAAGTATACATTTTATTCATCCATAGATGGGACAAGCTCCTTACAATACATTTGAGAGATTGATAATTGGTAACCAATTGCGAGGGAGGGAATTGCTTCTAGCTGATTTGGCCACCGAATCCCCTGTTGAGTTGAATCTTCGTGGAATGAAAGTTAAGGAGATCCGATCATAGGCCATGAGTATGTCCTTCATAATCAAGAGCCAAGCATAGCACTCCCAAGACCACAATTCACGATCTTTTCTAAGAGCATCAACTAGGATAAGGCAGTCTAATTGCCCCCATGAGATAGACAATGGCTCTTCCAAGATTCACCCACTGCTTCCATCTTTGAAAGAAGATACTTAAAGACTACCTTTTTAGGCCCTCCCCATTCCGATGGGACTCCTAAATATTTCCCCGAACGTAGGGTTACCAGGGATACCCAGACCCGTGGTAATAATATCCTGAAGAGTGGTAGGAGTATTCCTCGAGAACATAATGGCATATTTGTGGTTGTTAATGGTTTGATCAGTAATATTAGCATAAGTCTCCATGGTTTTATAAACAATATTATAAACTAATACTTTGTTTATAAATTCACTCAAATCTATTAATTAACACAATATATAAGATATTGCAATAATCCTAAAATAAATAAATAACAAGGAGGCAATTCATAGTTTTCTTTTTAATTTACCAAAATATTAGTTTTTAGCAATTTTCGTCACTCAATTTAAAACAACAATAAAATTAAAATACTTAAACTCAAAGGAAACAATAGAGGAGAGATGAAATACTTTAGTGTTTGTGATTTAAAATACATGGATTCTTCAAAATTAGTGTATTCGAAATGTAGGCTTTTAAATTGGTGGTTTTCATAAATAAGTATGTTTGGTATTTGTGTTTTAAATTCATAAATTGAAAGTTATATTGTCTATTTTGCCCTAATCATTTATGAATATCAATTACACCTAAAAAGCATAATAAGGGCATATGATGGAATAAAAGATAAAGAATTGGGGATTCTCCACAATCTCACCTAAATGTGAGATTCTAAATCCATGTATTTGAGCTTCTTTTGGGAATTACAATACATGAATTTTAGATAGAAAACTAACAAAAAAACAAGGCATTCACCATAATACATGTATTCTCTAAAATCACCCCTCCGAATCACAAATACCAAACATCCCCTAAATTCTCTCTAGAGTAACTGTTCGCTGCCTTGTTTTGCGGGTCTATTCATAACCCTCCACCCCTCTTCTCATAACCCCTTGGCACTATTCCCTCTAACGCCCTCTGACGATTTTTGTTCTCTCTGCTGCAATTAATGAAATCTATCGATCTCTCTCAAAATCCTTACCTTAAATTTGATGATAAAAAATATCCGAGAATTTTTTCAATAACAAAATCCAAATTTTTTCACCATGACAAAATTCAATTCTAGCCAATCGTCATTCTTTATTTATTCATTTTTTATTATTAACTCTAATCCCCTAATAATTATCTTTCCTTTTTATTTATTTTTTTATTCTCTATTAACTCTATTCTCCTACGGGTCGTTTGTTTTTTTAATTTGAGAGGGATTTGGGAGGTGATTTGGTGGGTCCAGGTGATTTGAACGTAAACACCCGTTTGGAACAATAAAATGCAAGAGAATTGAAGGTGATTTGAAATCACTTCGTGACCCAGAAGGGGATTTTGCAGTCCTTTTGAAATCTCCTTCATATAGGTGGGATTTCACAATCTCTAGGGTGATTTGAGTGAAAATACCAAATTAACTTACCTAAAATGTAAAATAAACTAAGTAAAGAAATAAAACTAGGGACATATTGGTCATTTTCTAAATATATTAATTAAATATAATTTTTTTCATAAAGTTGAATCCTTCCCTCGTTTTAAAGTTTGTTACCAACCAAACAAGCTATTTACAAAATAGCTTGTTTATTTCAAATCTCTTCTATTTCAAATCTCTTGCTATTTTAAATCACTTTTAACCAAATCTCAAAATCAAACGACCCGCTAATGATTATATTTTCTTATCAATTATATTCTTGTTATAAAACTAATAACAATAGGAAACAAGGGAACTAGAGAACACACTACAACAAAACGGCTCAACAGTGGCAGTTTTTTTCTCCGACAGTGGAGGTTATAACCGCCACTGTTGAATATATAGTGGCGGTTGTAACACCGCCACTGTTGAAAGAAGAAACCGCCACAAAAACGTCCGACACAAATGATATTTATTGGCGGTCAGGAACCTCCAATAATAAACATTAGTGGCGATTACACTGTGGAGGTTATAACCGCCACTATTGGTTTTAATTATTTAAAAAAAATTCAAAAAATAATTTCGTCACCACCGTCGTTTACGAATTTCATGGAACAACGAGTTTCCCTCCCTCCACTATTGTGGTAATAATAGAAATTCCCATCATTGTAGAGGTCGAGAAGCCGTTCTCGACAGTGGTAGTAAAACCTAATCGTGAACACGAATAAGAACACACAAGTAACAAATCCTGAAAAAGAAGAAGAGTAAAATCGAATCAGAAGGGTAGAGCTTCAGCTAGTCTTTGAACTCTAAGCCTTCGATCATACCTGAAAAATCGAAAAATGAATAGTTTCAGTTAAGAGAGTAAAAAATGGAGATTAGATCTAGAAACAGAAAAAAGGAAACAAACTTGAATGTGAGAGTTGAGATTTTGCTGTTCCGGGGGGAAGCAAGCAAGGAAGAAGAAGAAGAGTAAAAGATAGAGAGAGAGGATAAAGATCTAGAAAATAGAAAAAAGGGAATACATGAAGTTGAATGTATGCAGTTGAGATTTTCTGTTGGTGGGGAAGCGCAAGAGTAAGAAGAAGAGTAAAAATAGAGGGGATAAAGATTTGAATGAAAAGAACGTATTGATTCTCATGGCTGATTAGGTGTGACGGGATTGTAAATACAGTGGTGATTTTTTTCCAATTGTGGAGGTTATAACCGCACAATGTAAAAATAATTCATTGGAGGTTACTAACCGCCACATACGGTAAATACATGTGGATTCCAAAACGCAGTAATATCCTAGAAACCTATTGGTTGTCATTGGCATTTTGTAGGATTGTTAAATACACATGGCGGGTTTTTTTTTAAGTTGCTGGAGGTTATAACCGCAACAATGTAAAAAATATGCATTGGAGGTTTAAAACCGCCACTATGCAACCGCCAATGGTAATAATCCGACAACCCATAATTTGCATTTTGTATATTTGTTGTATAGGGAGAATACACTACAAGAAAACATGATTTTTGTCACGATTTTTAGTCACGTTTTTGAAACCGTGACCATTGGTACGGTTTCTGAAACCGTGTAATTTAACGTTTCTGGTAATTGAACGTGACGACGTTAGTCACTTTTTGGGTAAACGTGAAAAATTTGGTCGATTTTGTCACGTTTCTTAAACCGTGACAAGTTTCTTTGTCAGGTTAAAACCGTGACTAATGGTACCAAATCGTGACAAAATACGTTTCTTATGATAGTAGTGTTTCTTATTCTTATTGGCGTGTGTCCAAGGTTACAAAGTAGAGCTCTATTTATACGCTCAAGAGTTCATAACACATACAAGACTAAATAACTACACATAAATATGAGATGAACTACATTGAATAGGAGAAGGTTACACATATGAGAGGTTACAAATAGGAGGTTACACAATGGAAATTCAAATGTATAATGAATATAAATATTCATATACTCCCCCTTGACCATTGGTTACATCATATTTTCTAATATGAGATAAACTACAATTAATAGGAGGAGGAGTAGGGCTGAAAACTAGGTGCCGATATGGGACTCTCAGCAACTTTGCCTCTTGTATCTCTTCAGTTCTTTCATATCCACCTTCAATCAATTTCTTCTTCGTTTATCCCCACAAAAACAATCAGTCAACCCTAGTTTTAACTATGAAAAATACATAATAACTAAATACAAATATAAGTAAGCTAACCTAATTGTTTTGAACTTGAATTGTTGGGTTTAGATTAAATCCAACTATATAACCATAATGTTGTTCTTGCGTAATCCCTGCACTCACGATGCGGTCTCAAACCCTAAATATTCTACCGATAGGCATACGATCTCTCTTTTCATTTGGTTCAATAACATTATCCACAAGTTCTTGTGGTGCAACTACAAATTTTTGCGCACCTTTGGTAGATTGTCAACGAAAAATGCCTCAGTGGCAACAGCCCAACAAGTATCTCTAGAGATACGTAGCTTAGTCAGTATCTCTAAGATTATTCCCCTAGTTTATTAACTAGCATAATTAAGAAGATATTATATATTTCAGATTAGGTAGGTAAATTATGTTAAGAACCTTAACGTAGGTATCTCTTTTGTTCTTTCTATTTAACCTTCCTTGAGCAATAATAATAATCATACGAGGAAAAATCTTTCTACTTCAATATTGAACAGTATCTAATAAAAAAAGTATATACAACAACAAAGAAAACTAAAGCAAAGAATGTAACAGCTACTTCTATGAAAGAGATAATAAATTTACATATATATGCAAAATCACTTACTAGAATTTAACTGATTGTGCACTCCAGATACTATATTCACACGATTATTAATGTAATTGTGAACTCCTCGATCAATATCCTACATAGTAGTAGGGGGAAATATTAAATAGTTACTTATAATTAGTTGAAAATATGAATTTATTTAGTGATTAGTATAGATAAGTTAGGACTCTTACAACCAATAGTGCACGTGAATTCCTCATAACAAACAATTCCTCCTCTAACATCGCAATTCCTTCTTTACCACCTTTTTGCTCTTGTTCTTAGCGTTAGGAATGTTGGCAACTCTGGAAAAATTCCTTGCAATAAATGTCAAGGAAAGCATATGTCATATGACATATAAACCACTAGTTAGGTTACTCAATATAGTGAAAGTAGAAAGACGTCATGCATCAGTACTTCAGTCCTGATATAATTAGAATACAAAGATCTACTAGGAGTAGGAACACCAAGTCAAGCAACTATAGTACCCAAGCCACAATCTACCCACAACATTTTCATAAAGATGTACTTAAATTTTAAAAATAAGTAAAACAAGAATATGAGTGGATTTTCACTTAAATATGCAATGAGGCCTTTAATATATGCAAAACTCAAAATTATGAGTATGTGAATATAAATTATTATTTCTGATCTCACAGCACATACTACAATCATACATTAACATAAAAGAACATTATCAAGCAATAAAGTGTGATATCTCATTAGATGATTTTTATCCTAAGATTAATGATTCAATCACCAATAGATTAAATCAAACAACCACTCAAGGTCTAGTTTATCATGTCATTTAGCAAAAAGCGTTTGAATCAATAATAGATAGCTCAATGCATGAAACTATGGAAGCAAAGTTAGATGGTCTAGCATTCACCTGCAAAAGTCAATGGATTTTAATTACATTCAACGTATAATGTCAAAATTAGTGTGTGTATGTTGTTATATATATAGCATTTTTATCATATATATGCTCAATGATCATACTTGTAGATAAGTTGTTATATAAAGTTTTATGGACTATTATAAAAAAAAATTAAGTAGAAGCTAGTTTTCAATGTTGTCAAGACTGGACCGAACATCGAACCGGCCCAGCGAGAGGTTCAAGGATTTGAGGTTCGACCGAGATCAAACCATAAAACCCGATATTAAAAATCGGTCTATGTAAACATATAAATAATAAATAAATATATGTATTATTATAATATTATAAGAAACTTTAGGTATCAAACTATAATTTTAAGTTATGACAAAAGATTTTATTAGCCCATTTGTATTTTTTTTTTTATGAATAGCTCATTTATATATATTTTTTTTTGGATGAATAGCCCATTTGTATATTTGTATATAAGTTGAGGGAAAAAACCTAATCCTAATTTCTTTTACTTTTTTTTTATCTAGCCGTCGTTCCATTCTCTTTTCTCTTTCCCCTTTCTATCTTCTACTCTTCTTATGATTTTATCTCCTTTATCTTTTACTTCTTGTTTAATTAACTAAATCTCTTTACAATCTCTATTCTTCTTCTCCTAATCTTTCTAATTTCTAGCCTTCATATTTTAAATTACCAAATTCAACTTTTTTTTACATATTTTCCATGGATAAAAGCTAGAAACCCCGATGTTGAAAAGATAGCCACTATGGTTACGAAGACTATAGAAGGAAAGCTGATCGCAGTTGTGGGTGTTGAAATAGATTTATATCTAAAAGTGTAATACAGCTCGTTGATATTTGGAATAAAGAATTTTTTTTTTTGTTTTTCTTACCTCGAATGAAATGACATGGTTTTAAAATGGTTGAACTATTTGAAACAGCCCAATGCGGTTCGAACGGGTTTTACGATTTTTTCGGTTCAACCCGGTTTTATAGGTCAATTGGACCATTCCTTAAATTTCATTGAACCGAAACCGGTCTGGGGTCCGGTCACCAGTTTTTATGATCGGACTGACTTTTCACTTGAAAAAGCAATCTGGCCTTTAATAGTTGCAAAACTCAAAATTATGAGAATGTGAATATAAGTTATTCTTTCTAATCTCACGGCCAATACTACAATCATACCTTAACATAAAAGAACATGAGCAAGTAATAAAGTGTGATATCTCATTAGATGATTTTTATCCTAAGATTAATGCTTTAGTCAGCAATAGATTAAATCAAACAACCATTCATCGTCTAACTTATCATGACATTTAGCAAAAAATGCTTGAATCAATAATAGATAGCTCAAAACATGAAACTATGAAGCAAAGTTAGATGGTCTAATAGTCACCTGCAAAAGTCAATGAGTTTTAATTACATTCAATGTACAATGTCAAAATTAGTGTGTGTATATATAAGTTGTTTTTTTGGTTAAGATATATATAAGTTGTTAAATATATCATTTTTATCATATATATGTTCAATGATCATACTTGTAGATTAGTTGTTATATGAGGTTCTATTGACTATTATCAAATAATTTAAGTAGAAGCTAATGTTTAATATGTTTTTATTATTATTATTGAGATTTATTTACATGATATGGAGAAAATATCGAGTAGATTGTATTCACATCATAAGTTAACTAGATGCAATCATTATCGTCGTGTTAGATCTTATAGTGATAAACGACATAAAAGTAAAGTTTGATATAATATATCATATAAACACATCTGTCTAATTTGTAATATATAACAATTGGTAAAAGATATATAAATAGGCTGTCAAGTGTAAATGATAAGAATATCCTAACAAGTATTTACTCTTAGGCATTCTGCCAACTCTGAAAAATTCCTATAATAAATATTGATAAGTAGAATCAAAGAATTTCTTAAAGTATAGAATACTAACTTAATTCGAAATCGACTCCTAGACTCTGAAAAAAATTTACCCAATTCCTGAACTCTAACAATATAACTACGAATTACATCAATTGACACATTTTTACTTGCATCAATAGAATATACCGAAAGATCACCACCAGTCTTCTTGCTCCTGAAGGCAGCATAGAAAACAGATCCTACACCGATCATAGTTGCATCTTCAAGACCTAGTTTGTCTCTACTACAATTTTCCCTCATACGAAAAGTATTGTAATATAATTCAGCAAACACACCACCACTACCAATGTAGGACATTTTCTGAATACGCTCCTTATGCATATAACAGAGACTCCACAACGAATATGGTTGGCCTTCAGAGTAGCAACCCATAAAAAATGAAGCTTTGGACTTCGTTTCCCCAACATCAGGACGTGTATGATCATCAAAAAATTCAAGTAGAAGCTAATGTTTAATATATTTTTGTTATTATTATTGAGATCTATTTACATGATATGGAGAAAATATCGAGTAGATTGTATTCACATCATAAGTTAACTAGATGCAATTATTATCTTCATGTTAGATCTTATAGTGATAAACGACATAAAAGTAAATTTTGATAGAATATATCATATAAACACATCTGTCTAATTTGTAATATATAATAATTGGTAAAAGATATATAAATAGGCTATCAAGTGTAAATGATAAGAATATCCCAACAAGTATTTACCCTAAGGCATTCTGCCAACTCTGAAAAAATTCCTACAATAAATATTGATAAGTAGAATCAAAGAATTTAGAATACTAACTTAATTCGAAATCGACTCCTAGACTCCCAGTGATGCCACAACTAGGTGCCAATATAGGAATCTCAGCAACTCGGTCTCTTGTATCTTTTCAATTTCCACATATCTACCCTCAATCAATTGCTTCATTTATCCCACAAAATAATCAGTCAACACTGTTTTTAACTATGAAAAATACATAATAATAATAAAAAATATAAGTAATCTAACTTGATTGTTTTGAACTTAAACTATTGAGTTTAGATTGAGTCCAACTATATAACCACCTTGTTGTTCTTGTGCAATCCATGCACTCACGATGCGGTCCCAGACTCTAAACATTCTACCGATGGGCATACACACTCTCTTTTCATTTGGTTTAAGAACATTATCCATAAGTTCTTGTGGTGCAACTATCAATTTTTGTGCACCTTTTGGTAGATTGTCATTGAAAAATGCCTCAGTGGCAACAGCTGCGGCAATAGCCCAACAAGTATCTCTAGAGATACCGTAGCTTAGTTAGTATCTTTATAAGATTATTTCCCTAGTTTATTACTTAGTCAATTAGGAAGATATTATATATTTCAAAGTACGTAGATAAACCTTGTTAAGGACCTTAACATAGGTATTTCTTTTGTTCTTTCTATTTAACATTCCTTGAGCAATAATAATAATCATACGAGGAAAACTCTTTCTACCTTAATATTGAGCAGTATCTAATAAAAAAGTATATGCAACAACAACAAAAAAACGAGCAAAGAAATATTAAAAATGCAGTAGCTACTTCTAGGTAAGAGATAATAAATTTACATATGCAAACTCACTTATTAGAATTTAGCTGATTGAGCACTCCAGATACGATATCCACACAATGATTAATGTTATCGTGAACTCCTGGATCAATATCCTACATAGTAGTAGGTAAAAATATTAAATAGTTAGTTATCTTTAGATGAAAAATGAATTAATTTAGTGATTAGTCTAGATAAGTTAGGATTCTTACCGCCAATGGTATACACGCATTCCTCATGACAAACAATTCCTCCTCTACCACCGACAATTCCTTCTTTACTATCTTTTTGCTCGTTTTCTTTTTCTTGTTATTAGCCTTAGGCATGCTGCTAACTCTGAAAAAATCTCGGCGATATATATCGAGGAAGACACATGTCATATGAATTTATTCAATATAGTGAAAGTAGAAAGACATTATGCACCAGCACTGTTCAGTCCTGTTAAAAGTTAATGTCACTAGGCACTCAAAGAGCAAGTATTCAATTGTTTCATCCGAAGAGTAGCATACTGGACATTCCGACGGTAACTTTATCCCTTTGTCATTTGAAACTTCTATAGTCGGGACAATTCTATGCAGCGGGCGTCAAAAGAAGAATTGTAATTTGGGTTAGATTGGAAGAGTCCATATTGCCAACAAACACAAATTACATAATTCATAGCAAAGGTTACGACACATTGAAAAGTAAAATCCCAAACCAAAATCAAACCACCCCCATTTGAATTACACTTTTGAAAGGAAAACTAAGAAAACAAAAGTCTAAAAGAGTTTGACAAAGAAAAATAAAGCCCGGATAGTGGACACAAAGTAAATCCCCAAGTTCGCAAACTGTGGAGTCTCCACCTAAACCCCTACAGTTCCACGACAAAGTGGTCATGGTGATCGGATGGATCGATTAAGGTTGACCATGTCATCCACCTTTGCTTTCTCGTTGTCCAAATCCTCCGTCGAGTCGAGGATGAAGTCATTATTGGAGTCACCACCATTAGCCATAAGAGCATTGAATTATGAGTCGCTTATTGGGCCCAAATCAAGTCATCATCCAAAAAGTCTGCCTCATTTGCACCTGACGTATGTCCCAAAATAAGCACATATCGGTCAATGGGCTGAGATGTGTAGGCCCATCTAAATCATCCAAAAGCCCTTCTGTGTTGTCCAAAATTAACTGAAAGAAATCATAATAAGAAAGGTTATCCATGAAATCTGGATTAGCAACAACAAGTGGCATTAGGCCTACAGAGGGCTGAAGATTTTGTGGCGCAACATCATGTGGGCCTGAATGGGTTATCGACCCAAGTCCACTAGGGTGAATTTGGGTGTTTGGCAGCAACTTTGAGTGGGACGGGCTAGCGTCGTTCTTACTTGTCTCCGGCGAGATCGGACGTTTACCTTGATGTCGCAAGCGTATTGGCGAGTAACCATCATCATCATGGATGGTTATGGCCGTTGAAGAGGTTGGACGCTCGGTAGAATCAACCCGAGCAGGGCTAGAGTCAGAAACTTGAGCGACATCGTTTTAACGGTGGAACCTTCTCCGATTGCGATGACCCGGATTTGGAATCGAGGACGGTCCACCAGAGGAGCATAGGGAATATCCATATTGCCGGTAAACCTCTCTATGCCTTTGAAACATCCATGGGCCTCGGATTGGATGTCCCTGAACCACTGCGTCTGAGGCTTGGCAATCTGATTGGGAATGGTCGAGCAACCCGCAATTGAAGAAAATTATGGAAATCCCTTCGTAATGAAGATCGACATAGAATTCAATCCCTAACCTTGAAAAAACTTTTCGGCGGCCGAGGTGGTGAGGTTGAAGTTTAATTTTTCTCCGAGATGAATTTCTTTGGTATCTGCAACCCTGTATAACGCTATTTCCAAAACAACACCAAGTACCGCCAGGAAATCTCGGCCAAAGGATAATGAAGTGCTTCAGGGGGAGTTTAGATAGAATTATCCACAGATCCATGAAGTACAGGGAATCCGCGAGTTCTTGGCATGGTTGTTTCCAAGGTGATAAATGCATCAGTTGGCCATCCAAATTCCAAGGTTATTGTCGGAGAATCTTGTTTCGATCTTCATGAGACTGGAAGTAACACTGAAGAAGATCGTAGCCAACATGGAACAGACGGATCTGACCTTGTAGACCCTAGATGCGTCCCAAGGCGGACTGTAGAACTGCCAAAGTTTTCCCGCACTAGATCAAAGAAGAGGATTATGAGACTGAGAGATATCATTTCATGACTAGCAGAGATTTCATTACTTTGAATCTCAAAATCTGGGATGGGGGACGCCATTATTTTCGGAGGAAGAAGGGAAATTGATGGTTTGGGAGAGGTATGGAAGCCCATCATCCAAATAAAAGGGGGAGTGGAATACAAGGCAATTGCCAGAAACCGGCAGCCGGAACAGGCACTCCTGTAACTGTCCCAGAACCGCAACGCCTAGAATATAGGGGATAAACCCAACCCAAACAACCACCAAAGGGCAGTGGCAATTTGGAATGAAAAATTGAAGAAAAGAGGCCAAAATCTTGTAGCAGATCACAAGGATCATACCAAAAGGAGGATAGATTTGAAGGACAAGAAAGAATTGTCGCCTGGGGAAAAAGTGATTTAAAAAAAAAACTTGTTTGCCCTTTTTTTCTTTCTTTTGCCTTGAAACGACTTAGTCTGACTATGGCTGACATCAACGACTTTGTTTCTCCTTTCTTTCCTTTTCAATGTGAAAACTGAATCCCAGTTCCAAAATTCCGCGATCTCCACGTTTGATTCATAATTGTACTCGATTTCTTTTCTTCTTTTATATTTACCTCTCAAATTTCAACCCTTACTCGCCTCCAGTCCGCTCTCGACGCAACAAAATATTATTGCCCATTGAGCTAGTTGGTGGCAACAAAGTTGTAACAACGAACACTCCTCCAATGACGGAACAAAGTCGCAATTGGTAGCCTCGTTTCTGATTTCCTTGCTCTTCGTCGTTCAACTGCACAACTAAGAACCAATTCTTATCACTGGCAGTTTTGTTTCCTTTGACCAGAGCCTCCATAACTGAACTTACTCCCTCCTGACCAATTCGGTCTTAGCTATGAGGTAGGCCACCCCTTTTCCTTGATCTTTTTGGTGCTTTCCTAGGTCGACAGAGACGATTTTGGACTTCGCGGGAATCTAGAAAGTGGTCAACAGTTCTGGAAAATCTATGGGTTGATGGCGATGGTCTGACAGGCCTAGGTATGACCAATTTTCGATCAGACTAGTTCTAGTTGGTCTATTCCTTTTTAACCAAGTAAGATTAGGTCCCATAAGTTATAATAATCTTTGTATCAGTCACTACAATCCTAGAATTTGCTTTCTTTTTTAGTTAGTTCGGTTTCTCCTAACGATTTGTAACTTTTGAATCCTTATAGAATGAACTCAACTAACTTTCAAAGTTAGTTCAAATTAGCACGGTTTTCAATGCCGGATCGGGCCGGCCGGTTGAACCGGTCGAACCGTGAGCGGCCAATATTCCGAAACCGGCCGACGGTTTTTGGGCGAGTAGTCAAACCGGGCGTTGACCCGGCTGAACCCGAAAAATCGGCTGGCTGAACCGAAAATCTATCTCCGGTCAGACCATACACTTCGGCATAGAAATTTTTTTTTTTAAACTTCTTCTAAATTAAATAATCAACAACTTTCGGCCCCAACAACTGGACGGTCGACGGCCGTTCCGCCGATCTGTTTTATTGACTCCATCAGCAAAACTCCTCTAAGTCAAAAACACTCCTCCATCGCTGGGTCAGTTGTCTCTTTCTTTTCTATTTGTTATGTTCATCTACGTATGGAACCGAGAAAGAGAAGGTAAAATATCATAAAGCAGTTTAGAAGAAGAAGAAGATAGAAGAGAAAGGGGGGAAAGAAAGAAGAGAAAGGGGAGAAAGAAAGAAGAGTACGTGTGGCGGATTTGAAGAGTGTAGGTGAGTTAGGGTTTATTTAGTTTATATACAAAATATTATAACTTTTGGTACTTAAATTATATAAAATTTCATTTAATCCTCTAAATTTATCAACAAATGCTTTTAAGTCACCATATTTATTTTTCATTTACTAAAATATTATTGGCTTGGCAAACGGGTGGGTCGGGGACGGGTTTGGTGTGTCCGATCCCCGCCCGTCCAATTGGCGGGTTTTACCCGTACCCACCCGACTAAGCTAATCGGGCAGAAAAATGAAACCATCCCCGCCCTGCGACGGGTTAACGGGTTTATCCGTTTCATCGGGTACCCGAACGAATTACAATTGATCAAAAAATAACTTTTTATCAGCAAAATAACGGAAATTTGAACTAACATAGTATTGCCAGCTGAACAGTAGTTATTTCAGAAAATGTAACAGTAACACCAACAAAATCAAACCAAACCATCCCAACAAAGCAGCAATCCAAAAACCAAAATGTCGTCTCAGAATAATCCTATTACCCCAACCCCATATTTGAAAAGAACCAAATTAAATTTCAAACTCCAATGTAATCACCAAGACTCCAAAGCAAGTTCATTGATGATAAATTGCAGCAGTGCAACTCCCACTTTAAATTGCAGCAGTGCAACTCCCACTTTAAATTGCAGCAGTGCATCTGCTAACAAGCACCAACAATATGTCCATAATCCAGCCTGCAATCCCAGCTATCAATCCCGACTATCTGCTAACAAGCACCAACAGTTGTTCACACCCACTCTGCAAACAATCTATAGGATCAAAGAACAAGTTGCTTGGAAAATCAGTTTGAAAAATGCAGAGTGGACTAGCAGCAGCAAAATAATGGAAAGAAAACAAACAATCAATTCAAGAGCCACAAAACTAACCATTTCAATAGTGCTTATTTAGACTACTGTATTTAACTACTTGGAGAATTCTGATTTCTATCCAAGTAGAGGTAAATCACTCTTTGGGCTTGTCATAGCATAAGAAGAAAAAATAGTAGGCATCAGCTAAGTATTCTAATAAAACTACGAATCCAACTTCTCATAATCACAACCAAATTGTTATGACAAATTTAAAAACCAAGAATCCTAATATAGTTGTGTAGCTATAGTAGTAACAATAATCTAAACAAACTTCTTATGCAACATTGAATGAAGGAAGAGTGGACAGTAAGCCATGACTACGTGAAGTGGTGCACAAAGTAGTAAAGTATTTGACTAGCGATACAAAACATATAAATCCAAGTGCAGAAATCATACATCAATATAGTAAGAATTTGACCAGATAATATACAATCGAGCTAATCAATAATCATAAGAATACAATGTTACAAACAGTTTACCTTTATAGCTTCCAAGTGCAGAAATCCAGAAGTCTAGAAGTAGTAGCAGAGAAATGAGGAAGTCACGAAGATGCTACTTGCTGAAATAGACACAAAACCATACATCACTATAGTACGAATTTGACCAAATAATATAAATTCGAGGTGATCATGAGAATACAAAGTTACAAACTGTCAAACCCTTTACCTTTACAGCTTCCAAAGTGTAGAAATCTAGAAGTCTAGAAGCAGTAGTAGAGAAATCCAACAGTAGAGCTAAAATAGAAGGATGAAGTCATGACTCACGAAATGCTACTTGCTGAGACTGAAGATGACAGATTGAAGCACCATTAGAACCCTATTTACAGAATGGGGGGCCGAAGTACAAAAACAGAAAGACGAATAGAGATTCGAGAGGAAACTGAAGGTGCTTATCTGTTAGGGAAGAATCACACTTCGATTTCCTGAATTCTGTATCCAACTCGACGAAGAGGCATTTTCCTTTTTCCAACCGAAAATCAACGAGCGATTGGATGAATCTCAGGTCGATAATCTCTGTAGGAGTCTACAAAGAGGATTAAAAGAACAAATCTCTAGCTAATTGCCGAATCTGGCAGATCTTATATCAATCTTGGCAATAAAATCTCCACCGTGTGTGCATCTCTGGAGTTTGGATTGAGAGAAGTTTTTTTTTATGAAAATTGGGGGCATTGACACGTTTGGTCCCTTAAGTTTTCAATAACTAACACGAAGGTACTCATTCTATTTTTCACGTCAAAATGGTACTGGAAATATTTTCCATCCAACTTCCATCCAATTTTTCCGTCTAATGCTGACGTGGAAGATAACTCAGCTAACCCAGTCAGCATAAATATTAATAAAATATTAGAAATATAAAATAAAGAAAAACAAATAAATAATAAAACAAAATAAACTTTCTTGTTCCACTCTCTCTCTTCCTCCACTCCTCTCTCTCCCCTCTCTCTGTTCTCTCTAATGAAACAGATCTGTTTCCTAAACTCTGATGCCGATGTTGTTCCGCTCTCGTCGCCTGGAACAATGAGGGAGTCGATCCGATCGCCTAAGTGACTCCGAATCGCCTCGCAACAAGAGTGTGGGGGGCAGTAATCAGAACAGAATATGAGGAATGGAAAGGACAGCGAAGTAACAGGATGTACCTAGGGATTTCTCCCAGAATTTGGTCTTGTCCGCAGTCTGCTCATTCCCTCTGTATTTATAGCCTGGCAGGTCTGCCAAGGCCGTTAGGCAATGGTACGGCGCCTAGCAAATCATGCCACGTGTCGCCAAATCCAGACTGTCGCTTGGTGAAGACGAAACCTCCAGGATTGCTCCACGTGTCCTTTTAGGATTTTTCCGGATGGTAGGCGCGACATCGCCTCAGGGCTTTTCCTGGGCCACGCTTGGGCCCATCCCTAGAGCGATCTTCAGGGTATATGGCCGGTCAACCCTCGCCCAACGCGTTGACCGCTTTCTGGGCCATACCTGGGCCTGCTCTCAGTCTTTTGGTTGATCGCCTAGTCATCCTTCATCGGAGGCGTTGACTCTCCTTTCCGGGTGGATCGTTTCGCCTACCGGGCTGACCCGATCCAGGGTGGCCCATCATGAGCCCCCTAGTCCGCTTGTGTGCTTGTCGCCAAGAACACTGGCGGACTATCTTTTTTCCGTCGCCTGCTTTGTTTCCTCGAGGAACCCTACCTTCGCCATAGCTGAGGGGTTGTCTAGTCTTTTCCCTTCAGACTAGCCCCCTAACTTGATTATTGCCTACAAAGTAGCCCCTTCCTTTTATATTCTTTTATGGGCCGTTTTGCTCCAACACCCTCTCTCATGGCTTGCGTCTTTTAGACGCTTCACCTTTCCCAATGTCACTTACTCTCCCCGTCTTTTCAACTGCCACGACGTTTCCATGCCCGATGTAAGCCACTCAACCGCCTCCGCCTTTCCTTTATAAACGCCCCGCTCTCATTGTCGTCTTCCTCACTTTTCTTACTGTTTTTTTGCCCCTTTACCGACTTCTTGCTCTCCGCCCCTATCATTTTTGCCTTTCCTTCGACTTTCCTTCACCTTTTCCGGTCCTTCTTTTTCCCTCCAGATGTCCGACGACCTTGACTACCTCCTCAGTTGCCCCGGTATGTTTCTGCTCCTTGCTTGAATCTTTCTTCGCTTTTTGTCTTGTCTTTTTCCTGTATACTAAGGTTCAAATGGCCTCCTCATCGACCGACTCAGAGAAAACTGGCTCCGACTCGTCACTCAACGACTTTCAAAATTCTCCCGATCCTTCAGAGCCCCGGGAATGGGGCATGCATCAGCTTGGATTTGTTCCCGGCTTCCGCTCCTGGTCCGTGGATATGACAGCCCCCATCTCTGACCACGGCTACACCGTTCAATCCTGGAAAGACATGTGGTACGATGGCATTGGCCGGGATCGCTATGTCATCGGACCAGGTTATTTTCCGTACCTCTCCGCTACCACTATATGCTCCTTTCTTCCCAAACTCTCCCTTCCAACTTGCTGGGACTACGCTGCACCTTCCTTTCTGTCGACCATCGGAATTGCCCCGGGGGCTGGCATGGAGTGTGGTCAGAAAGTTTTTCCAACGACTTGCGCCTGCCCCCTTCTCCCTTTGTTGTATCATTACTTCGCACTCTCAAAGCGTCGCTTGGCGCTTATACCGCGACCTCATGGTCTGTTATAACTAGTTTCGAGATATCTTGCCATCGCGAAAAAATTACTCCTTCCCTTCGCCTTTTTTCCCTTTTGTATAGTGTCAAACATAACACCAACGACCTTAGCTTTGTGAAGCGAGGCCCGTATAGGGACGTGGGGATGCGGAGAACAGTAAAACCGCACCCACATGGTACCATGCCTTTTTTTATTTCAAACCCTCGCCTGAAGACACTTGGACGACGGCTCTTCCGCCTTGCTGGTCTCAAGGCGACATAAATAACTTCCCGCATGGTCGTTCAGCCACTGCGGATGAACAACACCTCCTGTCGCTTATCAACAGGGAGAACTTCAATCTGAACGACCCTCTCATCCTAAAACAAGTCCTGGCGATGCTGCCTGGAGGTAGATGAGATTATCTTTCCCCACTTTTTTTATACCCACTTTCTATTTATCTCGCGTTGTGTCTTTATTTTTGTTTTGTTGTTCCTGACTTCTCTTTCTCTCTTTTATCATTTTTTTTGCAGGGATGACGGATATTTTTAACGTGCTGATCAGCACGTCAGCTCATGGGATTATAACCACGACTCAGCCACAGCGCGAGCCGCCGACAGCAGTTGGGCCGCCTCCTCCTTCTCCTCATGGGAAAGGAAAGAAACAGGGGGCCCGTCGCTCCCGCGAAAAGAAGTCATCTGCGGCGGCGCCAATAAAGTGACGCAAGCCTTCATCCGCCGGCACGTCAGACCCAATCCTTGCCGAGGACGTTCCGGTCGAGCTAACAGCGCCACCACCAACGACTACGCCCACCGAGCCCATAGAACCCTCTGTTAGCGAGCCAGTCATCGCGGAGCTTCATGATGCCGCTCCTGAGTCTCCCCCTCGGCGCCCCGGAAAGGAGCCTGCAGTGCGTGAATCCATAACCTTCATTCAAGATGATTCACCCTTGTCGCCTCACAATGACGAGGAGTGTCGTCGCGCCTTATCCCATCGCGTCCTGACAGACTTCATGGCGCTTGATTATGAGAAACCAGAGGGTTACTTTCCTGTTGCCTATCCCCAGTGATCACAGCTGTCAGCTGACGTGGCTCGTGACATCGCAGAGGAAGTAACTTCCGGAGTTCTGAAGGGACTGGATGACGTCAAGGTGGGCGATTTTCATCCGGCGATGGGGAATGTCTACGTAAAGCACCATGAGGTATATATATATATATATATATATATATAATATATATATATATATATATATATATATATATTTAGCTGTTTATTACTAGCATTCAATTGATCGTCGCTTCTTAACACGCGTAATTATATTCCTTTCCCAGATGCTGCTGGCGCTAAGCATTGCCGATAAGTCGCGTGACTTATTGATGCGTAAGGCCCGTGAACTCCGTGATGATCACAACCCCCTGCAACGTCGCCTTGACTCTGAGGAAGTAAGCATGAATTTGATGATAACGATAATGATGATTGCTCTTCCCTCCTTTTTACCATTTTTTGTCTTATTCTTCACAGTCCGACCATCAGTCTACCAGGAATGAGCTCGCTTACTTGAACGAGGCTCACTCCCAGCTTCAGCATGACCTAAGCGAAGCTACTTCTGCCGTAGAGCGCTTGACTCAAGAGCTATCGGCCAGCCGATCCTCCATCACTAAGTTGGAGCAGGGCCTGTCTGAGGCCAAAGAAGCCGCCTCCTCGTCTGCCAATAAGCTCCAAGACCAGGAGGCTCTGCAAAGGCAGATACAAGCTCTGACAAAGGAGAGAGATGTCGCTCTTGCTGCGCAGAGTCAGGTGTCTGAGGAAAAAGATAAAGCGAAGAAGCTGGCTGAGGCGATGACAGCGGAGAGGGACCGTGCTGTGGCTATCAAGGAAGAGACTGAGGCGCTCAGCGCCCGGCAGTATCTGACCGCCGTGTCTCTGATCTGAAGGTCCATCCCTGTGATTATGACCGCCGTCCGTCAGAAGTTTGTGGCCGTCGTTGGGCCCTCCCCTCCCTTCGTTCGGTGCGAATTTCTTTCGGCCTCCTTCAAGGCTGTGAACCGCCTACTGAATGGGGTGCCCGATCCCAACACTGATGTTGATCCTGAGTACATCAGTGTGATGAAGGAGGTTCAGGCGGCGGATCAGGAGTACATAGCAGCTGAAAAGGCTAAGAGGGCTCGGGCCAAAGCTGAGGCGGCTGCGAAGGCCCGGGCAGATGCTGGTAGGGGGGAGAAGGCATCAGAGAAGAGCCTGGTGGTTCCTCAAGGCGACCGTGGACAAGGCTCGGGCCAAGGAAAAAAGAAGTGATGAAGGGCATCTCCCGCTCTTTCTCTTTTTTTTTATTTATGTTTGTTACCAGCTCTTGTTATAAATTTCGAGAACATATATGATCACGAGTAACATTTCTGTTATACATGAACGTGTTTTGTTACTGTGCTCCTGCGCGACTTCGTAGCGTTGAAGCCTTTTAGGCGACGCTAGTATTTCAACTTCAGTGAATTAGCATAAGTGATTCCTTTTAGCCTTAGCGATGAAGCCTTTTAGGCGATGTTTACATTTTAGCCTTAGCGTTTTGGAATAAGCGATTTTCCTTGGCCTTAGCGAATTAGAACTTTTTGTGCCACATAGGCGAAGCGAGGTTGCTCCTTGTTTGTACCTAAGCGACGATGTTTTGCAATGCTTTTGGGAAAGCGAGCGATAATGATAAAGAGAATAAAGATGAGTCATCCAGCGGTGCAGCTATCGGATGCTCTTTTCATTAATCATCGAAATGGAAAAGTGAACATATGCCCCTAGGCGACTACTCATAGTACTTGATATATGCCCTTAGGTAACTACTCATAGTATTTGCGGAGATGCATTGCGTTCCAGGTCCGAGGGATCTTTGTTCCATCCAGCTTGGCTAGCTTGAAGGTATTAGCTCCCATAACCTTCCTGATCTGGAATGGTCCTTCCCACCCAGGATCGAGTTTCGCGGCTCCCTCTGACGGCCTGAAAATCTTTCGCAGTACCAAGTCGCTGATCTTGATGTGATGTGGTCTTAACTTTTTGTTGTACGCCTAGCCAGCCTCTCTTCTCAGCTATTAATTTCATCTGGGCGATTTCGCGCTGTTCTTCAATCATATCCACATTAAGGAGTAAATTTTGCTCATTTTCTTCCGGATTGTAGCTGTTCAATCGAACGGAAGGTATTGTTATTTCCACCGGGAGGACTGCTTCTGAACCGTAGGTTAACGTGTAAGGCGACTCGCCTGTTGGCGTCTTGTAAATCGTTCTGTGCGCCCACAGCACGTGGTCGAGCTCCTCAACCCACGTTCCTTTTTTGCCTTCGATCCGTCACTTTAAGCCCCTTAATATAAGTTTGTTCGCGGCTTCAGCTTGCCCGTTGGCTTGTGGATATGCAACCGAGGCGAATCGTAGGAGAATTTTGTATTCTTGGCAGTATGCCTGAAAACTCTGGCAGTCGAATTGGGTGCCATGGTCACATATAATACTGTGAGGAATACTGAACCTTGAAATAATATGCTTGAATGTGAACTTCTCGATCTGCTTGGCAGTGATGCTGGCTGTCGCTTCAGCCTCAATCCATTTTGTGAAATAGTCAATAGCCACGATCAGGTATTTTCGCTTCCCAGAGGCCTCGGGAAAAGGTCCCAGAATATCCATCCCCCATTGGGCAAAGGGCCAAGGACTAATGATTGCCTGCAAAGCCGTGGAGGGCAATTTATGATAGTCGGCGTACTCCTGACACTTGTGACATTTTTTAACCAGGTCTGACGCCTCTCTCCTCATAGTTGGCCAGTAATAGCCTTGGTATAGCAAAATTTTTTCCAAGCTTTTAGATCCCAGGTGCGTTCCACATACTCCAAAGTGTATTTCCCGAAGACTATAGTCAGCATCTACTGGTCCGAGGCACCTTAAGTATGGTCCTGCAGCAGACTTTCTATAAAGATCATCGCCTATTAAAGTGCATCTGCTGGCCCGTCGCCTTATTTTTGTAGCCATCGCCTGGTCCTCAGGGACTGTTCCATCCTTCAGAAATTTGATAATGGGAGTTCGCCAGTCATCTTCTTATGCGGCCTCATCCTCCTGGGTTCCATCGATCTGAAAACATGTATTCATTTTTACTTCTTTCTCCACTGTTACCATCCTTGTCTCCTCAAAATCAACCGTCGTGGCTAGCTTTGATAGCGCGTCAGCGTTAGTTCTCCTCTCGAGCGATCTGTACAATGTCTACCTTACTGAAATCTGATAGGGCTAGCTTTATTTCATCAAAATATGGCATTAGTGACTCTTCCTTGATTTCAAATTCCCCATTCAGCTGGTTGACCACCACCGCTGAATCGGAGAGAATTTTAACATACTTCACCCCCATACTCCTCGCGATTCTGAGTCCTGCCTCCATCGCCCCATACTCAGCGGCGTTGTTAGTTCTAGGCGACGCAAAACGCAAGGCGACCTCGTGAATAGCTCCCTCTGGGCTTTTCAGTACTATGCCAGCTCCCGACCCGTTTTTACTGGAGGCTCCATCTGTGAAGAGTGTCCATGTTTGGTGCTCACCCCTTTCTTCTTGTACTGCCCCTTCTACAATAAAGTCGGCGAGGACCTGGGCTTTGATTGCTGTTCTGGGCTTGTATCGGATGTCGTATTCACTGAGCTCGATGGCCCATTTTGCCAGTCGCCCAGCCACGCTCATCGCTCGCAGGGCGTTTTGTATTGGCAGGTTGGTCAATACTGTTACAGTATGAGCTTGAAAATATGGCCGGAGCTTTCTTGCCGCACATACCACAGCATAGGCCATTTTCTCAATGGCGGGGTATCGAGTTTCGGCGTCGACCAACATTTTACTAGTGTAGAATATTGGCTGGTCGCTCCGTTCCTTCCGTCGCACCAACACCACGCTTACCGTTGTTGGTGATATCGCGATGTACATGAATAGCTCGTCTCCCTCCTTGGGCGAGGCCAGCACCGGAGGAGTGACTAAAAATTGGTTGAGCTCTTCGAATGCCTTATCACACTTATCATTCCAAGCGAATTTTGATGCGTTTTTTAAAATAGAGAAGAATGGCGCACATCGCTCTGCCGCCTTTGGAATGAAACGATTGATTGCAGTTATCCTCCCGGCCAGGACTTGCACTTCTTTAACTGTTTTAGGTGGTGCCATGGCGGAGATAGCCTCCAACTGCGCCGGATTCGCCTCAATCCCCCGTCGAGTTACCAAGTAACCTAAGAATTTGCCTGACGTAGCCCCAAAAACACATTTTTGTGGGTTTAGTAGCAACGCAAAGCGCTGTAATGTCTCAAACGTTTCCTTCAAGTCGCCTAGGTGGTCATCGCTCTTCCTACTTTTCACCAAAAGATCGTCGACGTATGCTTCCAGGTTACGCCCCCGTTGCTTAGCGAATACCATATTCATCATCCTCTGATAAGTTGCTCCAGCATTTTTGAGGCCGAAAGGCATGACCTTGTAACAATAGTTGGCCATAGGGGTCATGAATGCTGTCTTCTCCTGATCTTCCTCATTGAGTGGTATCTGATGATATCCGGAAAACATATCCAGGAAAGACAGCATCTCATTGTTCGCCGTGGCGTCGACCAACTGTTCAATGTTCGGGAGTGGGTAAGCGTCTTTTGGACAGGCGTCGTTTAGATTTGTAAAGTCGACACACATTCTCCACGCGCCCGACGATTTCTTGACCAACACCACATTCGACAGCCACTCTGGGTATTGAACCTCCCTGATAAAACCTGCCTCCAGCAGTTTGTCAATCTCCTTCGTGACGGCTAGCTGTCGTTCTCGATAGATATTTCTTCGCTTTTGTTGCACGGGACGACAACTTTTGTCGATTGACAAGCAATGCTTAACGATTGCTGGGTCTATCCCTGGCATGTCGCTGGGATGCCACGCGAATAGATGTGAATACTGCCTGATTAGTGTTATCATCGCTTGTCTGGCTTCCTGGTTCAGGTAAGACGATAGCCTCACTGTTCTTTCCTCATCGCCTTCCCACAAGGTTACAGGAACGTCAGACTCTGCTGACTGCAGCCTCTCTCTGTTCTCCATGCCTCCCTCTAAATCAATTTTATAACATGCCCCTTTTGTCGCCGCCCGATAACACCGCCTAGCCACTTCTGGGTGTCCCCAAGCGACTCCAACACCTTCCTTTGTGACAAACTTCAACACCTGATATACTGGCGACGAGATAGCCCGAAAAGCGGCGAGCGCCGGTCGCCCCAGAATTATATTGTATGAGGACCGACAATCCAACACATGGAAATCTACTGACTGCACCGCCTTAATTTGTTCGTCGCCTATCATGATTTGCAAGGTAATGATTCCCTTGATTGGTACCTGATGCCCAGAGAAACCTGTAATAGTTGTCTTTGTTGGACGTAGGCTCGAGATGGGGAGTTTCATTTGCTGGAAAAGATCCCAGAACAGTATATCAGCTGAGCTTCCTTCATCCACCATTACTCGTTCCACCCTGCTTCTGAGCGTTACAATTGAATCACCATTGCTTCCAAGCTGGCACCCCCATTTTTTATCATATCTTCTTCTGTAAACACGACAGGAGATCACCGAGCTTCACTGTTTATGATCAACACCTCCTTACAATCATTTGACTGTTTTTTTGTGGGACAACTCTCCCCTCCAAATATGGTTTGTAGACCTTTGTGACCTCCTCTGTTTCTTTTGCTTTTTTGGGAGCATCGCCCTGCGGCTCTTGCAATCGGGCGAAAACTGTTTTTCTAGGCTGGTCGCCTGGGGTCGGGCTATCCTCTTTATCATTTGAACTCCTCTCTTTTCGCTTGGTTTGGAGGATGAAATCCCGTAGGCGACCTTCCTTGATCCATCGCTCAATCTCATTTTTAAGCTGCCTACACTCCTCCGTGGTGTGATCACGCGAATCGTGAAAATTGCAGAATTTCCGAGGGTTACGTTCCTCCGGGTCGCCCCGGAGTGGCTCGGGCCATTGAATATGGTGGTCCTTGTGCTGCATGTATAGGAATACTTCTTTCCGTGATCGATTGAGCGGGGTGTATTCTCGCCTGTCTTCCTGGTATGTGCGTCTGTTATTGCTTTTTCTGTCATCACGATACTCCCTTCTCTCAGGGGACCGCTCGCCTCTCTGCCAACGCCCTCGCCTGTCATTGTTATCGCGTTGCATATCAGTTTGTCCCTCCGTTCGATTTTTTCGGCCATCATCTCCCCCAATATCTGCTAGTTGTTCCTCAATGAGAATGATACTATTTATTCGAGCTTCCAAGTTGGACAGGGTGGTAGGTTTTTTCTTGACCAATGCCTCCTTCAGACGCCTGTTGTGTGTCGCCTGGATCATACTTGCAGTAGCTATGTCCAGAGTGACATCTCTGACAGACTGTACTGTGCTGATCCACCTTTCAAAGAAATCCTTCAATGGTTCCACTGGCCTCTGTCGTAGGTTGACCAGGACCTGTACCGGAACCTTTCGGTGTCGCCTACTTTCATACTTTACCAAAAAAACTCTAGCAAATTCATCCCATGTATGAATAATTCCTTCTGGCAAGCTCATGTACCATTCTCTTGCTGCTCCTCCTAAAGTGGCTGGGTAGGCCCTGCAGAATGCTGCGTCGCTGGCGCCCTGCATTTGCATGGCGATTTGAAAATTTTGCAGATGCTCCTCCGGATCGCCTAATCCCAAATATTTCTCCATGTTTGGGGGAACCAAGCCAATTGGCAGTGTTTCGGCAAAGATAGCCCTTGCCAAAGGCTGCCGAATGACTCTTTGTTCGACACCGGTCTCGACTAGCGGTCGAAATGCCCGTAGCATTTCCGCGTGAGTGTCGTTGCCCGGGGTCGGAACATTCTGAGCTCTAGGTGCCTGTGCCTGCTGGGCGATAACTGTTTTTAACAACTGGGTAAGCTCCAGATTTTGCTTCTCCAGAACTTGAAAGTGCTGCTCAAGGACTTTGTATGCCTCAGTATTCGATGTTTCCTCATGTAGTATGCCTTTTCCTCTGGTGTCCTGAGGGATATACGAGGAGTCGGTATCTGTGTCTCTAGGCACCCCTTCTTCTTCCAGCTTATTTCTCAAGTTTCTTCCTTCAAGCGGTATGCCTTGGGTTCCAGGATCCACGTACTTCAGTGGTGTCTCCTCCGCCTCTCCCTCAGGTCGCACGGTAGACGTTTCTCCTCTTATCAATCTTCATATATTCCCCTGCTCCATTGCTCAGCTTCTTTGGTTCTTGATTAGTGGCCCCTATCTGGCGCGCCAATTGTTCCGCTCTCGTCGCCTGGAACAATGAGGGAGCCGACCCGATCGCCTAAGTGACTCCAAATCGCCTCGCAACAAGAGTGTGGGGGGCAGTAATCAGAACAGAATATGAGGAATGGAAAGGACAGCGAAGTAACAGGATGTACCTAGGGATTTCTCCCAGAATTTGGTCTTGTCCGCAGTCTGCTCATTCCCTCTGTATTATAGCCTGGCAGGTCTGCCAAGGCCGTTAGGCAATGGTACGGCGCCTAGCAAATCACGCCACGTGTCGCCAAATCCAGACCGTCGCTTGGTGAAGACGAAACCTCCAGGATTGCTCCACGTGTCCTTTTAGGGTTTTTCCAGATGGTAGGCGCGACATCGCCTCAGGGCTTTTCCTGGGCCACGCTTGGGCCCATCCCTAGAGCGATCTTCAGGGTATATGGCCGGTCAACCCTCGCCCGACGCGTTGACCGCTTTCTGGGCCATACCTGGGCCTGCTCTCAGTCTTTTGGTTGATCGCCTGGTCATCCTTCATCGGAGGAGTTGACTCTCCTTTCCGGGTGGATCGTTTCGCCTACCGGGCTGACCCGATCCAGGGTGGCCCATCAGATGCCGAGAGGCTCGAGCTTGCCAAAACTCCACACCCCAATTATCTGATTGTTGGAGTCTGGGAGTGATGAAATTGAAGAGCAGAGGATGCTGAGAAGGGTTTTTGGATGAGCCATCCCGATTGCTCCGCAGCCGGTTCGTAGCTCAATGGCGCGGTGGCGATTCAATCGTTGCAGGCTAGGGATTTGGCGAACCCTGTTCCCAAGAATCTGGTATGAGAAGCTGTTCATACCCATGGTTGAAGATTGTGAAGTTTCTTTTTAGCAACTCTTCTGTTTCCCCAAGGCCCAGTTTCAATTACAGAGCTTATCTTGAGTTCCTCTGTTTCTAAACTTTTGAAATTATTAATCAATAGCGATATATCCTAACAGGGGAGTTGGAGCCCTGCTTTGTTCTTTCAAACCTTTCTCTTATGAATATATATTTCTGGGTAAATTTGGACCTTATCAATGATGGTGCTCTACTGCTCTCTCAATCTCATTACTTGTTTTCAATTTTCAATATAGCTGCGATTCAGCTTCAACTGATCAGCTCTGTTCATTTCTCATGAGTCATGAGTTCTCCACCCTTTAGCAGGTGGTAGAGACGGAGAGAAACAGCTGTGTGCCTTTCCAAGTATAGAAAATCAACAGATCTGCGTACTCCAGCTCCAATTGCTCATCCATCTCTCCGAAGAACAGATCTTTCCTCTGCAGCTCTTCCCATTTTTATTCAATTGAGGGAACGTCCAAGAAATCCCAACCACCTCACCGTCGCTGATCGAAACAGAGTATGCTTTGTTTTGGTTCTTCTTTCCATTTTTATTCAATTGCGGGCGAGTCAAAGAAAGGCTCGATGTAGACATACTCGTGGCGGCGAGCGACGGAGTTGGCGCAATGGGTCGGCGCCGTAGAAGGTGGCGTCGGCGGCTGATTCTTCCTCTTCGCCGGTCGTCGGAATAAGGGCGAGAGATCGAGCTTGACGCGCGAAGGTGGGACTGAGACGGAGCCACCACAGCGGCGGTTATTTTATTATATATATATATTTTTTGCTTTACTTTTATTTTTCTAATATTTTATTATTATTTATGCTGACTGGGTTAGTTGAGTCATCTTCCACGTCAGCCTTGGACGGAAAAATTGGATGGAAGTTGGATGAAAAATATTTTGAGTACCGTTTTGACGTGATTTATAGGATGAGTACTGACGCGTTATAAGTCAAAACTTAAGGGACTATTTATGTCAATGCCCCATGAAAATTGAGAGAAGTTAGAAAGCTAGGGTTAATCGATTAGAGTTTCACGACTGATATTCTGTAGTTGAGGCTTTTATATGATCATGTAAACGGCGTCGTTTTAACACACGAGCGCCCATCGGGTGGGTATCGGGGATGGATACCAACAATTCATTACCCGTCCGCTGCCCGTAATTTCCGGGTAACGGGTAAACCCGGACCCGTTAAATGCCCAAGTCGGCCGGTTTTAATTAGCCAAATTCGGACGGATACTGGGCGGGCACCCACTAACACGAGCCCAACTGCCAAGCCTAGAAGAAGAAGATCAGAAAAGAAGAAGAAAAAAGAAGATCAGAGAAGAAGAAGAAGGAAGAAGAAAGAAGATCGGAGAAAAAGAAGAAGAACAAGAACAAGGAAGAAGATCGGAGATGCAGAACCTGCTATGCAGGTTTCTGCAATTTTTTTTTAAATCTGATCGTAATTCTAACAACAGATTTTGACCGCTGTTAGACCTAACAGCGGAAAGTGAACCGCTGTTAGGTTTAACGATGGTCAGCTTATCTGCTGTGAGCTCAGCTTACGTTAGTCAACCTAACAGCGGACACGTGTCCGCTGTTAGGATTCTTAACAGCGGCCTATCCGCTGTTAGAAGTAATAAAAATTCGTTGTTAGCTACGCGTTTTCTTGTAGTGCATCACCATGTGTTAATTAGGGATATTTTCATATGGATGATGTGTAAGTTGAGATTATGATTTTATTGATTTCGATTTTAATTTGATATTTTACAAATCGCTTGTCCGCCCCATGGCATTGTGGTCTTTTTACTATTTATAGGGTGTTTTAGGGTTCAACATTGATTTTATACTATTCATTAGCAAGCCCCCTCAAATTAACAAGTCCCCTCAATGGAGTATGAAGTTTGCACAACTTCGATAAGTCTTGTGCAAGATATTGGGGTCTACGGAGATTCAAAATCAATAAGTATGAAAAGTTATTCGAGATGCTCATCGTAATTGTGTGGTTTGTTTTACTAATCATCTCATGAGTGAATTAGTACTTCAAACTGAGGCGACAACCTTTCAAGATTGTCTGTTCTTCTTTCAATGTGTGCAAAATATGAAGATGATTATTAGAAGCACCAAATTTTATCTCCCAAATAGTCGCAGAAGATAATAACTTTTTCTTCTTCATAAAGAATAGTTTTTGTTTACCAAATCTTGCACGTGTATATTTCATTCATACTCATAAATCCCATAAGCTAAAACAAGAACACCGGCCTATGCAGCGATATATGATTGTGATTATTTATGATATGATTTAAGGAAAGACCAACAAAATCTAACATAGCCTGCACGAGCTGCACATGGTTGAACCAGTCAAACACATAATACAACTAATAATGCTTACTACCGACCCATCACCAAAACCCTTAACAAGCCTATATAAGCCAACTAGATCTTCCACTAAACCCTCCAATTGAACCAAAATTCACTCGCCGCCGTCTGCCGTACAAACTGGAATTGTCGACCCACCACCACCACCACCTTACTTAGTGGCAAGTGGGAACACAGAATTTTGCTGCGAACCAAACAGCTCCTAAGCGGGTTGAAAAGAAAAGAACCGAGAAATTTACTACTTTACCACTCGCCCCGCCATATTTATTATTTAACCATCAGCCATTGAGGAGAGTTTGAGAGATAATCAAATACCAAAACATTCCTTCTCTGTAACGAGAGGTTGTCCTTGAGCCAACATTTTCAATTCACAAACGTCAAAGATATTTTCTTTTTTATATTTTTCCCTCTCTTTCTTTCCCCCTTCCCATCCGCCTCTCTGCCAGGTTTTCAATTTTATAGTTATAGATATATAGAACGAAACAAAGTCTAGTATTCCGTTAATTCGATTCTGGGTCTTCAATGGCGAGCTGGGTTCTATCAGAATGCGGCATAAAGCCTCTTCCTTCCGCCTTCCCCCGCCCTAGAACCGGCGCCGTTTCCAGGAACCTCCTTTCCAAGCACAAGTTTTTAAGCCCCAGGAGCAATCTCTCTGCCGGCCGCTCAGATCTCAACCTTAACTTCCCTAAATTATCTTCCGGGGAGAGAAAGCCATTGGGGTCGGTGAGAGTTACTGCTCCGTTCAAGGTTGCTCCGGTGAAAGAAGAAGACGGAGAACCCAATTTCAATGGTGGGGGAGATGGTTTTGACCCAGGGGCGCCGCCGCCGTTCAATTTGGCTGACATTCGAGCCGCCATACCAAAGCATTGCTGGGTTAAGAATCCGTGGAGGTCAATGGGTTACGTGGCGAGGGACGTAGCTGTGGTTCTTGGATTGGCAGCTGCCGCTGCTTATCTGAACAATTGGGTCGTTTGGCCTCTCTACTGGGCGGCTCAGGGGACCATGTTCTGGGCTCTCTTTGTTCTTGGTCATGACTGGTGAGTAAACCACTGAAATATCTCTTTGTTGTTTTATGCTTATCTATATTTCTGTTACTGTAAATACTAATTTGATTGAATTGGGGGGAATTTTGATTTTGTAGTGGCCATGGGAGCTTCTCAAGTAATCACAATCTGAACAGTGTAGTTGGACACATTCTTCATTCTTCTATTCTTGTGCCTTATCATGGATGGTGAAGCTCTCCTCTTCTTATCTGCCATATTGTTCCTTAGGTTTGAAGCAATCACAATTTTCACATTTTGTTTTTTTCTGTCAATTTACAGGAGAATTAGCCATAGGACGCATCATCAGAACCACGGCCATGTTGAGAACGACGAATCGTGGCATCCTGTGAGCCTTCTTCTAATCTTATCTATAGGATTCAGATGCTCTAAATTATTGGTTGGTATGTAAAGGAGGTACTAACTTCTGCATCTACTTTTTGTTCTGTTCTTGCAGTTGTCTGAAAAGATATTCAAAAGTTTGGATGCCACAACCCGAAGTATGAGGTTCACATTGCCTTTTCCTATGCTTGCATATCCTTTCTATCTGGTGAGTTGCAGATGCGAAGTTCCTTTAGATACTTTGCAAACGTGGATTCAGTTAACAGAACCAGTTGGATTTTGGTGATTGTTAATAGTGTTCTTGTTTTTTATTTCCCGAATTCAGTGGAATAGAAGTCCTGGAAAAAAGGGATCCCACTTCGATCCAAGCAGTGATTTGTTCATGGCGAGTGAGAAGAAAGATGTGATTACTTCAACAGTTTGTTGGACGGCCATGGCTGCTTTGCTTGCAGGCTTGTCCTTCGTAATGGGTCCTATTCAGATGATCATGCTCTACGGAATTCCATATTGGGTATAGAGAAGATCTTACCTCTCCTGCTATCTTGTTTCTCCATTTTAGGACTTGTTCTCAACTCTCACCACTCTGCTCTTGTTGTTTGTAGGGATTTGTTATGTGGCTAGATTTTGTAACTTACTTGCATCACCATGGTCACGAAGATAAGCTTCCTTGGTACCGTGGCAAGGTAATGAATGCTCTTTCATTCCTCATAAACTCCTGGTCTAGTCTTTCATGTTGAATCACTATATCCTAGAATTTTCAAGTCTATTGATTCAAATCCAATGAAAAGTCAGTTGCTTTGCTTTGACATGGAACATGAACTTTGGTTTCACAATTATCATTAAAGAAGAGGAATAGGAGATGTCTTATAATGACTTTTTTCTAAATTTCATTCAACTTTTGCTTGAACTTTGAACAGGAGTGGAGTTATTTGAGAGGAGGATTAACCACCATTGATAGAGACTACGGATGGATCAACAACATCCACCACGATATTGGAACCCATGTCATTCACCATCTCTTCCCACAGATCCCCCACTACCACTTGATCGAAGCAGTAAGCAGTTCTTATCCCTTTAGTTCCAAACGCAATCTGTTCAATGGGAAACTAATGCAACTCCTTTAGACATTATAGCTTAATGGTAAAAAAGAAAGCTTGGTTCTTTCCTTGTCCCATTCCTTTTATCTAAACAAATTTCTGTTTCAGACGGAAGCTGCTAAGCCAGTGCTTGGGAAGTACTACAGGGAACCGGAGAAATCAAAGCCGCTCCCGTTTCACCTCATCGGAGACTTGATAAAGAGCTTGAAGAGAGACCATTATGTTAGTGACACTGGAGATGTTGTCTACTATCAAACCGACCCCAAACTCCAAAGACCATCATCATCATCATCATCATGAGTATTTAACAAATCATGTGTTCTGAGTGAGTGAATGAATGAAAATGGCTCCTTTGAGTACTGGTTTATTGGGTTGATAGGAGGTTTATTGGGTTGATAGGAGTAAAATTCCCTCCCTGGTAACCCTTTCTCCACCACTCATTGTTATGATAACAAATAGCGATTTTTTTCTTTTTCTTCTGGTAATCTAAAGAAGATAAGATATTGCTGTAGTAGTGCAGAAGAAGAGAAGGAAAAGAAAAGACATTTCAGTGATTAAAAGGCTGGAATTCAATTTCCTTGATTGTAGTATCCTATCTTGTTCATCTTTTACTTTCCAATGTATACTCGTGTTGTGTGGACAGAAATGTGTCAATGTCTGGTTATGAGTAGAGAAATGGCCGGTGATAGAAGAAGCCTTTTTCATTGTCTGGTTCTGCTATCATAAACTTGTGATTGGGAGATGGAACAGTACATTAAAGCTCAACCAATAGAAGTAAGGGGTTGGAGATACGTTATTGAAAGATATGTCGTTCACAAAAAAGTTCAAGTTTGGGGTGGGTTGAATTAACACATCATAATCATATTATATATGGTTGTTTGCAAGTGATTCATTCAACAACTTGTTAGCCATCATCATCGGCCTTTATTGGGGTTGATGTTTGTATATATCTGTCTGCTAGGATGGGTGGTGGGAGCTTGTGGTTCTCAATAAACCAACTTTGTTCTATTTTTCACTCACCATCTAAAACTTGTTTCTTTGCTTCAACAAAACATAATCATGTTACTTCATTCATAAAGATAAATTATTAATTAAGTCTTAAATCTCATGATATATGAACAGAACATATTTAGATACTCTCCGGTTAGCCAAGCCAACCACACCGTGACTAGCCCCCGGTCACGCTCGGCGCACCGACACAGGACACGCTCGGCCCCCCGGCTCAGCAGAAGACCGCCCCGACCAGCTCGTCACGGACCCACCCGACCACCCGACCCAGCCAGCTGAAACCCTAATTAGGGTTTCCTTGGCTGCCACTCTTCCCTAGTGTCCCTCTTCTCATGGGATTGAGTTAGTCTATTTTTAGTCATTCCTTTTTCCTCTTTTGTTTAGTTTTCAAAATATTTTATTAGTTTTTTGTTTTCGGCTCGGATTAGGATTTGTAGAGCTTGTTGGCCGCCACCTTCTACTATATTAAGAGGGTGGATTCTTTTGTTTTTTCCTCAGCATTGACTCACTTATATGAATTGCGTAAAGCTTTGTTTCGATTAGGATTTATCTCTTCTTGCTTTGGCGTGTTGTTGCTAGGCTAGAGATCCGAGTTTGTCATCTTGGGTTATCACTCCTTGGTGTGACATCATTCACGTGATACTTTGGGTTCATAACTCTTTAGCTATAGGGTCCGAGTCCTATTCCATCCAAAGTTTGTGGGTTTGTTTTTCTTGTCTTTGATCACTCACAAAGGGTGTTGAATCTTGGCTTCATAGTCTCCGGTTCATATCACTTCATCTAGCGATAGCCATGGGCCATAACATCTTCGTAAACCACGGTCACGTCCTCGAAATGCCGAGCAATGGAAGGGAATCTCTCCAATGCCCAAAAGTGTATCAGAAGTGTGAAACCACCTATGTCCCCACGTTCACTAGTCGTCCCAACAAATATGAAGATAACCCTACCTATCTTTAAGTACAACCATGATAATACCTCTACGTACCCCACAACTATACTATCCGACCTCATCGAGGTCATCTAGGAGTGGGAGTATGTGGATGCCGATGTAGTCCCTCGACCTATCTGTAATATTCTCATCCAAATGGATGTTTAAAAGCTCAGTGTGGTTGATCCATGGTATCGAGAATGATGCCCAAGGGTTCATTAGGGATTTGTATTACGTGAGTTTCAAAAATTGAATTCTCGGTAGTAAGAAGAGCATGACCATGATCCATAAGTGCATGTCGTGCTCCTCTGTTACACGACGTAATCCATAGAGCACAACCGTGTCTATTCTTTTGGGAACCTCGACCTAAAAGTGATTTAAGGGAAGTCTCCACGTTCAATCGGAGGCAGAAATAGCTATTTGGTGTGGGTGATAAGATGAGATATGAAATTGGGGAAGAGTAAAGCTTGGAATCGGGTGTCTAAGAGTTTATTAGAGCATCGTCTTCTATTCAAGGGAGGGCCCTGCGTCGATAGGATATGATGATCATGTGAGAAGTTGTAATCCGACTTAGAATTGAATTAGAGCTTAATAACAAATCTGAGAGAGTAGAATTGGGGAAATTGGTTGTGGATGTTTGATTGTCTAATTGATGAAAATGTTATGTTCTTTGATGTTTTGGGAGTTCAACGGTATGATTAGATCCTTGATGAAATGCACATGTCTGATTAATGTATTGTTATGCTTTGTCAGTTTGTGGGTGTAGCAGGATGATCCCAATGAAGAATTATCCTAATTATCAGGGACATGTAGGTGATCCTATACATGTAGGTGATCCTATACGTTCATATTGAATTTAGTGAGAATCTTAGTTTGGTGAGAAATCCATCTCTTCACTTCTTATTTACTTAGGGGTTACAATAGATATATATCAGAATAGGGAAGAGTCTTAAACTGACAAGGAAACGTAAAAGACCCAACTTCCTAACTAGCTAGGAAAAAAGTTTCCTATACTAACTAGGAAAGGTTTCCTATTCACACATTCTTTAACACTCCCCCTCAAGCTTGGCGTAGATGTTGATCAACTCGAGCTTAGATGACAAAAAATCAAATATGTCTTTTGGCAGTGCCTTAGTGAGAATGTCTGTCGTTTTCAATTTCGTAGAAATCCCTCGATTAACATGGTCTGTAATGAGATGGTTGTCCACCTCTACAAGCTTAGTGCGATCGTGGTGGACTAGATTTTGAACAATACTGATAGCAACCTAACTATCACACAAGAACCGTATGGGACCATTGTCTTCCATTTTAAGTTCTTCAAGCACTCTCTTCAGCCATATACTCTACAGATATCAAGAGCAAGGGCTCGATACTCAGCCTCTGCACTACTTTTGTCTTACTTCTCCAAGTTACTAAGTTCCTCCAAACATAACTACAATAACCTGTAGTTGACCTTCAATTTGTAAGCTCTCCAGCCCATCTAGCATCAGTGTACACATATATCACATTGAGTATTTTTTTTTGAAGTAAATTCCTTTCCCAAGAGACTATTTCAAGTATCTTAGGATTCTGATTACCATCTCCATGTGGTCTTCATTAGGGAAATGCATGTACTGACTGACAATCCCCACAACAAATGTGATGTCAGGTCGAGTATGTGTCAAGTATATAAGTTTTCCTACTATTCGTTGATAACTTCCCCTGTTGACTTAGGGAATGTCTTCCTTCAGGCTTAACTGTTTATTTTGCTCCATAATGGTATTGACTGGTTTGCATCCAGTCATTCTGACTTCAGCTAAGAGGTCAAGAACGTACTTCCGTTGGGAAATAACAATTCCTTTTGATGACCATGAGACTTTCATGCCCAAGAAGTACTTTTGAGCTCCCGGGTCTTTAATTTCAAATTCCTTGGCAAGCTGAGACTTCAATATTCCTATTTCCTCAGTGTCATCACCAATTATGATAATGTCATCAACATAGACAATTAATATTGACCTTTGTCCAGTTGTTGAGCATTTCACAAACAGCGTGTGATCAGTTTGGCATTGGTAATAACCTCCATGCTTCACAACTTTTATGAACCTGTCAAACCACGCTCTTGGGGACTGCTTCAATCCATACAAAGCCTTTCTGAGCTTACATGCGTGCCCCTTTGCTGTGTTATGAACTCCCCGGGGGAGTTCATATACACTTCTTCTACGAGATCATCGTTTAGAAAGGAATTTTTTACATCTAGTTGATGTAATGGCCAATCTAGATTGACTGCTAGAGATAGTAGGACTCTTACCGAGTTGAGTTTAGCCACATGTGCAAAGGTCTCGTCATAGTCCACCCCATAAGTTGAGTAAATCATCTAGCAACCAGACGAGCCTTAAACCTCTCAATCGTACCATTAGCTTGGTATTTGACTATCAACCGACATTTACAGTCAACTGTGTTCTTCCCACTTAGAAGGAGAACAATTTCCCAAGTTCCATTTTTCTTCTAAGGTTGTGATCTCCTCCATTACAACTTTTCTCCATTTAGGGGAATTCATCGCCTCCTGTATATTCCTTGGAATAACCACACTTTCCATAGCAGTTATGAATCCCTTGTGAGAGTCACTTAGGTTCTCATAACTTACTTGTCTCGCAATAGGGTACTTTCTACAGCTCCTTACACCGTTCCATAAAGCTATAGAATCCAAGTTGTTGATTTCTTGAACGATATCTTTGTCCAGTTGTTCTACTTTTTCCTCACGTGAGTCCTCATGGGTTTCAAGAACCATGTTTGATTCTGGTTGGTCACCCATAGTTTGTAGAGTATTTTTATTCCTTCTGTGATACACCTGAAGTGGCGGTGGACTCACATTTGAGGACCCCCTGACTAGTAGCATCAACAACATCAATGTTGTTGTTGAGATTATTTAGGTCTACAAACTGCTCAGCCTGTATTGGTGTAAGCTGTTGTGATTCCTGTGATTGAGTATGGTCCCCATAAACCACAAAAACGAGAAAGTAAGACTGAGACTCAAAGAATGTGAAGTCACGAGTATTGTATACTCATTTTTTTAGGTACGTAACATTTGTACCATTTTTTATTTGCAGAGTAACCAATAAAGACACCATTGAGAGCACGAGGATCAAGTTTTGATCATTGCTTGGGTGCAACATGAATGAATATAGTGCAACCGAAGACTTTTTTTTTGGGGGGGGGGGAGGTCTGAGGTATAGGCTATAATATGAGGGAAGGTATCTAGCAAAGACTCGACTGGGAATTCAGTTAATCAAATAGGTGGCACTTAGCACAGCTTCTCCCCATAGATATTTGGGTACATGGTGAGTAAACATTGAGGCCCTAGCTACCTCTAATAGGTGCCTATTCTTCCGTTCTGTAATTCCATTATGTTGGTGGGGGGTGTTCACACACGAACTAGCATGAATTATGTCGTGAGCTGTAAGAAACGAGCTGAGAGTACTATTGAAATAATCATGAGCATTGTCAGTCTTACACTACAAAAAAAGGCTCTTTAGCGTCGCTTACCGGGGAAGGATTTAGCGTCGGTCGATTAAAAACCGACGCTAAACCCTTGACTCGCGTTTGAAGAAAGGGTTTAGCGTCGGTCGACAAGCGACCGACGCTAAATCTGACCAATAACCGACGCTAAATGTGGTTTTCGGTTAGAAACGAAGCCAACCAGCTTTGGCGTCGGTTGCCGACATGTTTTAGCGTCGGTCGCCGACCGACGCTAAAACACATATATATTTAAACTTCTCAGCCGCCACCCTAACCCTAATCGAATCTCTCTCCTCCATCTTTCTTCTTCCTCCTCCAACCTTCTTCTTCTTCCTCTTCTCTTTTTCTAAAATTCTTCTTCTTATGAAATTCTTCTTCTTCCTTTTCCAGATCTTCTCCATCTTTCTTCTTCCTCCTCCACCTTCTTCTTCCTCTTCTTCTTCCTTTTCCAGATCTCCTTCATCTTTCTTCTTCTTCCTTTCTTTCTTCTTTTCCAGATCTCCTTCACCTTTCTTCTTCTTCCTTTCTTCTTCCTCCTCCACCTTCTTCTTCTCTTCCTCTTCTTCCTTTTCAGATCTCCAGATCCAACCTTCCTCTTCTTCCTCTTTCCTCTTCCTCTTCTTCTCCTCTTCCTCTTCTCATCCAGTCATCCGTCACCGTCATCATCGCGCCCCCGCCGTTATCGTCGTCGTCGCCGCCGCCACCACCATCATCACGTTGATCGGTCAAGGATTGACTGATTGGACAAGTAGTGACCAAAAGGGTGACCTAATAAATTTAAGTGACCAAATTGTATAACTGGAAAATGGAGTGACTGATTGGACATTAATAGAAAATAGAGTGACAAAATAGAAAATGAAAATAAAAAACGAATAAAAAAACGAAAACAAAAAAAAAATTGGGTTGGTCAGCGACCCAACCGGTCAAGGATTTAGCGTCGCTCGTTATACGGATTTAGCGTCGGTCGTGTTTCGGCCGACGCTAAAATTTAGCGTCGGTAGTTTTGGCGTCGCTTTTTTGACCGACGCTAAATCCCTTAGCGTCGGTCAGCAAGCGACGCTATCCAGCGTTTCTGACCGACGCTAAACAAGCGAATTTTTGTAGTGTTAAGCACCTGTATCTGAGTATGAAATTGAGTGTGAACCATAGCATGAAAGGTCTGAAAAATGTTGGTAGTTTCTGATCCCCCCCCCCCCAATCAGAAAAGTCCATGTTAGACGTGTATGGTCATCTATAAATGTGATGAACCATCGACCCCCATTGAAATTTCAAACCTTCATTGGCCCCCAAATATCACTATGAACAACCGCAAATGGCTTAGAAGGTTGGTAGCAAATAGCTGAATAGATAGATCGAGTATGTTTCGCAAGTTGACAAACGTCACACTAAAACTTCTTAGCACTTTTATTGACGAATAGTTGAGGAAATAACCGTTCTAGGTATATAAAATTAGGGTGCCCAAGCCTAAAATGTCACAGAAGGGCTTTATTCTCACTATCCTCTAAACTAGCTACAACATGAGCATGTTTTTGAGTGTTTTCTAATGGATTTGATATATGTAGCTCCTGATTTGATCCCTTCAGAATATAGAGTCCATCACATGACTCGCCACTGCCAAACATCCTCCTGATCCCCACCTTTCACAACACACAACCAAGAGAGCTAAACTTAGCCTCACACTTCAAATCATGGGTAACTTGCTTAATAGAAAGGAGGTTGCAATCAAGCTTAGGCACGCATAAGACAGAAAATAGAGTGAGAAATAGGGGCTAAAGTACCATCTGCAGTTCTAACTCCGAATGTCTTAGGGTAAGGTTTGAGGTTTTGTAATAGCTCCTAATTACATCCTGTCATGTTATCTGTAGCAGAAGAGTCGAGAATCCACGTATTCTTAGGATGAGTTTGAGTAAGAAAAACACTAGAATGAGTACCTTGTTGGTCAAATAGATTGGTTATATATCCTTTAGGCTCAGATTTTTCTAGTTTTTAGGGCCTGAGCTAGCATCTTCTGAAGAGTCTCTAGCTGACCTTTTGAGAATTGAGCATCATCATCTGTTCTTTTTATGGAAGCAGCATTAGCCCTGTACTTTCGTTGTTCTGATTTGGATTTCCAGCATGCCATTTTCCCATGAATTTCCCAGCATTCTTCTTTGACGTGGAATGGTTTGTGACAGTAGTCACACCATACTATTCCTTCAAGAATATTTTCCCCTGACCATAGAGTTGGTCTCCATGTGTTGCAGTTGTTGTGGGATACAAGTGCTGCTATAGTAGCTTCAGTTTTTAGGGCAGATCCCTCAGAGCCGTTCTTAGCATCGGTGATCATGAGCCAACGACGGTCTTCCTTTCGTAACACTTCTGCAGAGGCAGCTTTCAGACTCGGGAAGGGTTTTGTTCCCATAATCCTGCCTTTAACATCATCTAGTTCTTGGTTGAGTCCTAGAAGGAACTAGACGGTTCGTTTCTTCTCTACAAACAGTCTGAACGTCTTAGCATCTCCAGTAGTCTCCCAGGTTTGTGTATCATATAGGTCTAGCTGAAGCCAGTAGCGGATAAGCCGATTTAATCAGTAGCACTTAGGTCACCTTGTTTGAAATTGTACAACTGAGATTTAATAGCAAACAGGGCTGATCAAGGAATTATCCTGAGTGGAGTAGATTTCTTGTACATCTTCCCAAAGGGCTTTAGCGGATTCATGCAAGATGTAGTTGTTTCCGATATCTGGTTCCATGGTTGAGATTAGCTAGAATCAAACCAGATTATCGATCGTCGTTGTTCCATTGAGTAAAACCAGGTACGTTGTCTTCGGGGTTGGTTGTGTCTCTTGTGAGTTAGCCTCCCTTACAACGTCATGTGATGAATATCTGAACTGTTTGAAACCACAGGAAGTAATTCTTCCCGTTGAATTTTCGGATATCAATACTTCCAAAGATCGGATCAGATGCACTGTTGTTGTTGTTGTTCCATTGTCCCTGAAGCAATGTGCTCAAAGGTGGTTAAGGTTTTAGGGTTTAAAGTTGAGGATGAAAGAGAAAAGTGTTCTTCGTAGGAGCTCATGCCCGAACAGAAGAGCTATAGGCAGCAACGGAAAAACAAATTGCTCTGATATCGTATTGAATTTAGTGAGAAACTTAGCTTGGTGAGAAAACCATCTCTTCTCTTCTTATTTACTTAGGGGTTACAATAGATATATATAAGAATAGGGAAGAGTCCTAAACTGACAAGGAAACGTAAAAGACCTAACTTCCTAACTAGGACAAATTATCCTATACTAACTAGGAAAGGTTTCCTACACAAGTACGGAAATAACACATTCTTCAACAAATCTCTGAAAACTACCCATATTTCCCATTGTTTCTATAGGTGGGGTGGCCAGTGAGGCTAGTGTTATGTCAATGTAGGATCATTTTTATTTAATAAATACTCAATTTATTTATTTAAAATATGTTTTATTTTTACATTTACTTTCAAATTTTTGTTTATTAAATTAGTTTTTATTTTAATTTTATTGTCACAACAAAATTTCATTAAAAGTTTGGACAAAGTTAACAAAATAATGGATAATAATATAAATTTTGGCTAGAATTGGTATTGTTAGGAGTTTGGACTAGATTTGTCAATTCAGCCAAAGGTTGGACTGACAATGGGTACTTAGTTGAGTTTTATGTAGAGCTATCTGTTGATGTCATGTTGTCTACTTTTAATGTTGTTACTTGTTAGTTGTTACCACTGAATTGAGTTTGAAGATAACTGAAGTAAAATAATAATGATTGAGTGGCCTAGTAATGAGATGTGGGCTTGGTATTTAAAGCCAAAATGAGTACAATATTATATAGTTTCATTTGAAAATATTTGTAGCTGGCTGCTGGTCAAAGACCCAACAACAAACCATCGTCAGCTTTGAGCTTTACCTTTGGTGCAACTTTCGGAATAGAGGCAAAAAAATTGAAGGTGAGACCTTAGTCTGTTAAAAGCTCGTTTGGTTTTACATAGTTAAGGTGAATATTCACCATGAGAGAGTAAACTATTTGCATCAAGTAGTAAAGTTTGCGATGAACTGTTAATTATCCTCTAAATTTAGTTATTTCAAGCTTTGATACTAGAATAATGTCATCACGATGATCTTGCTCACTATTCAACAAACTGGGTCCAAAGGCCATGCACCATAGTTTTGGGGATTTGGCGGTGTGTAGTTAGTTGGTTTTATTTACATAAAATTCAGAAAAAGAAAGTAGATTGATTGTTGGGTAGTTATTTTTTCCTACAAAAGCTAGTTGGCATGATTAAATATTTTTTTTTTTTGATGAATTAGTTTGTTATATTTCATCAAAAGCAAGGAATTACAGTACTATTTCAAAGACACTCAAAAAAACAAGTCAAAACTAGCTAAACTATTTACAAATATCTACCTGTTTCTTCTCTAATGCCCTTCAAGTATATCAAAACTTCCTCACGAATGAGCTTACTTAGCTCCTCCTTCTGAATTTTAATCCATGTGAAATGTCTTCGACACCTTTCAATCCAAACTGTACTTACCACAACCCTCCACAATAATCTCTTGACTTTGCAACTTGTGCTGGTTGAGTTCCAGCCCTTAGCAATCATAATCATTCTGTCCCAACTCTGTCCAACCAGCTCAGGGACAAAGCTCTGCCAAATGGTCTGTATGTAAGCACAACCAGCAAAGATGTGCTCCCTTGTTTCCTCGTTACCATCACACAACAGACAACTAGAATCAACACCTGGGTTCCAGCGCTTAATAGCATCCCTTGTAGCTAGTCTTCCATTTAGAATGAGCCAAGCAGTTATTGATCTCTTAGGGATTTTAAAACCCGTCCAGATCAAGTCAAACCAATCCACCTCCCTTTCTTTAGCACGGATCACTTCCCAGAGCTCAAATAATTTAAACTTAGGCATTGACTTGCCATTCCAAAGCAGTTTTCCTTCAACATCCACATTGATATGTGCTCTAACCAGATCACGAACTTTCAAAAGTTTTTTCCAGTGCCATAACCCATACTTGGACTTAACATTCCACAAACTGGTTCCCTTCAATCTATAAGCCCGGAGCCATGCTATCCATAAAGAACCCGACTGCAGCAGAATATCCCATACATGTCTTATAATATTTGCAGTATTCCAAGTTCTAAAATCCTTCACTCCCAAGCCACCCTCATTTCTAGGTTTAGCTACAATATTCCAAGCTACTTTAGCTCTTCCTTGACCTACTTCAAAGCCCCACAGAAAACTGCTACACACCTTTTCAACGTCTTTGATAATAGAAGCAGGTATCACAAAGTTAGACATCCAGTAATTTATAGTCCCTCCTATGACAGTCTCAATTAACTGCATTTTTCCAGCATAAGATAACTTTCGAGCTTTCCAGTCAGTTACTTTCCTAGTAATCTTGTCCACCAAATTCTCACAGTCACATCCTCTAATCTTTCCTGAGGTGAGAGGCATACCTAAGTATTTGAATAAAAGACTCACTACAAGAAAAAGGAAGTTTAACAGCGGATTTTTATTTAGTCTAACAGCGGATAGGCCGCTGTTAGCTATCCTAACGGCGGATAGATATCCGCTGTTAGGTTGACTAACGTAAGGCTATCTAACAGCGGATACGCGTCCGCCGTTAAACCTAACAGCGGATATCTCTATATCCGCTGTTAAATGTAACAACGTTTAAAAAATTATAACAGCGGATTATATCCGCTGTTAGAATTCCAATCAGAATTAAAAAAATTGCAGAAACCTGCTCGCCGGAGCAGGTTCTGCATCTCGCCGGAGCAGGTTCTCATTCTTTATTCATCTTCTTCTTTATTCATCTTCTTCTTCTTTATTCATCTTCTTCTTCTTTCTTCTTTCTTCTTCCTTCTTCTACTTTCTTCTTCTTCTTCTTTTTTCTTCCTTCTTCTACTTTTTTCTTCTTCTGCTCTTTGTTTTTCTTCTTCTTTCTTCTTCTTCTTCTTCTGCTTGATTCTTCTTCTGCTTGATTCTTCTTCTCTTTGTTCTTCTTCTACTTCTTCTTCAGGTCTTCTTCTTCGCCTTCTTCTGCTTAATTCTTCTTCTCTTCTTTCTTCTTCATCTTCTTCTTCTTATACTTTCTTCATCTTCTTCTTCTTCGGCCGGAGGCGAGGTCGCCGGAGTCCAACGGTGGAGGTGTGGTGAAAAAGAGGGGGATTTAGGGTTTAGAAGAAGGAAGAAGAGGGATTTTAGAAGAGGGAGAAGTGGGGAAGAAGAAGGAAAAGAAGCATTGGTTGGGGATTGGTTGGTGGTGGGCACACGGATTGCCACATCAGCAATACTTACCAGCGGATAACCTAACAGCGGTTTTAATCCGCTGTTAAATTTTCCCTCAAAATTTGGACTTCCCGCTAAGGCGGGATATTTTGGCGCGTCCGTGAATTCAACGTTAACAGCGAAAATTTAACGGCGGAAATATGTCCGCTGTTAGCTAACAGCGGTTGTTTAAATATCCGCTGTTAGAATGTACATTCTAACAGCGGATTCCTGTCCGCTGTTAGCAATCTGATGTTAGAATGTATTTTTCTTGTAGTGACTCTCCTTGCAGAACCCAAAAAGCTTTACAACTCTATCTTCCTCCTCACCCTGAATCCCAGCAGTATAGATCGAGCTTTTTTCAGGGTTGAACTGCTGACCTGAACAAGCATGAAATGCTTTAAGAATATCTGTCACCTCCTGGACAGCTGTACCAGTGGCTTTTGTAAAGATCAACAGATCATCTGCAAAACTTAGATGGGTGGTGCGAAAATTAATGCGCACTAAGTTTTACTCAATGGATTGCTCCAAAGAGATTGTTATTTCCCAAGGGTCTTTCTGTTTCTATTACTCAACGAATGTGGAATAAGCTATTCGGGTTTTTGTCGTTTGGTTTTGTGAAAGGGTTTGAACTAATTAAACTAATAATGCAAATGAATCAAACAAAGCAAGTAAAGCAGATTGGGGTTTTGAGTTTAGACTAAGGCGGTTGTTCAGACTCGAATCCACGCTAGTTCGATTAAGATGGATGAAACTATGCAATCGACGAAATTCAACAGACTAGACAACTCGGCAAATCCTTTTGTAATCTCTACTCCATGGTCAGGCCGTAGAGATTCTATTCTATCAAACCTACAAGCTCCTATGGTCAAGCTAACTTGCAAGAATTCAAGAATGATCAAGAACAGTGAAATGCCACAAAATCATGCAAAGAGATTAGGTTCTGACAATCCTATGGTCAAGCTATTGGAGAACCTAACGACCTCCTAAACTCTAGAATGAAGTGCGTTCATGGTCAGACCCGCAATTCAAACATAAACTCAGAAACTAACAATTGATCAAGTTGCCAGAATCAAGAAGGTTAAATTAGGGTTTAGGAGAAATTGCATCTAAGTCTGAAATATCATCGATTAACATAAACAGGTTAAAAACCCGAAATCATCCATACAAAATCCTATCTAGCCCTTCATCTAATCTAAACAACCCTAGAAGTTTAGCTCGACATCGTTACAGAAGGAATCGCAGAAACAAAGAAGAAGAAAATCGAAGAAGAAGACATCTTACTCCGAGAAAACCTAATCTTGTTGAATCCTTGAAACTCCTGAGTTAATCCTCGCTAATCCTCGCTCAATCGCGTCTCCAAAACTCCGTCTTCACCTCCGAGAGTGTCTGGTTCATCCAAGAAAAAGTGGAGAATTGCAGAAAATGAAGTGTGTTTCCTCCCTCCTCGAAATTGGGTTAAAACCCCAATTTTCGTCAAAATCCGGAATTAAAGCAAAAAATACGAGAAAGGGGTCGAAAAGTGCGCCAGTGAACTTTCCCCTTCAAAAGGCGCACTTTTGGAGTTGAATCCAGCTCCGAACTTCTTTCGGTAAATATCATCGATTAACATTAACAGGGCAACTTAGTGAACTAAGCTGGCCAGGTGATCCCTCCACTTGCAATGAAGTTTTAGGATCATTGCCTGGCCCCCCTCCAACTCCCTGCACAATAGCATCCACCTTTGGTGCTTCTGTCCCTCCCACAGGAGATGCAGAGGGATTGCTAGGGTGAACACCATTCACAGGTAAGACGGTGAGCTGGGAAGCAGAAGCCACCTGCAACATCTTATCCAAATTCTTCTTCCTGTTTTTCCTCCTCTTCTTGGTTTTGCTTGTCCCTGTACTAGCCTTACTAACCTATGTGCTTTTATCTCCAATATCTGGTGTATCACACTGCACAAGTCCTTCTACAATTTCTTTCTATCCAGAGGTAGAAGCTTCAGGGTACACCTGTACCTCAACCTGCACCATTTCTTTTCCAGTGTCTTTTACCACCCATTCTTTCTCCTACAGTTACTGGTACATACCTCTTGCTCTCAGTATTCTCCACTTTCTTATATTCCCTTGCTTGAAAACGCTGAACTTCAATTACTTCAGTAATACCATCCTCTACCTCCACTCTTACTACTTCAGGACAAGGTTTAGTGCCATCTCGCAACAGACACACCCTAACATTCAGCCGTCCCTCACAAACTTATTAATCGGCTTACCAATTTTACTAGAAACCCAACTAATCTCGTCAGTAGTAACTAACACAGGTGGAACTTTCTTAAGCAAAATCCACTCCGGCATAGCTGCTGGAGAGAAACTCATCGGTTTTATACCATTATACCACCTCCTCAACATCAAACCAGAGTTATGAATATGCCACGATCTTTCCAAAACCCATTCACACAGCTGAACAGATTGAAACTCAATCAAATAAAAGTTCTCAGAGAGGACAGAGATTACCACTGGGCCCTCATATCCCCATAGGCGTCGAGCTACAGCTGAAAACACCCTCAACGCCGGCTGCGGTCCAACAAATTGAGCCAAACTGCACTCTGGAGGCGCTCACATCCCTTGTCCACCACCTCCTTAGGGATACGGAGGACTCCATCCACCGTCGCTTCCTCCGGAATCTCTATGTACCTTAGATCCGAGCTTCCATCCGCAACCAAATCAGCCCAAGTACGGCCAATGCTACTAGAACCTCCTTCTTTACTTCTCGAATCCATCATCAGAACTCAATAAAATAGTAACTTCCTTGAATCGCTGTAACAACAAGACAGAATAGATCTGAGACTCGAACACGAATGGATTCCGGGGACCTCAGAGGCCAGCCGGCAACCTTCACCCACCGGCGGAGTCCCTTCGGAGCTCACCCACGAAAAGAAAAAGCCCCACCGGCGATGAAAATCGGAACTCTACGCTGGAACGAAATTCAGAGGAAAATTTCGCTACACGCGCTCCACGCGCCAAGTCTCATGTGATTAAATATTTTTGGAATGATAGAAATGAGCAATTACAAGAATGGATGCCTTATTTTTTGAATCTAAGATAAACTAAGTGGTTACGTAGTTGAAAACTACCATGTAGAACCAATCACAAAATTTAATCCTTTTGTCCACTTGCACTCTCAGTTTTCTTGGTCAACTGAATTGGTAAAAAAAACACTAACACCTTGTTTGGTTTCTATGATTTGGATAGGTGATTTGGATGAATATGTGTATTCATAAGAAACCCTTGTTTTTTTTGGATTTGTGATTTAAAAAATGAGTGATTTGAGGATGAAAAATGAGGAAGAAATGGCTGATTTCAAAACTCACCTATTAGTTGAGTTTTGGGTGATTTGAGAATGGTGGATTTGGAGCCAATGCTCATTTACATATATGTCCTACCTTTTTACATTATTACAACTACTACCACTCTTTTAATTCATTATAACAAGGATAAATGGGTCATTTTGCTTCATTATAATAACACTCACCCAAATCCCAATTGATTTAAATCAACTTCCAAACAAAGGTTTTGGCCAAACAAGCTTAATCACAAAACCTCTATTTCTAAAACCACAATATTAATCAAATACATTATTTTCAAATCACAGAAACCAAACGACCCGTAATAGTTTCTGTCTATTGAGCTAGTTCTGGTTATCATGCGACAAAAAATGTGATGTGGTGGTAACCATCCATCATGATGTAGTAGTGATACGTGACAAGGAAAACATGTATATAATATGCAATTATAGTGAATAAACTAATAAGGTGGGTACATTTTTAGCTTCCGAATTTGATATAGTCTCTGTTCGTTTCGGTTATAATTAAGACAGTCGTTTGCCTTGATTATAACTTGGGTTATTATTTCCAAAATACTCGAACTTTGGCGATTTATTTTGAAAATGCACTAAGTTTAAAAAACCCCAAATCTATCCCGTACTTAACGCCGTTAGTACTTATTTGTAAAGATTTAAAATTTTTGCACCAAGTGGCTAACGGAATTAATTTTTAAATTTTCTGGCTTCCAGTAATAGTAACCCAAGTTGTTCAAATTGCATTTTGACCCCAAAATAACTCCATCCTCCTCAACTCCCTCTCCCTCCTCCTCATCCTCGCCATCTCAATCTCAATCTCCTCCTTCCCCGCCGATGACAACACGGCCTCTCTTTCACCTCTCCCCCAACCCAATGCCAAAACCATTGAACCATTTACTACTAATTACCATTTTTAATCGATTACTCTCTTTGGAAGCACATCCCTGCACGATTCCAACTCAATCGCTATTCTGCATCCCTCCCTTGGGCAAGTGACGGCGACGACGCCGTCCTCGACCTTGGTCGATACATGTCGGGATATGCAGTCGGAACAGTAGGGAGCGTGGCTGCAGAAGTCCATTCTAAGGATCTGGTCCTGCTCTTTTGTTTCTGTGCAGATCTCGCAGAAGCTTAATAACTTAGAGGCTTCTTCTGTTTCTTCCGCTTCTTCAATCTTCGTCTGCTTCCGCGGTCTTTCCTGCTCCGCCGCGTCTTCATTACCGCCACCGGAGAGCGCGATTGAACCGCTTTGATGTGGCTCCGGGCCCGGCAGCGGCTGATGTGGTTGTGGTAATTGCGACATTGTTGGGGAAAGATGAAGAAATTAGGAAAGAGGAATAAGAGACGATGCTGATGTTGATTCAAAGAAGGACGTCGTTTTCTACTCCTCGGAGTCTGAATCGGAGGTCGACAAGGGGAAAGTGTTCCGGCGGACGAGGTCGGAGAATCTGCAGAGGAGGCGGGGGGAGAAGGCGAGCGATAGGAAGAAGCGGCAGAGATCGGAGATCGGTTGCGGGAGCGAGCCCGCTTGCAGAAGGGGGTCTGATTACAGCTTCGAAACTCTTCTTTCTTCCACGAAAACCATGGTTAGCTTCTTCGTTTCTGGATCTGGGTTAGGCGACGGTTTAATCGGAGAGGAGGGAAAATTTTCGTTTTCCATACTATCGGGTACCAAGCTTTTCGTAAACCTGGAGTTCCCAAACTTGAGTCTAGATTAAGATCCTAGAATATACCATGGGTTTCCGGCGGTGGCAGCGGTGGTGGTATCGGTGGAGGAGTGGCGGAATTGATTAGGGAGGATTTGTAAGGGGTGAAATTGATTATGGTCCAAAATGTAATGTGGGAAAACTTGGGTTACCATTTTTAGAAGACAAAAAATTTAAAAATTAATTCCATTAGCCACTTGGTGCAAAATGTTTAAAACTTTACAAACAAGGACTAACGGCGTTAAGTCTGGGATAGATTTGAGGTTTTTTAAACTTAGTGTATTTTTATTATATATTGGCAAAGTTTAGGGTTTTTGGAAATATTAACCCTTATAACTTGGACAAATCTCAGTAGTTTTAACTCCGTAATAACCCAGACAAAAAAATTGAGACAAGTTTTGTCTTAGTTTTCTTAACCAAGACAAGATAAACCTTGTTAATTTTTTTTTTTTGAAGTTATAACTTAGAGATATAATCCAATTTTTTCTAGTAGTCACTAGCTACTTATCCTATAAATCTTGGGACTTATATTAGATAAAATAAAGTGTTTATCATCAATCATAATGATTAAGCAAATTTTCCTCCGAATGAATAGATTGGTATAGGGAGGGAGCCAATGGGCCATGAAGATGGGTAAGTAGGAGGCCAGGGGTTCATAACTGTGAGGTCTGTCTGCCCCAGCTCCCTTTGTTGGCTGCTTTCTTGTTGTTTTTATATGGTAAGCACACATTATTATTGCTTTAGCGATGAAACTACTATTTATTTGTGTTTGTTACATTGCTTTTAACGACATCTTATATTTATTTTTAGGAAAAAATATGTTATCTTACTATTTCGCTTCATCGACTTTAGGGCATGTTAGGTTACCCAAACTTAAAAAAGACGTGAAACTCATTCCAAATCTCATACATTTTTGGGTTACGAGTACCCTAACTTCAAAAGGGTTAAAGTCGGGTACCCACTAATACCCTAAACTGAATAAAAAAAAAAAACAGTTTCAAGCATCCAAAGAAATTTCCTAAACTTTAAGGCTAGTCAGCAGTATAACAAGTGCTCTAGTTTGAGACAGAAATGATAGTCTCGTGCGTCATTAATTACCAACAACAACAACTTAACAACTCATGTTCTTGCTTAGTTATCCTAATATTGAGGGTCCAAAGCAACAAATACATGTTAGTTACTTAGTTGGGGAGTTTGTGGTCATTTTTTTTACTCTTTAGAAATGACTTGAATTTAAAAATGTGCTATGCATGGGCTGCATATTTAAAAATTAGTAAGCCTCAACTCGTAACCCATAGCTATTTCATCCCAATTCATTATAAGTTTCAGCAAGATTTTGAGTTTGGGTTTTAGGTATTTTGGTATGACTCGGGTAGTTTGGGTATAACACGAACGGATTACGAATACCCTAACTCTTTAATTTATGATCCAAATCTCGAAGTCAAACGATTTCAAGACCCTAAACTCACACGAGTTTGGGTCGAGGTGGAATCGGGCTTAGGGGCTCACTTCCAACCCTAATCGGGTCGGGTCGATATCTCATATTTCTCGGTTTTGTTATTTGTTCTTCTTCTTTTCACCTCTCTTCATTATTTTATCATTAATTAGAATGTCATTATGTTTTATTTAGAAGTATAATCCCTCATGAAAGTAGAGTTGTATATGATTGGCCCCTAAACCTACAAGGCTACAAACTATATACCATTTGTTGGTCTTTGAGAGTGGAAATATTGTATATGATTGGGCCGACATATTCATCACCAAAAAGCCAACAACTTCATTAGCATTTGTTTGTAGTACTGAAACCTGTTATTCAAAGAACAAAAGGCCAAATGAAGCCAGGCCAACACATGTTTGCTGCTCAATATTTTGTCTGCGCATATATGGTTTCTTGATAAGATATTTCGATTCTTTCTTAAGACTTAATAATAGTGTATTGATAGATTTTTTTTTTTAAGTTAGACTAAAAAATATTCCAATTTATCATTGTAGTCATACTTGAGTTATTATTCTAATAAATTTAACAATTACGGTTATTTCGTCATATCAAATGTAATTGAAACAGAGTAAAAACAAACTACATTTGTTTAATGAAAAGAAAAAGGGTTGAATTAAGAGGAAGACCTACTTGAATCTTTTAAGCATCTATGTTTAGCACAAAGTTGGTTGGAATTAGGAAAGAGCCAAATAGCAGCAAAGTGGGATAAATAGAAAGGAGGAGCACAACGCTAATTGGCTGAAGGCATAAAATCTCAACTTAATTTAAGACTATTTCACTTAATAAACATAAGACATGTGACATAGGGACCTCGAAAAAGTAAAATAAAAATAAAAATTAATGAGTGGGATATTTGTGGAGACTACCCGCGGGGAATTGGAATTTTTTAGCACAATTTTAAAAAAATATGTACCGTCAGTAGCCAAATGCGTAAAAATGTCCAGAAATAGCACAATATGACTGGCAGGCAGCGCTGCGCCAGCCATATAGCGCTGCGCCACCCAGCCCGCGCAGCGCTGGCTGCCAAGTGAAATTTGTGCCGTTGCAGCGCTGCGCCATGTGGCACACTAGCCGTTACAATGTATCCGTTAACTAACGGTAGTATTGATCCCAGGCAGCGCTGCGCTGGCTGGGTGGCGCAGCGCTACCTGGGATCAATACTACCGTTTTTTTTTGGTATAAATACCCCCTACCCCCCACATACCATCTTCACACCTCCTCTCATACTTTCTTCACACCTCCTCTCACACTTTCTGAAACTCAATTCTCTCTAAGGTATTTTTGATAGTTTGTTTGTGTTTGTCAAAAATTTTTTGTTAGTATTATTGTACGCTAATGACGTATTTTATTTGTAGGTTCATAGCAATTGTCCGGCGAGGAAATTTCGTTTGAAGAAGGCCTGAACCCTCCCTCAAAAGGTATCATGCTATAAATTATATGGTAATTAAATTGTGTTTTACGATTTTATATGTATTTAACATTGCTTGTGGATATTAAATTGTAGATGGATTACATGTTTGGAGAGGTGCCGGTTGGGGTACGAAGTGGTAGTCCCGAGGACCCGTCGATTTTATGGGGTGATGCTGACCGACATCGAGCGGCGGGAATTTTTGAAGCTCAGGTTGGTACATTTGAAATGTTATTTATTTTTACAAGGTATTTATGTTTGAATGTTGCATTTATTTTAATAATATTCATAATTTAATTACTTATATTGTAATATTAGGATCAAATTTCTGGACATTTATTAGTATTAATTAGTATAATATTATATTGTACTATTAGGATCAAATACAAATTATGAGCAAATTTGAATATTATATTGTAATATTAGGTTCAAATACAAATTAACTACTAGTTGACTACTAATATTAATTAGTAGCGAACATTATGTACCTTAGAAATTTACTAATAATAGTAATTAGTAACGAATATTAGTTCCGAATATTAGTAAAGAATATTAGTTACGTATAAAAAGTTAAAAAGTAACAAATAATAGTAATTATATTAAAAAATTTAAATAGAATTAGTAATTCACTACTAATGATAATTAGTAGTGCCTAATATTAATAATTATAATACTAATTGATATAATTACAAATAATGTAAGTCCTAATTCATATTACTATATAGTAATAATTGAAATGTTACTTCAATTTGAAATGTTAGTTATGTATAAATGTTTGTTATATGTAAATGTTAGTTATATTTGATTGTTAATTATATGTGAATGTTAATTACATTTAAATGTTTAGGGTGCACTCAGAAATTGAGTACTAGTTATTAATTTTGTTACATCTTCTTCCCCCAACTATTAGGACCCACATATGACGCTTAATTGTCGCTTCTCTAAGAAGATCGTGAAGTACGATCCTAGGTTCGAGGCATACCTTGCCCCCATAGGTCTAGGTCAGTTGCGTGACTGCTTGGATTTTACCCCTGATTCTGAGCTGATCACCGCATTGGTCGAGAGATGGCGTCCCGAGACGAGCACTTTTCACTTGTACCACGGTGAGGCAACCATAACACTCGAGGACATGTACTTTCTCACTGGTCTGAGCATCGATGGTGTGCTTGTGGAGTCGCAGAGGCGCATTCCGACTGTGGATTCTGATCTGCAGATTTACGTTGAGCAGCTTCTGGGGAAGAAACCATCTACCGCTGACCTGTCTGCTGGCAGAGTGAAGATGTCGTGGTTGCGTAACCACTTTGGCACCATCAGGGATGACGCCGACCAGGAGACTATCGAGCAGCACTGTCGCGCATACATTCTGGACTTCTTCGGCAGCTGCATCTTTGCTGATCGGTCAGGATCACACGCCTCACTCTTCTTCCTTCCACTGCTCGAGGACATGAGCAGATAGGCGAGTACGCTTGGGGGGCTGCCGCACTTTCATGGCTATATAGGGAGCTTGGCCGGTGTGCTTTCCGCATAGAGAGCAACCCGTCCCGCGACCACGTAGGTGACATTGGAGGTTGGATGGCATTGGTTCAGGCGTGGGCCCTGGAGAGATTTACGTCCATTGCGCGTCGAGTCCACAAGAGTCGACAGATTGCACCGACGCACTCCCCCATTCCACGTATGACTAGGTTCGGGCTACGACTTATTCTTCCATTTTCATGGTTTATTCCATCTTATCAAGTTGTATGAATGACGTGGTTCATTCCGCAATTTTGTAGCTGGAAAGAATGGTATCACGCGAAGACCAGATACATCCTTGTTGGGGGGTACCGCCAGCTGTTTGACGATGGGACTCCATTCGTGGTATTGTATTCTAACAAGAAGATCGTGTTTTTTCCCTTACAGTTTAGGTTTCGTAGTTGTCTAACTTTCTACTTTATTTCATATAGTGGTGTCCCTACTCGGCGGACCGTGAGCATTACAGTCCAGGGACTTTCCCCATCCATCGCGTCGTCGCACCGCTTATCTGCTTCTTCAGCGCTATGTGGCATAGGCCTGATAGAGTGCTGCGTCAGTTTGGGATGGACCAGCCTGTCCCTACATGGGATCAGCCAGTAGGTGAGGTCATCAGTAACCTGGAGCTGACACAGCGTGGATGGCATCGTACTGATGTGGTAGCTAGATTTGCTGGATATCGAGACCTGTGGTCCACTCGTGTTGACCACATCGCCTCAGGCCCGTGGCTGCGGAGCGAGGAGAGGGAGTCCTATCACTTCCACGACGAGATCAACCAGTGGTATCATGGCATCACTAGACGTACAGTTTCTCGCCGAGGAGCCGTGGACCAGTCTTTGGTACGTAGGTTCTGTCATAATTATTACAACTACTTCTAGTTACATGTTTAACCATTCTAATTATGTGTTGTAGCTTGATGGCATGGAGAGGCTATACGTGACTACTGGCCAGTCACATATCACGCCTCAGGAGCAGCAGGAGATGCATGCTACACTGAGGTCAATGATGCATGCTTCAGGCGGGATCCATAGGACGTCTGAGTCTAGGAGGGCACCCCGGCAGGCCACCCATCCACGACATGCTGACTACCCAGTGCCTGACCCGCCAGCCGCCAGGATTCCTTCTACACGTAGAGTCCGACAGCATGTAGATGTCCCCCCTGTCCCGCGATTGTGGGAGCCGACATTGCCTCAGTGGGATCCACATCACCAGCAGACCCGATACTCTGACCACTATCCATTCGACACTACAGGCGACGCGAGTTTCGATTATATGGGGAGTCAGGACTACACCCAGCCGGAGGACTACACACAGCATCAGGATTACACACAGCATCCGGACCCGACCCAGCCATACCCCACTCCTACAGTCCCCACTGGAGGCTATACATCTTACGCCCCTCCATCCGGGTCTCAGTGGGGTCCTTCCTCATCGTACGCCGGTCCATCCGGGTCTCAGTATGTCACACCACCCGTAGTGACATATGAGGCATCTTTCGATGATGATGATACTCCACCCGCCGACGGGCAGCATCGATATGGACTGAGGCGAGAGCCTACGCAGAGGATGTGCGCTACTGGAGGCCATGAGCTGGGGGCACATTGGAGGGGACAGGGTCGGCGTAGGGGTCGAGAGGGTAGGGGTCGACAGGGTGGGGGTCGGGAGGGGAGGGGTCGTGATGGGAGGGGTCATGAGTAGTTATAGTATGTTATGAGTATATTTCATTGTATTTCGTATTTCAGAGTACTTCATAGTAGACGTTTGTTTCATGGTATTCGACTTTATAATTGATCACAACATTTCATCTTATGAGATCACAACACCCTAGAAATGCAACATATAATTGATCACACATTTCATCTTATGAGTTGACAACACCCTAAAAATGGGTCATGTAGCAATAATTATGTTCACATAGAAATAATTGCCAACCCACGTGAAAAAAGCTGCAGCTCCTCATTAAGTCAACCACTTATGGACGACACAATAATTTGTAACGTATAATTGACATCACGCGTGAAAAAAGTTGGAGTTGTTCTGCAATTCTGGCATCCACTAACTGAATTCTGTCTTCCTTACATTATATAGAGGCGTGAGTCCATAAACAATTTCTGACTAACTCTTCCAAACTACTCGAAACCTACTACAACTCTCAATATCTTGTAACCATAGAAAATGAATTTCGCGTTTTGGCTCCGATGGGATGGCGAAATAGTACACGGCCAACACGGTGGGGTGTGCTACAGCGGGGGGAAATTATGTCGCCTCAAAATGACGAGGCAACCTTCACTACAACAGGCATGTCCAGTGTTCTTGCGAAAGATGGGGGTAGGATCTTCGGCGGTGTTGCGGACTATCATGTATCGATGTCCAGTTTTTGGGAATGACCAAATTGTGGCACACTACCCACTCATTCTTAATGACGTTACTGGGTTAGAGGTTATCTACAACATCATGGCAACCCAATCGGACTACCGAGTGGCAGAGCTATACTTCGAGTTAGACCACCGTGGGACGCCAGGCCAGGGAGACTCTACATTTATGGGCGATGGAGCGAGTGCCTGTTATAGTGGTCAGAGCAGTCAGAGCAATCACACACAAGTACGTGGCGATAGCAGGCAAGAAAGTACGGTAGCGCACTTAGGAAATGAGATAGAAGGACACTCATCAGAAAGCGACATCAACTCGGAGCAGGACGCAGCACATGTCTCTGAGCCAGACATTGAAACTCAACCCTTTGTGAATGCGGCACCACCGAGAGAATACACCCCCCCAAGCCATTTCACACATTTACCAGACGATATCGGTGACCTAATGACTACAAACAACAATGAGTACGGCGTTCATAATGTTCCACGGTGGCACATTGATGGGCCAGGGTTTGGGGTTGGGCAACAATTCGAAAGCAAGCTTGTGGCTCAAACTAGTCTGAAGCAATATGCACTCAGGAATAACCGCATGTTATGCACGACACGGTCTAGCAAATGGTTGCTTGAGCAACGATGTCATGGATATCAACGCAATGGATGCCCGTGGAGGATAAGGCTAACTACAGATGAGAGCGATGCGTGGACGGTAAAACAATTCAATCCGGCCCATACGTGTTTGGGCAGTCAGAACAACATCAGTCCGACCCAGCTGGACGTTGATGTCATAGCCGATGCAGTCACGCCCTTTGTCCAGGCACGCCCCCATATTCGTATCAACCTTCTTCTGACAGAGATACATACTATGTACGGACGACAAATTTCGTACAAGAAGGCATGGAACGGCAAACAGCGCGCCATGGAGCGGATATATGGTAATTGGGAGGAATCATACAACGAGTTACCTACCCTAATGAAGGCAATACAAGATCGGAACTATGGGACGGAAGTTGAATTCGTCACGAAAGAATGGACAACGGTTGATGGAGATACAATCATCCAATTCGACCGTGTGTTTTGGAGTTTTGCCCCGTCCATTGAAGGTTTCAAACATTGTCCTCCTGTGCTCATCGTCGACGGTACCTTCATGACCGGAAAATACAAGCACACACTACTCATGGCTAGTTCGTTCGATGGTAATAAGAACATCTTCACTGTGGCTTTCGCAATCGTGGATGTTGAGAGCAAGGAGACTTGGGAATGGTTCTTTGATTGCATACAACGACGAGTGACACAGAGACGCGGAGTATGTGTCCATATCCGACCGACATGTGGGCATCGTGAGTGCAATGGAGAAAATCCAATTTGGATGGCATTGGCGATGGTGCGCCAGACACTATGTAAGCAATTACAACAAAGCCGCCAAGAACCCAAAAATGAAAAACCGCCTTATGAATTTAGGTCAGTATCATGACACTCCACCAAGTACTTAACAATTTCAGCGTATATCATTTGTAATCCATTCTTTTTTACCTGCAGCTAAACGCCGGTCCTTCAGAAAGTTCACAAAGGGGGCAACAAGATTCGCAAGGGACGACCCCGTAAATAAAAAATGGGGCCTTGAAGATCAATTATATTGGTCAAGAGCCGTAGACGCTCAACACGACGGGGCACGATGGAACCAATTGACATCAAACATGGCGGAGAGCGTGAATGGGGCATTCAAGTCAATCCGGGCTCTCCCTGTTGCAGCTTTGGTGGAATCCACTTTCTACAGGCTGCAAACGTATTTTGAAGATCGACGAAAGAGGGTTCGAGAAGAACAGGCGGCCGGTGAAATCTGGACGAAGAAGTGTCTTAAGCGCCTGCAGAAAAGAGTGAATAAGGCCACTTCCCACACAGTGAGGCAATTCGATTACGAAGCTGGCATATTCGAAATACAGACGGCGATAAATCGCAGCAACGGGAAGGGAAACAATAGGCAAGAAGTTCGCTTGGACTACGAGGAGGGGGACGGTCATTGCTCCTGCGGCAAGTTCCAACAGTGGAAGATGCCTTGTTCACATGCTGTGGCCGCATGTAACGCCGCCAATCAAGATCCCTTATACTACGCCAACGACCATTACAGGCTGGAAACAGTAAAACAAATATACGGACGGAGTTTCCTCCCTATCGGCTCGAAAGACGACTGGGTGCCTCATGGAGGGCCTAAGTTGATGCCTGACCCAGGAAGGGTCAGGGAGATGGGGCACCACGACATTCTCGCATACGCAACGAGATGGATTGGGTTGAAGATATTGAGCCTCACTGCAGTTACTGCCATGAAGAAGGGCACAATAGGAGGACGTGCCGACGTGCGAGGCGAAGCAGCAGAAATCCAAACCCTACAAGGAACGGTTAATTGCACTATGAAATGTTTTAGTATTATGGGTTTGGTAGTTTGTGTTTGGTAATCTGTATTTCAAATGTGTGGTTGTCAATTTCATGTTTCAGTTTCAATGTAACCTAATGTTTTGTAGTTGTACTATGACGTTACTTTTATTAGTCAATCCTTCAACTGAGAAAGACTGCAACTATGTCATAACAACAAATGAAATTTGACAACACAATGAAGAAAGGCTGCAACTACAACCCAGTCATTTTATTAACTTTTATAATGACGCGAACAACGACAACAACAACAACGAAACAACAACAACAACACGCAACAACAACAACAGCAACAACAACAACAGAAATAACAAACACACTAGGCCCAACATGGATGTCAATTGTAAGGACAAGGTCCGGGTGGTGGTGGGGGAGGCCCTTCCCTGAGCAACCTATTGATTGAAACGTGCAACCATGAAATTTCTTCCCTCAGTTCTCGAATAATGTTGTCCTTCTCCTCAACGATGTCATCCTTCTCCCTATTCGCTCGAACAAGTAGTTCGTCCTTCGCCCGAATGATTTGGTCCTTCTCCTTAATAGCAGCATCCACGGCCTCCCGCACCTCCAGTTTTTCATAATAACCACACCCCTTCTCCTACAGATCAGAAATCAAACGTAGAGGGTTTTGATAACTAGGAAAATGAATAAAATTAAATTCGAACCCTTTTTTTACCTCTCTCTCACGAGGGCAGCCAAAATAGCGTTCCAGATCACCCGGTCGAACGGATCTAGTCGCCCTTAAGTCACACCAGCAGTTAACCACACTGGCCTCATAAACGAACAAGTCCTCCTCCACCGGCTTCTTCAACTTGTGCATTACCCTCTCAGTATCTGTCACTACAGAACAACAGTACACAAGATTAATGCGTTAAACGCAAAAATGAGATAAGTACAAAGCACCCAAACGAATTTCACTTACGCTTACTCTTCCGAGACCTAGAGCCAGAGTTGAAGAACGACATATTCTAAGCTTGGTGACGGCTGCCTACTTCAAATTCTAAGTTTACGGCAAGGGAGGTGAGTGGTCCAAAACTGCATCATAGAGGGGGTATTTATACTGAAAATTGAGGCCTTAGGGTTTCTTCAGACCCAGGCAGCGCTGCGCCACCTAGCCAGCGCTGCGCCACCTAGCCAGCGCATTGCTGGCTGGGTTTGAGGAAACCCTAACGGAGATTTGACGGTAGCTAATAAAACTGTGCAGCCAGCGCTGCGCCTGCTGGGTAGCGCTGCGCTGGCTGGGTGGCGCAGCGCCATCTGGCTGGCGCAGCGCTGCCTGCCAGTCATATTGTGCTATTTCTGGACATTTTTACGCATTTGGCTACTGACGGTACATATTTTTTAAAATTGTGCTACAAAATTCCAATTCCCACTACCCGCGCTAGGGCTGCAAACGAGCCGAACTTTACCCAAGCTCGAGTTCGGCTCAATTATTTTTTGTCCGGCTCGAGCTCGGATTCGAGTCGAGCTTGGATAATCGAGTTCGAGCTCGGTTTGTTTAAAATTTACCAGATACGGGCTCGGTTCGAGCTCGTTCGCTAAGATCAATAAACGAACCTTGAAACGAGCCAGAGCTCGAGCTCGTTCGTTAAGATTTGCAAACGAACCTTTAAACGAGCCAGAGCTCGAGCTCGATTCGAGCTCGTTCGTTAAGATTCGTAAACGAACCTTTAAACGAGCCGGCTCGTTTAAAGTGCTAATTCGAGTTCATTTAAAAAAATTAGGCTCATTTATAGTTCGGCTCGTTTATAGGACCCTAAACCCTAAACTCTAAGCTTTAAACCCTAAACTCTAAACTCTTAGATTAGTAAGATAAAATGTGGGTTGGTTACCTAAATAGCCACTTAACTTTGGCCAAATAACCCGGAAGTCACTAAACAAAAAAAATTGCAATTGACATTACCATACTTTGACTCATTATCAAAAGGTAACTGTTAGCTACGGACATCCATTTTTCCGTCCATCCGCCTACGTGGACCTGCCAACTCCACTGCCATGTCACACAAGTTTGCCACATCATATTAATTTTTCCCAACATGCCTAGTCATTCGACCAAAAAACCCAATCCGATTAACCCCAACCCAATCAGATCTGACCGAAAAATTAGATCCTTCCTCCTCTCTATCCTTCCTCCATCCTTAACACCATTCGTTTTCCGGCGGAGCTGATTAACACCATTCACAATCAAATTAATTAATTTCCTTGTTTTTTTCCTAGCTGACTATCGGCGGACTATTTCTCCGCGGTGCCCGCCTATTCTTTTTCTTCCTCGCCGTTGAGTTCCTCTGGACGGAGTGCCATAGCCTGGTCGTAAGCCACAGCCGCCGCCTCCGGCGTGTCGATAGTCCCCAACCACACCCTTGCCCTGTTCCTCGTCGAGTCCCTTATCTCCGCAACGAATTTCCCCCACAGTCTGATTAACTCCTTTCCTTCACTCTCTCCACAATCTAACATGCTAGGTCGATTTCAGCTCAACAATTGAAATCGCCTGCACCATCTTCGTCCCAACCTTCGCCATCTGCTAATTTGGACCTCCGTCGGAGCTCGACCTCAAAGCCGGCCGGAGAGTCGTCCCAACCTCACCTGGTAATCGACGATGAACACATACTCTCTACTCTCTACTCCTGATCGCCAAAGCAGACTTGCAATCGACAAGAGCGAGTTCAGCCACTACGCTCTTGAATGGCCTCTTTCCAATCTCGAAGATACCATTTCAAATCCCAGATCTGGTTCTTCAGCTTCAACCCGCTGAGCATGGTGGCTATGGCGGCGACGATAGGGGTAGCTTGAGCTGAACATAGACTAAGGAATGGCGGAGCTGGCTATGGCGGTGGCGATAGGGGGTAGCTGGAGCTGCCTCTATGGCGGCGGCGGTGAGGGTCGATTTCAGAGAAGGAGAAGGAGGTTGGAGAGTTTCAGATCTGGTTTTCGGTTAGATTAGGTAATTGGGTAGGATTGGTAATTGGTTGGGTGCTTTGGGTAGATTGAATTTGATGTGGCACTTTAAATGACGTGGTAGTGGAGTTGGCAGGTCCACGTAGGCGGATGGACGGAAAAATGGATGTCCGTAGCTAACAGTGACCTTCTGGATAATGAGTCAAAGTATGATAATGTCAATTGCAATTTTTTTGTTTAGTGACTTACGGGTTATTTGGCCAAAGTTCAGTGACTATTTAGGTAACCAACCCGATAAAATGTCAATTCATATCAACACAATTCACCATAAATAAACTCTACGCTTTAAACCCTAAACTCTACACCCTATCTGCAACCTAAACCCTAAGCTTTTAACCCTAAGATTAGTAAGACATAAGCATAACGTCAATTCATATCTACAAAATACTAAGTTCATATACACTAAGTCTATTAATGTGTTATTGTCAAACTCTAATTCACTATACCATATAACGTATTATCGTAAAACTCAATTCACTAAACTCTATAATTTGTTATCAACTCTAATTTATTGAACTTTATGATAATGTCTAATTGCCTACAAAAGGTTCTTTTCTACACATAATCCAAATATAGAAGGTATAGTTTAGTGGTAAAAGTGTGATTCGTTCGATTAACCTTAATAATAGTTAAAGGATCTTATTACTATCTTAATTAGCCTCAATTTTATCAATGTTCTTGTTCACGAACAGATATACATGCAATCTTGTTCACAAACCTATATAAACGAATCACTTTTCACTTCGCGAACTCTTATCGAACATGTTCGCGAATGTTACTAACGAGCTTGTTCATGAACCACTTCGCGAACTCTTGTCGAATATGTTCGCGAATATAATTAACGAGTTTGTTCACGAACGTATAAACGAACCAGTTCGCGAACTGTTACGTGAATATGTTCGCGAATATAATTAACGAACTGTTCGTGAATAATAAATGAGCCTGTTCGCGAACAAGGCTCGTCGAGCTTTCAAGCCGAACATGTTCGTGAACTAGCCGAGCCGAACCCCCCTTGGCTCGGATTCGGCTCGTTTCGGCTCGTTTATAAACGAGCCTGTTCGCGAACATGTTCGCTTCGAACCGAATCGAGTCACGAACGCATTTTTTCCGAGCCGAACGCCGAGCGAATCTCGAGCGACTCTGTTCGTTAACAGCCCTAACCCGCGCATCCCTTCCACTGCCTCATGCAGTTGCCCACCCAACCCTTTTTTTTCTTCAAGTTATTAGATTATTTGCTAATAACTTTTTGGACAAAGTTTAAAATTATTTTTTCCTTTGTTAAAGTTGTTTATTTTTATTTTTCAAGTCTAATAACATAAATTTTAATATATTTTATTGATTTTTTTTAGAAAATATATCTTTACGTATGTGTTATATCGGTCGTATGACGTATTAAACCCTGTAACAGTTGCATAACGTGTATATAATAGCAATATAATATTGTGATATGACACTGTTATAACACAATCAATAATATATCAGTATCATAACACCGTTGTGTTAATGTCACAATACCGTTGTGTTAGTGTCATAACAGTTGGCAGTCTCTTTCCTCCATATTCTCTCTTCTCCCCTCTACTCCATTTTCTCTCTCATCTACCTAAATATCTCAGATTGAGTTGAGATTTTAGCCTCTTAGCTCAATAGCGGGAGTCAAATATGATAAGAAACTAACTGCCCATTTAACAACGGCATAAATGAAGGACAACAATGGCCACCACCGCTGTTAAATTATTTTAATTGCGGCCTCATGCCGCTGTTAAATTGTCCAGTGCTAAATTAATTTAACAATGGTATAAATGGTCATGGTTAAACCAAAGAGCCGCTGTTAATTTATAGGAATTAAACAGCAGCTTCTTGTCCACTGTTAAACCAAACAGAGCAGCTGTTAAATATTTTGTCTGGAAAAATTAATCGCCAAAGCTCCGACGAGAAAACACGATAAGCTCCATTCTTCTTGGTCACATTTCATTTCGTAGCATTGATCGAAGTAGTAGCAAGAACAAGCTGATGGTGGCGGTGGATTCCACAGCGGAAGCCATAGGAGCGCTAGAATGGGCACTTTCACACGCCGTTCAATCCCACGATTCCCTCATCCTCCTTCTCTATGTCTGCAATCTAAAAGACAGGGGATAATCACAATTAAGGGAAACAAATCTCTGCAAACAAAGATTGTATGTTGTTGGCATTTGCGAATCCTAGCCCCATACTCCAACCTTAGTAAAAACGCATAAGGTATTTGCAGAAAGGGGTGAGGAATCGTACCTAGTATGAGTCCTCCGTGGGGGATAAGGCTGACTGAAGAGACCGTAGATAGCGCCTTAAGCTAGTTCATTCTCGGGGTAGAAGATATGGTTGAAGCCCTACTTCTCTATGGATAAAGAAGAAGAAGAAGAAGAGAAGAAGAAAGAAGAAGAAGAAAGAAGAAGAAGAAGAAGAAGAAGAAGAAGAATCGACGGAAAGATGAAGAAGGAAGAAGAAGAAGGAAGAGGAAGAAAAAGAAAGAAAGAAGAAGAAGGTAGGCGGAAAGCAGAAGAAGGAAGAGGGGAGATGAAGAATTAGAGTTTCTTGAAATGACAATCCGTGTGAGATATAACTAGTCAATCAGATTGCGTTATTTTAACAGCGGCCAGCTGGCCACTATCAAATTTTCTAAGTCGCTGTTATATGGATCCAATTTAATAGCGGCCACTATCATTTCCATGGTCATTAACAACGACCACTTTCAATTCCGATCATCGTTATTTTGACAGCAACCACTTTCAATTTTTAATGTCTATTTTGATCATTAACTTACAGGATTTATAACATAGTGGTCAATATCATTTCCATGGTCATTAACCTATTGGATTTGTAATAAATTGGTCATTCCGCCAAGTCTCCATCCAACTTCCTCATTAAGTATTGATATCATCAAGCCAACTCATCATCAAAATTTTCCACATCACCCAACCCACTCTAAACTCAACCCAACTAACCATTTCATCCCAAACTAACTCAATCTAAACCAGCCAAATCCAAAATTAACTAACCCAACCCTTTTATTTTCCTCTATTGATCTTCCCAACTCATCCTACTCAGAGGAAAAACTAATACTAACCATATACGCCACAAGATTAGTGGAGTTGCGATAAAATGAGGAAGAAACCCGATCTGGGTTGGTTGATTTTCTTGCTTCGAAATCCATGTAAATAGTTAATTTTATTGTTTTTTCCTAGGTTACGTTTGGATAGGTGTATTTGCATTTAGGATTTGGTATTTGGTATTTCAAATACCAAATTTAGTGTTTGGATACAAATAAGAAAATGTATTTGTTTTGGGTCAAATACACCCTTAAATTTGAGCTTGTTAAATCATAAGTTTGAAATACCTTTTAAAACCTAGTGATTTGAAATTCACATCAAGCATAATCAATTAATGGGTCATATCTCAAAGACAATTAAAAACATAGCATATTCAAGCATAGAAACTTTGCCGACATTTTTTTTTTCGTCAAGAGTTCTGTCACAAGATTCTGTCGCCAAAATTTTTACCGCCAAATTCTACCATTTAGGGTTTAAGGTTTTGCCGCCAAATATTTTTCACCAGATTCTACCATTTTGGGTATAGGTTTTCACAGCCAAATTCCACTCTTTAAGGTTTCGGGTTCAACCGGCAATTTTTTTTTTCATGAAATTCCACTCTTTAGGGTTTAGGTTTTCGCCGCTAAATTTTTTCCATAAAATTCCACTCTTTAGGGATTAGGGTTCCGTGTCCGCTGCCAAATTTTTCCGCCAAATTTCACGCTTTAGGGTTTAGGAATCCACCGCAAGATTTTACCGTTTAGGGTTTAGGTTTTTAGCCGCCAAATTTTTTCCGTCAAATGCCACTCTTTCTTTAGTGTTCCGCCGCCAAATTATTTTCGTCAAATTTCACTCTTTAGGGTTTAGGTTTTCGCCGCCAATTTTTTCCTCCAAATTCCACTCTTTACGGTTTAGCACTCGCCTCCAAATTATTTCCGCCAAAATGCACTTTTTAGGGATTAGGGTTTCGCCGTCAAATCTTTTCCGTCAGATTCCACCGTTCAGGTTTTAGGGTTCTGCCACCATATCTTTTCTACTAGATTCCACCATTAAGCGTTTAAGGTTCCGCCGCCAATTTTTTGTTGGCAGATTCCATCATTTAGGGTTTGGTTTCTACTGCCAGATTCCACCATTTAGGGTTTAGGGTTCTTTAGCCAAAATTTTGTCGTCAATTTCTACCGCTTAGGGTTTTGCCGCCAAATTCCAATGTTTAGGGTTTAGGTTTTTGCCGCTAGATTTCACTATTTAGGGTTCTGCTTCTGAATTTTTGTTGCTAGATTCAATTGTTTAGGTTTTACGGTTCTACCGTTAAATTTCACTATTTGAGGTTTAGGGTTCTGCCGTGAGATTCACTATTTAGGGTTCAAGATTCTGTCGTCAAAATCGATCATCAAATATTCATGGTCGGGAAACTCCTTCATTAGACTTTGGTAAGACTACCAAAATTGTGTATTGTGTATTGATTTAAAATACACACAAAATAACTTAACATCCAGCAAACACATGAATTTCAATTGAATGAATTTTAAATACATGAATTTCAATTGCCAGGTCGTTTGGTTCAGGGGGATTCAGGAAGAGTTTTATGAAACTCTTGTATTCTGACAATACCCCGTTTGTTTAGCTAATAAATAAGATGGGGTTTGTATTCTAACATACCCAGCTGGCCCAATTTCCTCCTCATTGTGTATTTGCAGAATAACTCCTCAGAGTAGTTATTTAGATTTCCCCTTTCTATAAGTGGGCCCAACCAGCACTTATTCCACAACTACCCTTCACCTATCTTCTCTATCCCATTACTCCCAACGGTTCTATCCCCCTTTCTCTTCTCTATTTTTGCACCATCACCTCTTCATTCTCTCTCCCATTACTCCTCGTCGCCGCTTCATTCACCAGCCATAACAATCGCGAAAGCAAGCACGAAAGGCTGTCGAAAGTGAGTTCAATTTTGGCTGAAGGTGGTTCCAGGTACTTCCTTCCCTTGCTCTGTCGTCGTTTCCTCTTTCGTATGCGGATTTCTCACACATCTTCCACCATCGATTTCATGGTGTGGAGCAGCCAAATCCATAGCCCTGCAGAACAGCTCGTCTTTGTCCTTTGGGACTACTGCCCCTCATTTCGTCGGAGGAAGAAGCTAGGATTCCAGCTTATTGCAGACACTCATATTGCTACCAACAACAGGTTCACTTTCTTCTTTGTTCTGTTCTCAACTATTATATTTCTCATATGTGAAGCGTGTAAATCTATAGATTGGACTAGTTATGCGTCCATTCAATTATTTACGGAGAGTTCTTCAGTTGTCAATTACCCTCAATTATTTAGTATGCTGGCACAAACTGGTAAAACAAACCCTACGCAGATGGTTGTTGACATCATATATGTATTGCAGCTTACTTCCAAGCTACCAAGGCAATGCCTAGAAGGCCTCGTTCAAACAGGAGACGAACTATTGTTTTTGTTGTCTGTATGTGGTTCAGGATTTTGCTACAATACCTGCAATTTATTACAGTGTATGGTCAACCTAGGAACTTAGCGATGAAATCGTTAATACATCATTGCGTTACCGTCGGGAAGTTTATCGTAGTGGTTTCTTGTTGAACTGTGATAAGGAATTTTATCAAGGTCGTATTCCTCAGGGTTCCCTCATAGGCTAATACTCACAACATTCGTAAACGGTCCATACATTTAAATCAAAGTTTGGTTTTGAAAGGAGACAAGTTAAAAACATAAGTAAGCAAGGCAAATTTGACAAGTGAAAATTGAGGAACAACAAGAGAGAAAGGAGTTTAGTCTAGCTAGGGATTTCTTCAAGCTCAAGGTTCATGAAAGCTGGATTGAATCTCAAGCAACGATGTGTAATTAATGACCATGCAAATCACTCAAGTAGAATCAACGAACTCTCGCACAATTGACTCACTATTCCTAGACCAAATGCATCATGCTCTCGCTATGTGAACAAAGGGAATGGAATGCTTTAAACTAGCTCAATGAAATTCTTGGAACTTGAATTCTATGTCAACAATCATCTAGAACAAGGTAAATGATGCAAGACACTCTCATGTCAATCATAAAACACTAGTCTAGCAATCACAAGGGTCTTTCAACCTTCAAATGAAAGAAAACTCAATGCACACCAAGTGTTTGATAAAATGTCAACAAGGAAGAACAAGCTCAAAATGGTTGTAACTTGATAATCCAATCTCTCAAATCATCCAATTACAATCCTACAACCTTAGATCAATCATCAATCAATCATTCTCATGTATTGAAAGACAAAACAATACCAAAAGAGCAAATCAAGCTCTAATGGCTACAAAGCACAAGGTCTAGGATCATCAACTTACACAAAAGGCTATGAGAAACTCAATCCATACAATCAATCACCTATCCTACCTTGATCCATCCCCCACTAAACTAAACCTAAGTTTAGCCTAGCTTAACCATGGAAGAAACCTGAAATTGAGTAGAGGAGACCATCCTAGCTTCCATGGAGGATCTTCCCACTTAGCTCTTCAAGCTCCAATCCAAGGGTGGAAGGCCTCACTTAGATCTTCAAGTTGATCAACAATTGAGGGAGGTTGGTGTGTGTTTGAGGGAGAGGATGGTGTTTGGCGATGATGATGATGAGTTGAGAGAGAGGAGTCGGCGATGGTGTAAAATATATAATGGAATTGATCTCCAAATTTCTCGCCCCTTTCACCTTTATATAGCACGCCTGAATAGCCTTGAATTTTTGGCGAAAATGATGTAACATTTTCGCCGAAAACGTCCTTGAGAACACTGAACGGCTGAGCATTTCTTCTAAAGTTTTCGGCGAAAACTTTGAATGTTTTCGCCGAAAATATCCTCAATGATCAAAGGCCTTCTGTCTGCTTCGAGTTTTCGGACCGAGGACTTGAAAATTTCGCCGAGAACTTCCTCTTTGGCGAAAATACTATGATATTTTCGCCAAAAAGGTCTTCAGCTGAAAGTCGTATTTTCTCCAATCTTGCATCGACCGTATCTCCTCCGTCCTAGCTCCGATTGACCTCCCGTTTGATCCTACGTGCTCCTTGTCACCAGTACTTCAATGCCAAGACCTGGAAATACAAAGAAAACAGCTCCAATAGACAAGGAAATGGCCTCAAAGTAGCAACCGGACAACAAATGGACACTTAGCACAAAACATCAATAAAAGCATAATAAGCATGGCATTTAAGGATCAAACACGGGCATTTCATAGGTCAATCGAGGACTTAAAATGCACTAAATATGATCACATCAAATTCCCCTACGACTAACCTTTTGCTTGTCCTCAAGCAAATGAACTAGGATACACTCAGGTTCACAAATGACAAGATCGATCGAATTGAGATTCAAGTTCCCACAATGAAAAATAAATTGGCACGCCTAGAACATTGAACCTAACATGCATTCAAATCAGCCAAACACCTGGTCTCACTGGTTCTCTGCACACAGACAAGGAGTAATCACCAATCATACATAAATCTGATCCAACCGACTAGACTCCTCACACGGAAAATTTTAAGTACAAGGGGAAACTCTCGCACTCTGTGTTTAGGGACGTGTTTTAGCTCTCAATCACTTTCTCGACCGAACTATGTCATAAGTTTGCATTTCGACCACATCTCCACCACTTTGATAACACGAGACTCTAGTCAGAAGGACTTTGCACGGGACTGAAACGATCCTACACTACACGGGTTTATGATGAATGGATGAAGGGATGTATGATGATGAAGGCTTTGGTGCGGTGTAGCAATCAACTAGCTTCCCTCGAATCAGGAACTATGGCTTCCTACCATCTAGCTAGACACGGGTGGAATAGAATACGCTCGTCCTATGACACCCTCCAGCAACCTAGCACTTTTCATTCAACTTTCTTTTTGACTTTTATGCTTTTTGCTTTTTCTTTCGCATTTACTTTGATTTCGTTCTTCCATTTGTAGGGAGAAGAACACTTTGAACTAAAGGACTTATTAACTCTGAACCTTTTTTTTTTTTGCTTTTCTTTTGGATTTTTTTTCTTTTTTTTTCTTAGCGCTGAATTTTTTCAAGTTGCTAGAAGGGTTTACACATCCGGACATAATAGCTAAGACCACCTGTTTACTAGCTATAGGTAAGTTACCACAGACCGACTTCCGGTAGGCCAATCTCATACTACTACCACAAGGGATCAACGGGGTGAAGACAAACATGGGAGATGGCTGTAATGTATAACGAACCGTAAAATAGGCTAGGCACAAGGGTTTACACCTAGAGGATTTATCGTTGGGACGGCTTCTGGCTTAGGTAGCAAACTCTAGGTGCCTAAATCATCCTAGAACTCGTGTTATCGTGTGGTCTCGAATAGGTCTTATGCAAATTCTAACTCATTCAAGATACGAGAAAGCCACTCACAAAGAATTGAAATTGCAAGATACGTGCAATGGATCAAAAGCTTACAAGTGGTTGCTAGTCAGATTCGAACATTTTCATGCATTTCGAGGTGACACTACAAGCGTGATTTAAATTTCTGTTCTGACCAGGTTATAAGACATCAAAGCATGCATGCAGGTTACAGGTTCTAAGTGGAACAGTTTAAACGTCATTGTGAAAACTTGAAGTCAATTAAACACCACAAGTCAAGAACCGAATGAGTCCACGATAGAGGAATTTGACATTCAATCAAGATCATGCAAATCAACCAAGTAAAACATTAGACTTCTACCAAGAAATAATCACACCAAACCTCAAACTCCCCTACGACTAACATGAGCATTGTCCTCAATGATCTAGAGAGAGAGGGTAGGGTGGAACGAAGTTACCGCATTGGTAGAGAAAAGCTTAGGAACAAAGGAGTGGAAGAGTCCCATAGCGCACATTGTGAAGAGTGATCCGCCTAAGTGCAAGCCAAAATCCAACTCAACGAGCTAAAACAACACAAAAACATAAAAACGAAAAAGTGAGGATAACATGGGTTGCCTCCCATAAAGCGCTTCTTTAACGTCTCTAGCTAGACGAAACCAAGAGCACTCAAGGCATAACCAAGGATAAAACCTCAACCGTACCAATAATATCATTAGTCACATAATGCTTAAGTCGATGGCCATTCACCTTAAAAGGCTCGGTTTGAGAGGGAGAGATTACCTCGATGGTGCCATAAGGAAATACTTGAGTTACCGTGAAAGGTCCAGACCAACGAGATCTCAACTTCCCGGGAAAGAGCTTGAGCCGAGAGTTGTATAGGAGGACTTGGTCACCAACTCTGAAATCCTTGCCCGACTTCAAGCGGGAGTCATGAATAAGCTTCGTCCTCTCCTTGTATAGCTTGGCACTCTCATAAGCATGATGGCGATACTCTTCGAGCTCATGTACCTGAAACTTACGCTCTTCTCCTGCGAGACTCATATCAAGGTTAAGAAATTTCAACGCCCAAAGAGATCGGTGCTCAAGCTCTACCGGCAAATGGCAAGCTTTGCCATAGACCATCCTATAGGGAGTAGTGCCTATAGGGGTCTTGTAAGCCGTGCGGTAGGCCCAAAGAGCATCATCAAGCTTTGTCGACCAATCCTTTCGTGATTGGTCGACCGTTTTCTCCAAAATTCTCTTAAGTTCCCTATTAGTTACCTCGGCTTGGCCACTAGTTTGCGGGTGATACGAGGTAGACATCCGATGAGTGACACCGAACCGTCGGCACACCCTATCGAATTGTCCATGGAAATGAGTACCTCGATCACTAATAATAGCACGAGGAGCACCAAAACGGGTGAACAACTTAACAAGAAACTTCCCTACAACTCGGGCATCATTGGTAAGCAAAGCTTGTGCCTCCACCCATTTAGACACATAATCAACCGCAACCAAGATATACTTGTTACCATGCGAAGTAGGAAACGGTCCCATAAAATCAATACCCCAAATATCAAATATTTCTACCACTAACGAAACATTTTGAGGCATTTCATCACGGGAAGAGATGTTACCTGAGCGTTGACATGCATCGCAAGACTTGACAAAGTCTTGACAATCTCGAAAGGTCGAAGGCCAAAAGAATCCGCCTCAAGTACCTTGCGAGCCGTGCGATTAGCCCCATGATGTCCACCCGTAGGTCCGGAGTGGCAATGAAGCATGATGTCCTTCGCTTCTCCATGGTTAACACATCTTCTAATTATCCCATCGGAGCCAACTCGACACAAAAGGATCGTCCCAAAAGTAATGCTTCAAATCTGCAAAGAACTTCCTTTTGTTTTGAGTGGAGAGGCCCTCCTTCAAATATCCACTAGCAAGATAGTTAGCTAAATCCGCAAACCAAGGTTCCTCGAACTCCATTGTCGCTAAAGTGAATAATAGCTCATCGGGAAAGTTGTCATTGATTTCTTCATTACCATTGTGTACCAATTCAGCTTCTTTCAAACGAGACAAATGATCGGCGGCTACATTCTCGGATCCCTTCTTATCCCGAATCTCAATGTCAAACTCTTGCAACAAAAGAACCCAACGAATCAATCTTGGCTTAGCATCGGTCTTGGATAGGAGGTACCTCAAAGCTTGGTGGTCCGTGAAAACAATAGTGTGAGAGAGCACCAAGTAAGACCTAAACTTATCAAAGGCAAACACTATGGCCAAGAGCTCCTTCTCCGTAGTTGTATAGTTCTTTTGAGCTTCATTGAGAGTTTTGCTTGCATAGTATATTGGGTAAAATCTCTTGTCAATTCGTTGGCCTAGAACCGCTCCAATAGCATAATCACTAGCATCGCACATCAATTCAAATGACTTTGACCAATCCGGAGCAATGAGTATAGGAGCATTTGTGAGCTTACCTTTTAAGAGTTCAAAGGCTTTCAAACATTCTTCATCAAAGCGAAATTCCACATCCTTCTCAAGAAGCCGAGTCATAGGAGTAGTAATCTTGGAAAAGTCCTTAATGAAACGCCTATAGAAGCCGGCATGCCCCAAGAAACTTCTCACGGCCTTCACGGAAGATGGTGGAGGAAGTTGAGAGATGGTCTCTAGCTTTGCCTTATCGACCTCAATGCCCCTCCTAGAAATCTTGTGACCAAGAACAATCCCCTCATTGACCATGAAATGGCACTTCTCCCAACTTAATGCGAGATTGGTCTCTTCACAACGTTGCAACACCTTCTCAAGGTTCCTCAAACAAAGATCAAATGAGTCCCCAAAGACCGAGAAATCATCCATGAACACTTCCATGATATCTTCCACAAAATCATCAAAGATGGCAAGCATACATCGTTGGAAGGTAGCGGGAGCATTGCACAATCCAAATGGAATTCGGCGATAAGCAAACGTACCAAAAGGGCATGTGAATGTGGTCTTCTCGATGTCCTCTGGAGCAATCGGTATTTGGAAGTAACCGGACATGCCATCCAAAAAGCAATAGTACTCGTGACCGGAGAGACGCTCGAGCATTTGATCCATGAAAGGTAGAGGAAAGTGATCCTTCCTAGTGGCCTCATTAAGTCGACGATAATATATGCAAACACGCCACCCGGTGATCGTCCTTGTCGGGATAAGCTCATCCTTGTCATTAGCCACCACCGTGATCCCTCCTTTCTTGGGCACAACTTGCACGGGGCTAACCCAAGGACTATCCGAGATAGGAAAGATAATCCCCGCATCCATGAGCTTTATAACCTCTTTCTTCACAACCTCTTTCATGTTAGGATTCAATCTTCTTTGAGGTTGCACAACCGGCTTAAAATCTTCCTCCATGAGGATCCGATGTGAGCAAAATGTGGGACTTATACCTCGAATATCTGAGATGCTCCATGCAATAGCTCTCATGTACTTCTTGAGGAGCTCCACTAGACGGTCCTTTTGCTCGGGTAGAAGCTTAGCATTGATGATGACCGGTAGCTTAGAATTTGGCATGAGGAAAACATACTCCAAATGTGCGGGAAGAGGCTTGAGCTCAAGAGTAGGTGGTTCTTCATAAGAGGTCTTCACCCTTTCCACCTTTGGAAGAGCAACAAAAACTGTCTCACTCTCCAACTTGTCTCTCCCTTCATCAAGATAAGCCACCTGAGCTTTCAACTCTGGGATGTCTAAATGTTCCTGCACATTCATTCTAAGGCAAACATCCAAAGAATCTCTACACACAAAGTTAGAAATACAACACACGCTAGCCGAAGCAACAGTATCACACGAATACTCTAAATCATCTTGTGCGTGAGCAAACTTCATGCCATCGGCTATGCAAAATGTGACACTCTCTTGTCCTACTCTCAATGTCAATTTCCCATTATGCACATCAATTAAAGCACGAGAAGTAGCAAGAAATGGTCTACCAAATATCAATGAGACATCCACATCATCGGTATCAATGACCGCAAAATCAACTAGGAACATGAAAGGACCTACTTTAACTAGCACATCATCAACAATCCCCCTAGGACTCTTGGTCGACTTGTCCGCAAGTTGAATGTACATACGAGTAGGACGAAGATTAGACAACCCTAGTTTCTCAAATATGCAATAAGGCATGACATTGATACTAGCACCTAGATCCGCAAGACCATTAGCCAAAGAGGTATTACCTATAACACAAGGGATAGTAAAGGTACATGGATCCTTGAGCTTTTCCGGTGGACTCTTGAATAGCACGGCGGAGCATTCCTCATTGAGGTGGACTAGAGGTGTCTCCGGTAGCTTCCTCTTGTTGGTGTAGAGTTCTTTCATGAACTTAGCATATTGAGGCATCATAGTCATAGCTTCGGGAAACGGAAGAGAGAATTGCATTTGACTAAGCCGCTCCACAAATGCCTTAAAAACTTTCTCAAGACCATCCTTCTTCACTCGAGAGGGGTATGGAAGCTTAGGCTTGTAAGGAGGTACAACCGGTGCGGGAGGAGAGACCGGAGGTGTACTCGATGTAGCCTTACTAGGTTCCTTAGCAACCTTAGTATTCACATTATCCGAAGGGGGTTCGACTTCAACCTCAACTTCATCCGAAGGATCTTTAGTATCATCATCATCGACTATTGGATTAGGAGCTTGTACCTTTTTGGAGTCAATTGGAGAAGAGGATGCATCTTGCAAAGGTTTCCCACTTCTCAATGTCACTACTTTGCAATGCTCCGGGCCTTTAGGGTTGACCTCGGTATTGGAAGGTAAAGTGTCCGAGGGTCACTCCGAGAGTGCCTTAGAAATATGTCCCAATTGGTTCTCCAAATTGGCAATTGAGGCTTGTTGGTTTTTGATGAGTTGAATCATTGCCGCGTTGGTATCCTCTTGAGAGATCGAAGAACCGTCTTTGTTTTGAGGAGGCTTGTTGAAACCGGGTGGTCCTTCACCTCTATGGTTGTACATTCCCGGTGGGGTAGGACCTTGGGAACCTTGACTTGGATTTCCACTTTGATTCCATTGATTTCCCCCTTGGTTCCCTTGACCTTGGGGTCCTCCTTGAGTCCATTGACTACCTTGGCTTAGGTTACTTCCTTGAGACCATTGGTTGCCTTGGTACCCCCTATAACCTTGATATCCTCCTTGATTTCCTTGGTTGTACCCCTTGCTATAACCACTACCTTGACTCCCTTGGCCTTGGTAACCTTGGTTGGACTTGTTGTACCAAGGTCGGTTATAGCTACCTTGATAGTTACCTTGGGGGCTGAAATTACCATGGAATCCTTGACCTTGTGCGAAGCTCACCTCCTCATGGTCGCCTTGGCCAAGCTCAGGAGTGGCGGAAGGACAAGCACTAACATCGTGACCTTGACCCCCACAACATTCACAACAATATATAGAAGCCACCGGGGGATTTCCCACATGAGTCGATGGAACCTTAGAGGGGTGCTTAGGCATGCTTAGGTTACTTACTTGGGATGCCATAGCATCGATCTTAGACATGAGGAGCGCAAACATAGGGTCATTTTCATCTCGATGCCCCGGTAACTTAGGCTTCTTCCCATAGGTAGATGAATCCTTTGGTGCATCAACACTTATAGCTCTTGAGTCGTAGTGAGTGTCGCTCCCATACTTGGACCTTGGAGGTTGTTGTCGAGACCAACTCCTTGTCTTGTTGGCCATCTCCGCAAAGAGTTCAAGAGCATCTTCGGGAGTGAGCGTCCTTAGATCACCTCCGGCGGCTTGGTTGATCATCCTTGTATTCTCAAAATCAAGGGACCTAGCAAAGATATCCGCCAAGCTCCATTCGGCGAAGTTGTGATGAGGACAAGACCGAAGAAGGGCTTGGAACCTATTCCAAGTCTCATGGAAGAGCTCTCCCTTGTGTTGTGTGAAATGGTTGATACGGTCTCGGATTGCATCCGTCATGTAAGGAGGAAAGAACTCCTCGAGGAAGGCTTCGGCTAATCCCTCCCATGTAGTGAATGTTCTACTAGGTTGGTTCTCCAACCAAGACTTGGCTCTACCTTTGAGGGAGAAGGGGAAGAGTCGGAGTCGCACACAATCCGGGTGAACTTGATCGTTCTTCACCGTGTCGCATATCTCTAGGAAGTCCTTCAAGTGTCTAGACGGGCACTCTCCATCAATACCGTTGAACACCACTCCGTTTTGCACCATTTGAATCATATTCGGCTTCAACTTGAAGTTTCTTGCATTCACCGGTCTTCGCACAATACTTGAGGCCGTCCCTTCGAGGGTTGGACGAGCATAATCGGCTAGTGTGCGCCTCGCACCTCTTTGCGATTGATCATCTTCATTAGTGTGATGTGAATGTACCGATTGGTCATCGTCATCTCCTTGTTGAGACATGGTGTGGTGTGAGGTAGGATCAACCTCTTCTTCTTCAACTGTAGAAGGTGGGGGAGTAGTTGGTAGATCGATCACTTGTTCTAGTCCTTGGATTCGTGCTTGAAGACGAGCTGAACGCCTCATGCACTAACACCAATCTCCTGCAAACAAGCACAACGAACACACCCGAGTAATATAACGATGCGGGATAACAAAGTAAACAAAAAGAAATAAGGAAGCAAAAAGGAAATTGGAAGGAAGTGTAAAGATCGGTTCACTAATAATTGCTTTCTTAGGAATGAGAGGTCCCCGTCAACGGCGCCAAAAACTTGATAAGGAATTTTATCAAGGTCGTATTCCTCAGGGTTCCCTCATAGGCTAATACTCACAACATTCGTAAACGGTCCATACATTTAAATCGAAGTTTGGTTTTGAAAGGAGACAAGTTAAAAACATAAGTAAGCAATGCAAATTTGACAAGTGAAAATTGAGGAACAACAAGAGAGAAAGGAGTTTAGTCTAGCTAGGGATTTCTTCAAGCTCAAGGTTCATGAAAGTTGGATTGAATCTCAAGCAACGATGTGTAATTAATGACCATGCAAATCACTCAAGTAGAATCAACGAACTCTCGCACAATTGACTCACTATTCCTAGACCAAATGCACCATGCTCTCGCTATGTGAACAAAGGGAATGGAATGCTTTAAACTAGCTCAATGAAATGCTTGGAACTTGAATTCTATGTCAAAAATCATCTAGAACAAGGTAAATGATGCAAGACACTCTCATGTCAATCATAAAACACTAGTCTAGCAATCACAAGGGTCTTTCAACCTTCAAATGAAAGAAAACTCAATGCACACCAAGTGTTTGATAAAATGTCAACAAGGAAGAACAAGCTCAAAATGGTTGTAACTTGATAATCCAATCTCTCAAATCATCCAATTACAATCCTACAACCTTAGATCAATCATCAATCAATCATTCTCATGTATTGAAAGACAAAACAATACCAAAAGAGCAAATCAAGCTCTAATGGCTACAAAGCACAAGGTCTAGGATCATCAACTTACACAAAAGGCTATGAGAAACTCAATCCATACAATCAATCACCTATCCTACCTTGATCCATCCCTCACTAAACTAAACCTAAGTTTAGCCTAGCTTAACCATGGAAGAAACCTGAAATTGAGTAGAGGAGACCATCCTAGCTTCCATGGAGGATCTTCCCACTTAGCTCTTCAAGCTCCAATCCAAGGGTGGAAGGCCTCACTTAGATCTTCAAGTTGATCAACAATTGAGGGAGGTTGGTGTGTGTTTGAGGGAGAGGATGGTGTTTGGCGATGATGATGATGAGTTGAGAGAGAGGAGTCGGCATGGTGTAAAATATATAATGGAATTGATCTCCAAATTTCTCGCCCCTTTCACCTTTATATAGCACGCCTGAATAGCCTTGAATTTTCGGCGAAAATGATGTAACATTTTCGCCGAAAACGTCCTTGAGAACACCGAACGGCTGAGCATTTCTTCTAAAGTTTTCAGCGAAAACTTTGAATGTTTTCGCCGAAAATATCCTCAATGATCAAAGGCCTTCTGTCTGCTTCGAGTTTTCGGACCGAGGACTTGAAAATTTCGCCGAGAACTTCCTCTTTGGCGAAAATACTATGATATTTTCGCCAAAAAGGTCTTCAGCTGAAAGTCGTATTTTCTCCAATCTTGCATCGGCCGTATCTCCTCCGTCCTAGCTCTGATTGACCTCCCGTTTGATCCTACGTGCTCCTTGTCACCAGTACTTCAATGCCAAGACCTGAAAATACAAAGAAAACAGCTCCAATAGACAAGGAAATGGCCTCAAAGCAGCAACCGGACAACAAATGGACACTTAGCACAAAACATCAATAAAAGCATAATAAGCATGGCATTTAAGGATCAAACACGGGCATTTCATAGGTCAATCGAGGACTTAGAATGCACTAAATATGATCACATCAAACTGTATGAGAACCGTAGATGTGAATTGCCTTAACATGCTACGAATGAACAAAAAAAATTTCTGGAATCTGGTTGACCTACTGAAGTCCCAAGGAGGGTTGAATAGAACTAGGAACATGGAGGTGGACGAAATGGTTGCCATTTTTCTTGTGACAATAGGTCACAACATTAAAAATAGAACATGTCAGCTCCTCTTCCATCGCTCCGGTGAAACCGTATGTCGTACAATTAGGCGAGTGTTGGTAGCTGTTTTGAAATTGTACCCCGTTCTTATTGCTCATCCAGTACCCGTTCCAACCAACTGCAACGATGAGAGGTGGAAATTCTTCCCGGTACGTATGACACCTTCTTTGTTACATGTATACATTGTACATCATATCCATTACTCGATTACCTAACAAACAGCTCCCTTTTGTGATAGAACTGCCTGGGCGCCATTGACGTCACATTGGTGAGTGTTCGGACCACTACGGCCAGCCAAGCTCGATTTAGAACTCGAAAGGGAACAATAGCGATAAACGTGTTGGCAGCCTGTAATCAGAATCTTCAGTTTCTGTACTGTCTTGCAGGGTGGGAAGGTTCTGCTCATGACAGCAGAGTACTACGAGACGCCCTATCTCGTCCTGGTGGTTTTAGAGTACCTGAAGGTATCCTCGTGTTTGCTCGTGTCTTTCCAATACTGTCATTTTGTACTTCTCGTTGACCAGAGATGGTACTTCGGTGCAGGCAAATACTATTTGTGTGATGCAGGCTACACCAACGCGAAGGGCTTCCTCGCGCCATATCGAGGGCAACGCTACCATCTAACAGAGTGGGGAGAAATCGTCCGACAACGGCAGAGGAGTACTACAACATGAAGCACTCAAAGGCTAGGAACGTAATCAAAAAAGCATTCGGCATTCTGAAGATGAGGTGGGCGTTTCTTCGTGACACATCCTGGTATTCCCCGCGTATGGTTGGATTTTTTTTCAATGCTTGTTGCCTACTGCATAACTTTATCCGAGTTCAAGGGGGCCGGATGTGTTCGAGATGGCATACGTGCCTCCGATGTTGGATGAACCAACGGTGGTGGAGACAATCGACGAAGCGGCTGCATTCGTCGAGCCAAGTGAAGAGTGGACGCAATTCAGGCATTCTCTTGCACACTCTATGTGGGCTAGTAGGGGACGTTACCAATCATAAACTGAATTATGTAGCAGTCCTACGCTTACATGTTATTGTGACGATCATAAACTGAATTCTGAAGCAGGCCCTGTAATTTTGTCAAGTTTCTTCAATTCCATTTGCAAAAAATTGCAGTACTTTAGTAGCAAAGTGTATATTGTTTGACGTCTTTTTGCTTGTTAAGGTTAATGTCCATAAATCCTATTAGTGATCAGCATTAGTCTTTAAGTTGTTGTCCATCAATCCATAAATCTTATTTGCTTAATATAACTTTTCAGCTTTGGTCATTTACAAATGGGTTCATGTACCGCAGAGGCCAAGTGTTTATTAAGTTAGTTGCTTGGTTTGATGTTGCAGAATCTGAAATTAATAGTTGTACTCAGCTGTAAATAACTACTGCTGATCTGTTATATTATTTCATCCACCATGCTTGAACTGATTGATGTTCAGGGATCATTTATATTACATAAATATCTTCAACTAGGTAGAAGAAGTCACTGTGTCATTACTTATTAGGTGGTTGAGGGTCATAAATTGATCACTTTCTCTTCTCCTACTTAAAGTGGAGGTAAGTACAAGTGAGCTAAATTTGACTCCTCATCTGTACCAATCCTTCAACCTCTGCATATAAACCGAAAAGGTACTGAGTAGCATTTGGTTGTTCCTTTGATTGCATCTTTTTCTTTCAGTTCGCAGTGGTTACTCAGTAATATAACTAACTTTTGATTCATATCTGTGTAGTTGTGGCGATGTCGAAGGGTGCTGCAAGCGATGCGTCGGTCGAAAGTGTAAGGGAGTACAAGGTGTGGTCCAAGGTTGAAGAGCGAACCCTCGTGAACTGTATGCTCGAACTGTCCGAGAAGAGGGTAGTGGAGAAAGGCAACTTCAAGTTGACTGGCTTGAAGGAGTTGGAGCACATGATGCGTACTCGGCTGGAGAACTGTACACTACTGGCGGTACCCCATATCAAGTCAAAAGTTCGTTACTTCAAGGATAAGTTCACTGCAACCCTGGAACTGAAAGAAGCAAGTGGATTTGGCTGGGACGATGCAAACGGACGTGTCATTGCCGATGACGTTGTGTTCTCTGGATGGGTGAAGGTATGATTATACCTTCTCTGAGTCTCGTTATGTGTTTCGTTACATATCGTTCATTCATATTGTCATATTGTGAATAATATACCGTGTCTGTATTCTTGTGCAGAGCCACCACAAAGCTAGTGGATTGAACAACAAACCACTTCCTTTCTTCGAGGAACTGTCCAAAGTATTCGGTGTCAATCATGCTCATGGCTTGGATGCAGTTCAAGCAGCAGATGCAGCAACCGTTCTTGAGCCTATCGTGCATGCCACAGAATTTTTGGGCGACTACACTCCACCAACTGTTGAATCTTACACTTTCCCTACCCACTTGGATCAAGAGCAGGTGATGGGGAGCTGATTAATCAGGGTTTAGACCTCCAAGCAACTGGTCTGAAGCATGTGGAGGCTGGAATTGCTGCTGCAGCTGCGAAAGGAAAGGCGCAAGGGTCTGCCACGTCGTCTGGCACGAAACGGTCGCGCAGCCAAGTTGCTGAAGATGAGCGTAGTAGGATGGCTGAGATGATTGGTGAGGCTACTGATCATCTTGCTCGCATTGCTACAAACTACTGCATCGAAGGTGACGTGTCGGTAAGGAGGCAGTGCCTGTATAATGAGCTTGGGAAGCTGACTTCTCTCTCAGTTGTGGAGCGTACCAGGGCTCTGAGGCACCTCAACCGTGATGATGGAGATGCTATGACTTACTTCATGCTGCCGACGGAGGAAGAGAAGTTGGCCTTCATTAAAGCGATCTTGGAGTAGGTTTGGTGTTGACGGAAGGTGATTAGCTGATCGCATCTAGTGTAGTAGTTGTTTATATTCCCTAAATGATGTGTGTGAACTCGTTCGATGTCTCAGCTTCTGTTTTGTAATCAGATTGAACTCGGTAGTAGTTTATATTCCCTAAATCACGGTAGTTTGAACTCGGTAGAGCCATTAGGCATTTTGTGCAGTGCAAACCACTCTCTATGTATGAGTGAAGATTGTAATGCTTGGGAGAACATTAGCTGGAAGTTATCCCATCTTCTGAGTTTATATGTTGTGTTTTAAGAAGTTCATAAAAAAGTAAGTTATTCATAACCCTCTGAATGTAGAACACACAAACATGATACGTAGAAGGCAATTCGTAGTCTGCCGAAAACAAATACAAAATGGTACAGAGGAAGTCTAAATGTTGAGGGCTGACACCATTATCTTTTCCAGCCTAGCAACTCGCAAACGTATGTCTGCTGAATCGTCAGACTCACCATTTTCGACTTCGAGGGAGTTCTTGTTGGTCTCCAATCGTGCGAGCTTCTCTTCTAGGGCCACTACTGTCAGTTGCAGGACTGCGATTTTCTCCTTCAAGTTGGTTTTCTCCATAAGCAGTTGATCCATTGTCGAACTCTCTGCTTTGACGCAATTCACACTATCACACCACTTGAAGAAGCCGCATCCGTCTTGTCCCTACAAGCAGAGCATATCAATGTTAGTCTTAGCAATGTGTCGGACAATGAATTCGAAGCAGCTTACCTTTCTCGACCAGTTGCGGCAGCCGTAAAATGGGCGGTTTGGGTTCGATGAAGTCCTCGACTGCCTAACAACAACCCCCACTCCACAATAACATTGACCAGGCGTTGTGTCATCGACATGGCTGATCAGTTTTCCCTGATGTTTAGGTGAGTTGTTCATTGTTTTTACTTTCCAATTGGGGTTTGGAGAATGAAATGCTCTGGAGCTCTTACGAAAATGCAGTGAATGAAGAAAAGACGAAGATGATGAGTGAAAGGATAAGGGTTATTTTGGTAAATGTACACAAATCCTTTCCACTAATTATTGCAGAATATCTATGCTACTTTTCACCCAAACGGGGGGATGTTGAAGACTCTGCAATTTTAACTTTACCCACTTCCACCTTTCCCCTGCATTTACTTTTCCGTCTTCAAATACCCCGAACCAAACGAGGCCTGCATGCATTTCAATTACATAAATTTCAATTACCAAATACAAATACACCTATCCAAACGGACCCCTATAGATCCAAAAACAAGCTTGCCCAATTCTTCTTCCGTATTCGTCATATTCATTATTTTCTACTCTTCTTCATCAGCTTTTCCAATTGGTGAAAATTCAATATCTGTTGAAGAAATTAACTGATTATAGCTAGTATAATGACTAAACCATCATATTTTATCAATCAAACTAATATCTTAAAATAAAATAAATTATTTGATTGATAGGTCTTAAAGTTACTTCCTTCAACCCGGTTCATCTTTGTAGTTACATTATATGATTTTCAAATATTTAGTGTTTCAAGTCATAGTAAAAGCTAAAAACATATAGTTATCTTTTAATATCACCTATTCTTACAACGAATATCCACATAATTCGCTAAAAATTAATATAATTAAATTAAAAATATTAACGAATTAATTTAGCATTAATAAAAGAGGTGATAGATTAAATAAAAGAATTTGCAATTTTTTTACAACTTGGGTACCTAAATTAAATGGATTTTTCATTAATCGATTTAAAAATCAAAGAAAATACTTCCAGTGATTTGGATTGGGGTAAGAAAATCTTATTTGAGGTGATTAATAGTTGGACTTTGACTTGGTTCTACATACCATTGTTTCTGTGTTTATGATAACTTCAAGTGGGTTTGAATTTTTGCTTCAAACCCATATTTGAATTGATCAACGTGAGGTTGTGGTAACTAATCAATGAATACATGGATTTTTTAGGATCCATATTTGTATTTTTGCGTTGAAAGTTATGAGGCTGACAACACTCTACTACACAAACCAATGATTTTGCAACTATCCAAATAAATCAATAAACTTTAAAGGTTTTAATTTTCATTGACAATAGTTCATTTGAGAAATTCTTTACGTTTGTGATGGTAGATAAGGGAAATGATACTGGCTACGGCTACGTGGTGTTGTCAAATCTTGGGTTATGATATTAGATTGTAACGGGTTCACGACCAGAATTCATGAGTTACATTTACTGGTTAATGATTAATGGCATACTAGTTTATGTTATTGATTGTTTATGGGTTCCTTATAGAACCCTTATTGGTTTACTAGCTAACACTTGATAGACTAACAACAAAGGTTGGAATTAGGATGATTTTGTGTTGGTGGCCCACCTTCAGGTTGTGCAACTCCCTAGATTATATTGGTATTGTAAGTCTTTAAGACCATACTGACGATGCTAGTGAACATGTTGGTGGTCTTTAAGACCATACTATACTAGGGGTCATTTGGACCATTCTATTAGGGGTTATACCAACACTTACAAGTTAATGGTACAAACTTACCTTACTGGTTCACAGAAACCAAAATGGCATGAATAATAAGGTATCTACTCATGGGTTAGACGCTCACTGATTAACATTGAACCTTTGTTCTCTCTTTTTTTCTATGGGTCCGAGTTGGAGTTGAAGAGAGTTGGTCTGATCCATCTTTATTTATCTGTTCCTAGCATTTGTTGTTATATGATGTATTCTAAGTGTATTCTGATTATGAATTGTAATTGTAAATGATATTTTACCATGTGTATTGGTTTTGGTTATTAATGGATAATTGGTATTGTCTGATTGGTTTATTTTGTTGTGCTTGTACGGTAAACTCCATATATTTACACTACAAGAGTTGAACTTATGGTTTGATCAGAGTCCTTCTAGGGTGAGGTGTTACATTTTTTTTTTTTTATGAATGTCAACGGATGTCTATTGACCATTGATGTTTTGAAGACTCTATTCTACCCTAAGTTACATGTCCATTGGGGTGAAACAAGTTTTTGAAATTTCTCTTACAAAATGGGTAAAACCGTAATTTCAGTTTCACACTTCTCGAACTATGTTTATATCCCCATTGATCTTCAACCTCATTCCCTGCCCGAACCTCCTCAACATCAATGATCTCGAACCTGTACGAAATATCGTATATGAATTTCATTTAATAATTGGATCTATTTTGGTGTGATCAGTGAATAAATAATGGATTTGTTTTTTTTTCCTTGGCGTAGAGAAACAAAAGGCCGAGGAACGTGAATCACACAGTTCAGTGCAAAGAGGTTACAATGCCAACGACTTCATCAAATTTCAACTTCTCCATCGTCATCGTCGAATTTTGATATATGCTGCTCCACAATCTTCTTTATCCACCCTTCATTCACCTCTTCACCCATACTCTCCTTGTCTCTAAGATACCGATGAAGTCAGGGCATCAAAAACAACCACTAGATGCACTAACGAATTCTGACTTTAACATCCATCTGCAGAGGCAAAACATAGAAGAAAGAGTATGTGAATTTGTTATAAAAAAAATCATAAAATTTAGTTGGAAATTTTGTTTCCATGCATCGAATAATCATTGTTCTTATATTCATAGACATGAGACAAAATTCATAGTTAATTTCACCATTAGATTTAACCATGAAACAAAATATTGTAACATTTGATAGAGTTTATAAATAATAGGGTTTATACACCTGTTTGCCCTTCTACTATGCAAAGTTAACAAATGTACCTTTTTACTATTTTTCAACCGAATTAAGCCCCTTTACTTTAATCCTTTTATCAAATGTGCCCTTCCGTTAATTTTTCCTTCCAAACTCTGTTAAGTATGCTGACTGTACAAGCCACCTCACACCATTTGTCCACATGGCCATGGAGTAAATTAAAATTAAAGAGAAAACTAAAAAAGAGTAAAACTAACGACGGAGAGACCCACCTCCCCTCCGTCTCGTGGTTTTTGGGATTATAAACTCAGATAACAACCCCACTCTTAAATGGCGCTTTCTTCTTCTTCTTCATAGTTCATCCTTCTCCTTCTTTCTTCCTCTTCCTCTTCCTTCTACATTATCATCATCCTTCTCTTCCTTTTCCCAAACGATAATAAACAACACCGACTCCATACCCCATAAATCATCATCATACTTCATCAATCCCTTTCCCCTTTTCCAACCTGTTCCCAAATTCTTCCTCAACTTCTTTGATTTGGGTTCTATTAATTACTGGGTATTTGTCCAACTCATTCATAAACTACACGACCGATCATCATCTGAAATGAATTATCCACGAGATTCTTCCACCTTGTGCTTTATTGGTGCGTCCAATTCTGCTCGCTTTAGTTTTTTTCTTTTCGTCTTTGGTACTAATTGGTAGATTGATTGGCGATTGGCGATTGGCGATTGGTGGTTGGGGGTGATGATGACGATGATCAGTAATATCAATTTTCCTTGTTCTGGGTTTTGCTCATCTCCGTCGTTTTCTTCCTCCCGATTAGTAATGACACCTTTTTCGATAAGTGAGAGTTGTTATATCAAGCCTGTGGAGCTAGGGAAGGACTCAAGGAACAGAGGGAGCTCTGATGGTTTCTACAATTACTTTTGGAGCAGAGGTTGATTTTTTTAATGTACAGAGTACTAGAAGAAGACGACGAGTCGACACCTTTTTTGACAAGTGAGAGTTGTTATATCAAGCCTGTGGAGCTAGGGAAGGACTCAAGGAACAGAGGGAGCTCCGATGGTTTCTTCAATTACTTTTGGAGCAGAGGTTGATTTTTTTAATGTACAGAGTACTAGAAGAAGACGACGAGTCGACTCAGATGAAGAATGGGGGAAATGTTTATTATTCCCTCGGAAGAGCCTCCAATAGTCGACGGTGCTTCTCCTTCTAGATCTGAATCATCTTTCGATCTCCTATTGTTCATGCTATTATTACTCCCCAAGTGATCCGCCAACGTTTTGGTGGCGATGGTAGAAGAGATGGCGGATAAAAGCCAGAGGTTGGGTTTCCTCACTCCCTCTATTTGGGAAACATGGGATGGAAAAGCAGACGAAGAAGAAGGGGAAGCAGATGGAGCGAGGAGGAATATGGATCTGACTTCCCTCGATTTGGTCGATCTCTTCGTCTTCCGAGATGGGTTGTTCATGGAGATTTATTTCATGATGGAGAAGACAAGAAGAATAAAATAGCCTTACTCTTTTTTAGTTTTCTCTTTAATTTTAATTTACTTCATAGGCCATGTGGACAAATGGTGTGAGGTGGCTTGTACAGTCAGCATACTTAACGGAGTTTGGATGGAAAAATTAACGGAAAGGCACATTTGATAAAAGGATTGAAGTAGAGGGGCTTAATTCGGTTGAAAAATAATAGAAGGTATATTTGTTAACTTTGCATAGTAGAGGGGCAAAAGGGTGTATAAACCCTAAATAATATACCGAAACTATAATTAAATGGGTTTCCTAGCTGCTTTTTGCCTTTGGAGGTATTGGTCTAAAATTTATTAATTTCGCTCGGCAGCCTATCATTTTTGTCTGGTTTCTAGGTGTTCGTTAAAATATGAAAAAATATTATTGCTTTTGTAAAATCGAAGCCAAGCCTTTCCGCTTCTCACTTCCCCCATTGCCTCCACCCACTCACTCCCTCCCACACTCCCAGCTCCGCCTTCATCCACCGTCCCGTTTACTCCGACCTCCATTAGCCGACAAAAATCTCACCCTTCCGACCAACAGCGGCGACTCCGGTTTATTATTCCCTTCTTTAAAATAATAATCCAGAAAGGAACAGTTATTTATCACTTTATTTTCTCTAATCCAACTAAAAGATGAAATCATCTATATTATTATAAACAGCTCTCTCTCTCTCTACGCCATTTCACTCCTTCACTGCAGTGAATTTCAGAGCTATCTCTCCCTCTCTCTCCTCTCCATTGCTATTCACTCTCTATCTCTTCTCCTTTCTCTGCTCTGTACTTGGCTTTCCTATTGCTAAATGGTGAGGTTGGGGTTTCACTTGTAGAATGTGAAAGGTGAAACCCTAGGCGGCGACGTTTTAGGTTTGGAGATCCGGACTGTTAGTCTCACAGCTGCGCTGGTGGATGGGGAATTGCTGCAGATCTCCGGCGGCTGTAGCCCGGGAGGACGTTAAATCTAGCTTCTCCGGAAACGATCACGCCAAGAAGGAACCGGTATCTGGCAAGAACAAAGCTCCGATTACTGTCTTGAACGATGTGGATAAGGAGAATATCGAAGATAGGTACTTAGTCGATCGGGAGCTTGGCCGCGGGGAGTTTGGGGTTACGTATCTATGTATTGACAGGGAGACGAGGGAGTTGCTGGCTTGCAAGAGCATCTCCAAGCGGAAGCTGAGGACCGCCGTGGATGTTGAGGATGTGAGGAGGGAAGTGTCGATTATGAAGCATCTGCCGAGGAATTCCAGTATCGTCAGTTTCAAAGAGGCCTGTGAGGATGACAATGCCGTGCATTTGGTGATGGAGTTGTGCGAAGGAGGGGAGCTGTTTGATCGGATTGTGGCCAGAGGGCATTATACGGAGCGAGCTGCTGCTGCTGTTGTTCGGACTATTGTGGAGGTTGTTCAGTTGTGCCATAAGCATGGTGTGATTCATAGGGACTTGAAGCCCGAGAATTTCCTGTTTGCGAATAAGAAGGAGAATTCGCCTCTTAAGGCCATTGATTTTGGCTTGTCTATTTTCTTCAAGCCAGGTGAGCATCCGATTTGTAGAGCTTCTATGTCTTTTCATCTATTATATAGGCTAAGATGGCTTAGGGAAGAGAAATATAGTTGCTTCAGATGATCGAAATGAGTGTTATTGTGCTGTGGTTGTCTAGTTTCTAAGGGGTGTGTGCCAGTAATGGATTGGAATTAGTAAGCGCTTCATGTTAATAGACAACAGGGTTAGTCTCGGGAACCACTAATACAGTTACATAGATGCCTGCCTTGTTTTTAATCAATCTTTTAACTGAGGGATTTGTGTAAGAGTCATCGCATTGCATATACAACTCAAAAGAATGCTGCATCCTCAGCATTAAGATGTTTGAATGATGGCTGTCGGCATTGATCTCTGAAGTATAGTTTGTAGGTTGGAGAACCATATTTTATCACTTGCAAAGTCAGGAACGTGCAAACATAGATAAAGGGGACTGAAGGTAGCCTGTTTAATTGCTGCCGTTTGAAAAGTAGGAAGAGAGTTTTCTACCCGCTGATGAATGTCTGCCTTCTATATGTTGCTACTGTGCTCGAGTCTCTAAGGATATGCCTGATTTGGGCAAGTTTCTGTCATATGGGTAGTGAATTATTAGTCCGCATTCTGTAGTGCATGTATCTGCCGACGGGAATGATTTTTGGATACTTTCTGATGATAGAACAGCTGCAGGTTTACTTGGGAAGTTGCACACTTGAGCAAGTTTGTACAATTTAGTGGTCCTTTGAGCTAGCCTTTTATAAAACGCATCATGAATTTTTTTAAGCAACCTATTAATTAGCTTCTATCTTGCTCTCTTTCCCTTTATCTCACCTCTGTTAGTTCTTGACATGCCATGTTGCACTTGAACCTCCCTTTGCATGGGGCTCATGGTGTTCATGCTGGTCTTGTTAAGTGACTTCGGCTGTCTAATGAGTTCCTGCCTAATCTGTCACTGTTGCAGGGGAGAGGTTTTCTGAAATTGTTGGAAGTCCATATTACATGGCCCCAGAGGTGCTCAAGCGGAATTACGGGCCTGAGATTGACATATGGAGTGCAGGGGTCATTCTCTACATTTTGTTATGTGGAGTTCCTCCATTCTGGGCTGGTAACTACGTTTTGTTCTCTTGTGTCTTTTCTATCTAAATTGCTTCTTCTGTAAGACTCTTAATATGATTTATGTACCACAAGTTGTGAACTCCTTACTTTGTCCACATTTATTACCCGCTAGATCAATTTACCTAACAGTTAGCCAGGTAAACATTTTAAAATGTATTGTCCTGGAATTTGGCTAAACTGTTTGTTTAATTCCAGAGTCAGAGCAAGGAGTTGCACAAGCTATTATCCGTGGTGTCATAGATTTCAAACGGGATCCGTGGCCAAACATTTCAGAGAGTGCCAAGAGTCTGGTCAAGGCAATGTTAGAACCAGACCCAAAAATTCGGCTGACTGCAAAACAAGTTCTTGGTACTTTGAATAATATTTATGGTGCTCATCTGTTTTGAACAGTTGCCAGTTTTAGTTGTCTTATTCTAATGTCCTCTGTAGAGCATTCATGGTTGGTAAATGCCAAAAAAGCTCCAAACGTTCCTCTTGGAGATGTGGTGAGAGCAAGGCTTAAACAGTTTTCTATGATGAACAGGTTCAAAAGAAAAGCCTTACGGGTTGGTCCTTGATCCCTAATAACAGTTTATTACGTTTACACATTTGCATATGGTCTACGGATATAATGCTTTTCTACCTGTTATCAGGTCATTGCGGACTTCTTATCTGGTGAAGAGGTTGAAGACATCAAAGAGATGTTCAAGAAGATGGACACTGATAATGATGGTATTATCTCAATTGAGGAACTGAAAGCTGGACTTCGTAAACAATCCAAGCTTGCGGAATCAGAAGTTCAAATGTTGATAGAGGCTGTGAGTGTTCACTTTGTTTTTCTGAATTCTTTTCGTCCTAGAATGATTTTGTAGTCTTGTTCACAGAGTTCTTATAGATGCTTCAAGCTCTTATACCTCAGATCCTGAAGCTTTGGAGTGATAACTTATACATGGAATGCCTAAGGGACTTCATAATGTTACTTGTGGGGCCAGTTCAGGCTGTTTAGTTAAACAGGAGGCCTCTTCTGTTGCAGGTTTGGGATGCGTAGATTGTAGTTATAGTGGATAACATGCGACCTCCTACCTATTTAATCCGGAAAATGGATACTGGAGATTGTCAAAGTTATCCAATCGGTTAATGCTGTGAAACGTTCTAGTGGCTAGTAAGAGTGACTGTATGCTATGAGCTAGAAAATAACTGATCTGACAAGTGAAATTATGAAATATAATCTTAACAGTTAGGTTTATGATTTAAATCTTCCCTTATCAATTGGAGCACATCTCTCATTGTTTACCCTGGGAAGCAACAATTTTAAAACGTCTTACATCTTCCCTTAGAAAGGATGTCATTTTGATTTTGGTGATTTGCCATGTTCTAGATGCAAGGAACTAGCAAACAAGGTGTTGGAAACTTAGATAAGGAATGATGTCAGTCTTTTTCTTGGTCAACAATTGTTGATTGAACTCCCTTATTTCATGATGATAACAGGTAGATACCAAAGGGAAAGGCACATTAGACTACAGCGAGTTCATCGCTGTTTCCCTCCATCTACAAAGAATGGCGAATGATGAGCATCTACGCAAGGCCTTCTCCTACTTTGACAAAGACGGCAATGGCTATATCGAGCCAGAGGAGCTGCGGGATGCTCTAATGGAAGATGGAGCAGATGATTGTACAGATGTAGCAAATGACATCTTCCAAGAAGTGGATACAGACAAGGTAATCATGAACCATCTGCTTCACCCTCTTCTGCTTTAAATTCAGAGCAGAATCTAACATGATACCACGATGTTGGCATTGCAGGATGGTAAAATCAGCTACGAGGAATTTGATGCGATGATGAAGACAGGGACAGACTGGAGAAAGGCATCTCGACATTACTCGAGAGGGAGATTCAACAGCCTAAGCATCAAGCTGATGAAGGATGGTTCACTGAACTTGGGGAACGAGTGAAGGGCAAATAAAGGAGTAGCAAGATGGTTACCACAATGCATGCACATCAAAAGTAGTCCTTTTTAACTTGCCTTTTTTCTTAAAAGGGGTATTTGGTCATGATTTTGGGGGAGATGGAGCACCTGATATGCCTTAGCAGCAGCAGCAGCCCTTTGCTTTGTTGATGGAGATGAAAGAAGTGCAGCCATCGTTTGTTTGGGTGTATGCCAAAAGAAGTGTTGATTGTGCAGAAAAAGCGGCAGGTTTCCCTTGTAGCCGTGTTAGGGAATGTACGGTTCTCTGTTTTTTTTATTCCCCTCCCACTCCTTTACAAGGACTGAAACTTGGAACGTTTTGATAATTTGCTTTAAAGTTGGTGGGGTGTGTGTAAGTTGTAGAAAACGTTATAGTTCTTGGCAAAGAGCAAGATTTGGGGGTTTTGGGTGGGGGGGGGGGGGGTTGATTGTCGGTAATTATGTTATGTTATTGTTTTAGACTGTCAGTTCTGCGTTGGGCTCTAAGTTTGAACTGTCCACCGACAATATCTTCTCTGGTGAAGAGAAAGTGTTAGCCATGAAAAGCCGTGCTTTTGTGTTGGGTTCTGTGTTTTGTGTGTGGCACAGTGGCACTGGCTGTCGCATCTTTCAGAGAGTTTTCTACACAAAAGTTACAATTTTTTTTCGGTGCTGCCCTTATTTTGGCCGCCGCGGCGGGTGCCCCTTCAGAGCCGCACGATCTGATCAACGGCTGGGGGGAGGGGAGATTCGCGCGGGCCCGGTGTCAGTGCATGTCAGCCCCGTCAGTCCGCAAACCGTCTCTTCACAATCTTTCGATTCAAAATTTTCAAAAATTCGAAATTTTGAAATCCAAAATTTTCAAAAGTGTATACGGTCGGGCGTATACGAAACCGTATACGCCTATTTTTTTTATCATTAAACATTTATTTCAATAAACTAATGAAATTAAATTAATTAAATTGTGGCTGACAGCCGGACTGACGGGGCTGACATGCACTGACACCGGGCCCGCGCGAATCTCCCCTCCCCCCAGCCGTTGATCAGATCGTGCGGCTCTGAAGGGGCACCCGCCGCGGCGGCCGAAATAAGGGGCCAGCACCGAAAAAAAATTGCAAGTGACATCATATCTAACCATTGCAATTTTAATTATGATGGGCCCGGCCCGCCAAAGTCCCAGAGGCCCAAGCGGCGGCCCGCACGACGGCCCACACAGCGCCCTGAACGCAGCAGCTAGCGCTGGGGGGCTGGACCTAGGCGACAGTTCAGATGGGCCAAGCAAGCAAGCCCAAGAAGTGGAGGAAGGCCCAAAGCGACGGCCCAGTCCGGCAGGCTCCTAGGGTTTCCTCGGCGACACTTAGGGTTCCAAGACAAAGCAAACACGTGTCGACATCCTACGGGAGCTACAAACGAGTGGCCAGGATTCAACCTTGGCGACCAAGACAGGGGTACTATAAATACCCCCTGTACACCCCATTAACCGAGGGACAACACTTTTACCCAACGGACAAACGCTCCGCGGTACGCTACTCGCCTCCCTTCCCATCCCTTAAACTGATCGCCTCCCTTTCCCTTGAACTAACTACCCACATTGTTACTTACGAGGTACTCAACCCCCCTGAAGACCAACGGGCTTGGGCTTCACTATTGGACCAGGCGACTAGGCTGGAACAATTGGCGCGCCAGATAGGGGCGATCAGGCGACTCTTCAAGGCGAATGGCTTCATCAGCGATTCCCGCTTTAATAAGCGAGGGTGGCGAAGAAGGAGACGGAGTAACACCTGTCAAGCATATCAACCCAGGTTCTCGAGCAGACCCAAATCTCACTAGAAACATGGAGCGCGAATTCGAAGGCGACTCGAATTCTCGAAGTACTATTCCGACCGGCGATGCCTATGAACTATTGGAGCAGCGATTCCGGTCCCTCGAGCAACAAAATGTTGAGCTCACCCAGATGTTGAAAACGGTGATCGCCCAACAAGCTCAAGCCCTTGGGGCCAACACTCAGGTCAGGCAGTCGTCGCAGGACTCTCATCTTGAAGTATTACAGCAATTCCTCCCCGCTACTCAAATCTCCCCCGCGCAGTTGGCAGTTCGCCAACCTCTGTCCAGGGCTATACTCGCTGAGCCACTGCCTAAGGGATTGGTACCGCCCAACCTAGATAGGTATGTAGGTACAAGCGACCCGGACGAGCACCTGCGAGCCTTCCAAATTGCCATGCAAATGCAGCAGGCGGCGATGCCGCATATTGCAGGGCTTTTCCAGCGACGCTGGGGGGAAGAGCTAGGGAGTGGTACATGAATCTACCGGAGGGCATCATAACATCGTGGGAGGGTTTTGCGAGGATCTTCTCACAGAAGTATGAGTGCAAGAGGACAAGGACGGTCCCGTTGCAAGCACTGGTGAGCCTGAGGCAAAAGCCGAACCAGTCGCTGAAGGAGTTCTTTGATGAATGGACTGGGGTCGTCCAATCCATCAAAAGGGTAGATCATGAAATCGCTGCAGCAAGTTTATTCTAGTCGACCCATAACGGCAGACTGCGAGAGTCGCTGCTACAGGTGGCTCCAAAGTCGCTGTCCGACTTGGAAACGAGAGTGCATAAAATTATTTTAATTGAGGAGCAGTTAGTAGAACCCCTACAAGGAGCGGCGAAGAGGGAAGAAAAGCCCGTTACAGGGAAAAGCTGGCCAAATGGCAGCCCTCCGAGAGACCGCCATACAGGAGAAACCACCCTGAAGAACAAAGGGGTTATCAGGAGAGAGGATACCAAGAAGAAAAAGCGGATTACACGCCTCTCTCAGAGTCGCGAAGGAAGATCCTGTTGTACATGCAGCATAAAGGACATACCATCAACTGGCCGGGACCAATGTTCACCCCAGCGGATCAGCGAAGTCGCCAGAACTTCTGCGATTTCCATGACTCTCATGGGCATACCACTGAAGATTGCAGGGAATTAAAAAATGAAATTGAAAGGTGGATAAGCGAAGGACGTCTCAGGGATTTCATTGTCAGCTCAAAGCGAAAAAACAAGCCGCAGGAAGATGATCGCCGTGGTAAAGGAGAATCACAAGACAAGAAGGGCGATGTTTTCACTCGGCTTAAGGAGTCTCAGGAAGGCGAAGATAGCAAAAAGAAGGCCCGTCCTGAGGTGAATCATGTCTATCAAACCATCTTCGGTGGGGAAAGCTGCCCAACGAAGAAAGTCAAAAAGGAAGAGACACATGAAGTAATGATGATAGATCAAGTCAGTCGCCCAACTTTGGGGTTCTCGGAAGAAGACATGGCCCGGGTAGGAGGCCCAAGTTTGGAGGCGATGGTGATTCAAGTAATAACACACAATAGTCGAGTGGAGCGAGTGATGGTTGATGAGGGAAGCTCAGCGAACATCATTTTCTGAGAGCTGTACAAGAAAATGAATCTGCCAGCTGGCTTGCTCAAGCAGACAAAAATAACCATCTCAGGATTTTCAGGACACACAGTCCCCATCAAGGGAATTGCCACAATGGCGATAACCATCGAGGACGGAGACTTGCAGGTCACCCGAGCCATTGACTTCCATGTCATGGATTGCCAATCCACGTACAACATGATCCTCGGGCGGCCGGCACTCGCCGCCTTCCAGGCAATCTCCTCCCCGGTGCACCAAGTGTTGAAGTTTGCCACTAAAGAAGGGGTAGGTTTTGCCTGGGGGCACCCAGACATCGCCAGAAGGTGTTACAGGGCGGCGACTAAAAGCACCTGCCTCACCATAAGCTTGGAGGTGGAAAATGGAGGAGAAAGGGTTGTACCAGCAGAATCGGACGTCCCAATACCGCTCTTTGAGGAAGATGAAAGCAAGACAGTCCGAGTATCATCCTATCTAAGCGACGAAAGGAAGCAGGAGTTGGTCGGATTGCTCCGAGAATTTTCACACCTGTTCGCGTGGTCACCAAGCGACATGCCAGGAATCGCTCCAGACATCATCAAACACTCTCTGGCGATTGAGCCCGGAAGTCACCCAGTGCAACAAAAGCGGAGGAACATCTGCAGAGAAAGGCAGCAGGCGGTGGCGATTGAAGTAGAAAAGCTTCTAAAGACAGGATTTATCAGGGAGGTACAGTATCCTGAATGGTTGGCTAATGTGGTTCTTGTAAAGAAGTCGTTAGGAGCATGGCGAATGTGCGTCGACTTCACCAGCCTAAATGATGCGTGTCCCAAGGACCCGTACCCGCTTCCCAACATAGAGCAGCTGGTAGATGCAACGGCGAATAATGAAATGCTATCCTTTCTGGATATGTTTTCAGGCTATCATCAGATACCTTTAAATGAGCAAGACCAAGGAAAGACGGCCTTCATGACACCCACGGCGAACTACTGCTACCGGGTAATGCCATTTGGACTTAAGAACGCAGGAGCAACTTACCAAAGGATGATCGACTCAGTTTTCGCCAAGCAGCTTGGCCGAAACTTGGAGGCGTATGTGGATGACCTCTTGGTCAAAAGTGGGAAGTCCAGCGATCACTTGGCCGACTTAAGGGAAACCTTCAATACATTGCAGGAGTATTCACTCAGATTGAACCCTTTGAAGTGTGTGTTTGGGGCGACATCAGGAAAGTTTCTGGGATATCTCATAACCAGAAGAGGGATAGAAGCTAATCCAGCGCAGATCGCAGCAATTACAGCAATGGCACCCCCAAAAACCGTGAAGGAGGTTCAGGTTTTATCTGGAAGACTGACGGCAATCAACCGATTCATTCCCAGGATCGCCGATCGCTGCGCTCCATTTTTTGCAACCTTGAAGAATGCATCAAAGTTTGCATGGAATGAAAAATGTAACAAGGCTTTTGAAGAGCTGAAACAATTTTTAATTACCCCTCCTGTACTTGCATCTCCGAAGTTAAATGAAGATCTATTTCTCTATATCGCAATCTCTCCAAAGGCAGTTAGTGCGGTTTTGGTTCGAAGAGAGGACAAAGCCGAGCACCCTGTTTTTTACACAAGTAAGACCTTAGTCGACGCCGAAACAAGGTATCCGGCGATAGAAAAAATGGCGTATGTTGTGGTTTGCGCGGCCAGAAAGCTGCGGCCATATTTTCAGGCACACACAATACATGTACTCACGAACCTCCCGATTAAAAATGCGTTGAGATCTATGAGCGTGGCGGGGCGATTGGCTAAGTGGGTGATTGAGTTAAGCGAATATGACATTCGATACCAGCCACGAACGGTGATCAGAGCCCAGGTCCTTGCGGACTTTGTAGTAGAGGGGGCAGTGCAAGAATATAATGAAGAAGGCGATGAGTGGACATTATTTACGGACGGCGCCTCGAGTAAGGGAGGATCGGGCGCAGGAATAGTCCTAAGGTCTCCTGGTGGGATCCTCCACGAGGTAGCACTGCGATTCGTAACTAATCGAACCAACAACGCAACAGAGTATGGGGCATTAGAGGCTGGCCTGCGAATCGCTAAGAGCATGGGAGTTACTAACATCAAAGTTTTCTCAGACTCGGCGATAGTAGTCAACCAAGTTAATGGGAGCTTTGAGGTAAAGGAGGAGTCGCTCCTCCCCTATTTTGACGAGGTAAAATTGCTTATATCGAAATTCAATAAGGTGGTCATATCACAGATCGCTAGAGAAGAAAATTGCCACACGGACGCATTGTCAAAATTAGCAACGGCGACAGATTTTGAAGAAGGGCGAATGGTCACAGTGGAGAAGGAAACAAGGATGAAGCAGTGTTTCCATATGATCAACGGAATTGAGAAAAGCGACTGGCGAACACCTATTATCCAATACTTGGATAACGACACTGTACCAAGCGACCCGTTAGAGGCGACAAAACTCTGGCGAAAAGCAGAAAGATGTACTATAATAGGGGGTGAGCTGTACCGAAAATCAGCTATGGGTCCATACTTGCGGTGCCTGGGAGAGGAAGATGCTGCTTGGGCTCTGGAAGAGATACATTCAGGAGTGTGCGGCACTCACTTGGGAACAAGAAGTTTGGAAAGGAACTTAATTTACCAGGGTTTCTATTGGCCAACAATGAGAAAGGAGGCTGGCGACCTGGTGAAAAAATGCCACAAGTGTCAGGAATTTGCAAGTTATCACAAGTTGCCAGCAACAGCGCTCCAGGCGAACGTCAGCCCATGGCCATTCGCGAGGTAGGGGGTGGATATCCTAGGCCCATTTCCGGAGGCCTCAGGAAAACGGAAATTCCTCATCGTGGCGGTTGATTATTTCACCAAGTGGGTTGAGGCAGAAGCAGTGGCAAGTATCACCGCTAAGCAGATACAAAAGTTCGCGTTTAAAAGTATCGTCACCAGATTCGGCATACTAGAGAGTATTATTTGTGACCATGGTACTCAATTTGACTCGCAGGTCTTTAAGGAATTTTGCGACGACCTAAAGATAAATCTGAGATTCGCCTCAGTCGCCTACCCTCAAGCCAACGGACAAGCGGAGGCGACCAACAAACTTATCTTACAAGGTTTAAAGAAAAGAGTAGATGGATGTAAGGGGATATGGGTCGAGGAGCTTGATCATGTACTATGGGCTCATCGTACGGCTTATAAAACGGTGACAGGCGAGACTCCCTACACATTGACATATGGGACTGAGGCGGTCCTCCCGGTAGAGATTTCAATCCCGTCTATACGAATACAGGAATACAGGGACGAGGTCAACGAACAAGAATTGATGCTTAACGTAGACATGATTGAGGAAAGAAGAGAAAAGGCGCAGATGAGGCTGATCGCTGAAAAGGAACAGCTGGTCATGCGGTAAAATCTAAAGCTCCGACCACATCACATCGCGCTCAATGATTTAGTGCTGCGAAAGATCTTCAGGCCGGCGGTCGGGGCAGCTAAGCTTAATCCAGGATGGGAAGGACCGTATAGAGTACGGCGAGTAGTGGGAGCCAATACCTTCAAACTGGCAGAGGTGGATGGTGCAAAAATTCCCAAGACATGGAACTCCATGCATCTCAGGCGGTATTATGATTAAAAAGACACTTGTAACCGATGCTAGTTTTTAAAGTAACCAGGGGCCCTAATATTTAAATCCAATATATCTTTGCGCCATCAATATTATCATATAAGACCTAAGGGCATTGAGATCGCTATGTAAGACCTACGGGCATTAACAAATCGCTGTGTAAGACCTAAGGGCATCAAAATTATCATGTAAGACCTAAGGGCATTGAGATCGCTATGTAAGACCTACGGGCATTAACAAATCACTGTGTAAGACCTAAGGGCATCAATATTATCATATAAGACCTAAGGGCATTGAGATCGCTATGTAAGACCTATGGGCATTAACAAATCGCTGTGTAAGACCTAAGGGCATCAAAATTATCATGTAAGACCTAAGGGCATTGAGATCACTATGTAAGACCTACGGGCATTAACAAATCGCTGTGTAAGACCTAAGGGCATCAAAATTATCATATAAGACTTAAGGGCATTGAATCGCTATGGAAGATTTACGGGCATTAATAAATCACCGTGTATAACCTACGGGCAGCGAAACTATCGGTATAACGTCTAGCCAACGATGTAAAGAGGCGAAGCGGTCAGGAAAGGCGTCACAAGATATAAGACCAAGGTTAAAAATGCACAAAAAGGAGCTAAGTGGCATATGTTATAAAAAAAAGAAAGAGAGAGCAGTAGCAACAACAAGCAGAAACATGATGTCAATTATCTAAAAAGAAAGCAGTAATAACAACAAGTTAGAAGCAGGATCATGGGTCTTTGGCGCTGGAGCCCTTCTCGCCGGTCTTTGAGGGATCAACGGCGGAGTCGAGGTCTTTTCCACTGGTCGAGGGAGCAAGGTTAGAGGATGGCGGCTGAACCTCCGAGCCGTCAGGATTTAAATCAGGCAGGCCGCGACTGCGGCTAGTAGCCATTATATATTCAGCATCTGCCGTCCGCTACCTCACGCTCCAAGCGAGCAGCGTCACGAAAGTAAGTCTCTTCCTCGGCGTCGGGTAGGTCGGGAACCCCAAGGCTGTGGCGGTTAAGACCCCGAAAGACAGCCCGAACCATTTTTCGCCCAGGCCAACCCTTGTTGGGAAACAGCTCGTAAAACTCATTACGACAGCTGCACATTACCACACGCATACTCTCACCGAGAGTATGAGTGTAGTAGGCCACAGTCTCGTCATATTGAGCCTTGGCGGCTGCGAGGTCGGATCCGCCGCCGATTGTGCCGCCAGGGAGTCGTTCAACAGTTCTTTAACACTGTCCTTTTCGGCGGTTATCTCCTCCACCTGGGCAACTTTGCCGCGAGCTTCCTCCAGCTCGGCTTCGAGGGCGGCAATGCGGTCATTCGCAGCCTGTAAGTCCTCCTGACACCCTCCATTTGGGCAACACGCTCGGTCGCCTCAGCCAGGCACTCTTTTAAAGCTCCAGCAGCAGAAGTCGCTGCGTCCGCTCGGCGCTGGAATCAATAAAAAGTGAAAGGTTTCAGCAGAGGTAATGAGCTGGATAAGTATAAAGAAAAACAGAGGCAATTCGAGGAATACCTTCTCATCGTTGTGATGACGGGTGAGATCCATGCGCAAGGAGCGTAAGTTCTCAACATCCTCTTTCAGCTTCCGATTCTCCTCTTGCATGTGTTTACATGCAAAGGAAAGATCGCCGAGCTCGGCCATGGCCTACGCGGTGAAATAAACATTCAAAAAAAAAAAGATTACAAATCGAGCAGGTGGATGGAAAACATTTTACAATACCTGAAGGAGTCGGCAAGAGGTCGCTCCATGAAGATCAGAAATCTCTGAGCCTTCTCCAGGGGCGGTTACTCCCTCGTAAATACCTCGGGAGAAGTCCTTCGCAATGTCACTCGCCATCCGGGGCGATATATGGGATGCCACCGGATGGACGATGGCGAAGTAGGGCAGGCGGAAGCGGCCCTCACCCTCGCGACCAGCAGGGGTGGGGCGGTCAAAGATAGCATTTGCCCGCTCCGTCCAGGCAGCTCGGCGAGCGTGATCGATGTTGACCGAGGGCGGACGGGAATGGTCACGAGCGGGCTCAGTGGGGCGGAGATCAAGCTCCGCGGCAGGCTCTGACTCAGGGTGAGCTGGGTCCCGATGAGAAGGGATAGGCTCGTCAGCAAGGTAGGAGTCGTCATAAGCCAGAGAGTCCTCATGGACAGGTTGGTCAGTAGACTCCCTCACGGAGGGATCATCGTCCGTCCGGGGCGATTGGCACGAGAGCGGCGGAGTGGGGTTTCAGTGTCATCATCTTCCACCTCTACCACCGGTGGGGGTGGCGGCGGTGGATGAATGGAACTCTCACCCGTCTTCTTCCTTGGCTTGGAGGCCCCAGCTTTTTTCTTCCTCTTTGAGGAAGGAAGGCTTTCGTCTGTCTCGGTCGCCTTTCTCTTCCCCTTAGATTTTTCAGGAGGAGGTTGGGCAGAAGCAGGGGCGGCGGGGACAGACTCTGAGCGACTGGGGCGAGTCTCGCCAACAGGCCCGCGTGCAGCGGTAGTAAGGAGCATCCAGCGAGGCTTACAACACCTAAAAAAAAAAGAGATAACCCAAGGGTTAATATGTATAAAAAGAGCATAAAGAGTGAATAAGCACATATAAGTGGTAGGAAAAGGGTAGGTGGTAACGTGGAGGTTGAGCATTCCTAAGGATTTGGCTTCGGCGACTTAATTACACAAGTTAGGCAAGTTAGCTAAAAGGGGAGGCGACCATCATCGCCTATACAAAAAATTTACCTCCTCGTATCCCCGCCTGAGCGGTCCTTAGGCCAGAGGTCGTCGATAGGTGGTGACAGTCGAGAAGGATTCGGCGACGCAAGAGTGTTTCCTCGGGAGTAGGATCGATTTCGGCGTTGAAGCGACTCACGTCGCCGGAAGACCATGAGGGTGGAAGCAGTGAGGCCCAGTGGCGTTCTGAGTTGCTGGGCTGGAAATAGAAAAAGGAATGGTACCAGGTGGGACGAGGCTTGGGCGATGAGTAAGTACCCTTTGGGGAGAGATCAGGCCGGCGAACAAAGCTTATGCCATTTGATGTGTGTTTGGCATAGTGAATCAGCTGGAACAGTCGAAGGGTGGGGGCGATCTTTTTAGCCACACAGCTGCATTCAAAAGCAGAGGCCGTAGCCCAACACCCGACATTAAAGGCGCCAAGGGAAGCGCCAAAACATCCGAGCAAATCGACTATGAATGACGATGGCGGAAGGTGAAGTCCATTGGTGAAGGCCTCGGTCCAGATGTCGTGCCACCCAGGCGGGCAATTGCCAATGGTAGAGAGTCGGGAGGCCACAGCGAACCCCCAGGAGGACGGCAGCATGACGAATGGTAGAACGCGGGCGATTCTCTCTACTGACCCTGAGGGAAAGTAGCCTGGGCCAATGACTGTGTGCTCGTCACAAGCAGTTCCCTGCCACATAGACCGCCAGCTGCCAATGGAATAGGACCCGGTGACCTTGTTCACCTCAGGGTCAATCTCGACCCCATGGCGGTCCCGTTCGAATCCTTTTTGATGGGGACCCCAGAAAGGAAGGGCGGGAGATTCATCAAAGTTTTCCTCTGCTAACCTGGGCAGGGGAGTTTTCGGTCATGGGTGGGGGATTTAAGGGTACCCGTTCAGGGGATTGACTAGAAGATGAGGGAGAGGGTGAAGGAGAAGGTGAAGAATCAGTGCCCGCAGAGTAAGAATGGCTTTGGTTCTGGCTATCGGTGTCGGAGCTCATGGTTCAAGAAAGGCAGCAAGAAGCAGGAAAGAAAAAGGAATACACGACAGGGAGTAGAACTACAATGAGAGGGAAAAAGAAGGGAGGAGTCACGTACCAGGTGGGCGTCGGGGAGCTCCAGACATCTGAAAAAGGAGTAAGGGGGAATAAGGGGCGTTTTCCGGTCGGCGGAAAGAAGGAGGAAACAGTTGAAGGCTCGTCGGAAAAGGGAGGAAATAGTTGAGGCAAAGGGACAGTGAAAACAGTGAGGTGAGGCAGCAGAGAAGGAGTAAAAAAAGGAGGAAGACGGTAAAAGAAGGGTTTATATAGGAAGCCCAGTAGGCGGGAAACGGAACCGTCGCGGTTGATGAGTGGGGAGCACGCGCGGCTGATGGGATGTGCTGGCGGGAAACGGAACCGTCGCGACGTTTCATTGGGGGCACGCGCGGCTGAGAGGACGTCTGGAAGGATAAGGTAATGATGACTTTTGGGGCAATTACTGAAATACCCTGATTTCCCCAGCTTCTCCGGCAAGCCAGAAAGTAAAAGACCGCAATACCCTGGGAGATAGAAGAGCGCATGAGAAACGAAAGTCAGGCGCGGATGGCAGCAGCGATAAAGGATTGAAGGCCAAAAGCCAAGAAACCAAGGCGATGAAGAAAAGCAGGAGCGGCAAAGCAACATAGCGTAAGCGACTAAAAGCCCCAACCAAGTAAAGCTTGATTAAGGGCTTGGGGGCAATTGATGGGTCCCCCTGCGGCGGTCATAAGACAGGCGATCCGGGATATAGGTAAGCCCTCAACCAAGCAAAGCTCGGCTAAGGGCTTGGGGGCAATTGATGGGCCCGGCCCGCCAAAGTCCCAGAGGCCCAAGCGGCGGCCCGCACGGCGCCATGAACGCAGCAGCTAGCGCTGGGGGGCTGGACCTAGGCGACAGTTCAGATGGGCCAAGCAAGCAAGCCCAAGAAGTGGAGGAAGGCCCAAAGCGACGACCCAGTCCGGCAGGCTCCTAGGGTTTCCTCGGCGACACTTAGGGTTCCAAGACAAAGCAAACACGTGTCGACATCCTACGGGAGCTACAAACGAGTGGCCAAGATTCAGCCTTGGCGACCAAGACAGGGGTACTATAAATACCCCCCGTACACCCCATTAACCGGGGGACAACACTTTTACCCAGCGGACAAACGCTCCGCGGTACGCTACTCGCCTCCCTTCCCATCCCTTAAACTGATCGCCTCCCTTTCCCTTGAACTAACTACCCACATTGTTACTTACGAGGTACTCAACCCCCCTGAAGACCAACGGGCTTGGGCTTCACTATTGGACCAGGCGACTAGGATGAAACAAATTATAAATTAAAATTAGCTGCCACGTAGTCAAAAGCTAACTATATTAGCTGCCACGTAGAATTGTAATTATAAAATAATTACCGACAATCCCCCCCACCCTTGGCGTTTGGGATACAATCTTTTGTAGTGACTCAACGTTCATCATCCAGTACTACATGGGGCGTCACCCTTGGTCATGGCCGCCCAGGTCGACTCGATCACTCCGAGGCCGACCTCGGCTCTCCTCCACACCTGCACGACGTACAGCTCGTGTTAGGGCTCCCTACCACACTAGGGGCCCTTACCAGATCAGCCTGCTCGGTGCGACGCGAAATCCTAGGCACCACGCTCGGCCACGGCTAGCCGAGCCGACCTGGCCTCCTCATCATTTCTTGAGCTTGAATGCCCCACCACCCCAGTCTGGGTCTCATTCCACCTCGGCCACACCCTAAGGAAGGCCTCCAAGGCCCAAACCATCCCTTCCTCGAAGGCCCATCTTGGCTCTCCAATCGGCCCTTTTATATAAATGGGTAGGGAAGGAAATGAAAATAAAAAAAAGAAGTGAATTAGTGAAAACTGAAAAGGGTAAAAGGCACGTGGAGAAAAGAAAGCCATGCTTACTCTAATTTGGCGAGTCAAAGAATAATAAATACATTATGAAGCCACTACTTTATCCTTACTGTTCAATCTCTTGTACTTTTCTAGCTTCACACTCTACTTCCTAATTGCTCCACTAATCCTCTTTCCTCTTTCGTAATGAAGCCATCAAGTGATGACAAAAGTGAACCTTTTGTTTTGCCCTTACGGTCGTCGTTTCATTTCTTTCTTTCTCTTCTATTTACCTTTTTATTTAATCTCTGCATGAATCATATGATTACCTTAGCGGATTATTTACATCACTTTATTCATTGCTATCACTACAAAAAAATTGACCTTTAGCTACTGTAAAATTACAACGGCATGAAAATGCAGTAACAAATAGTTAGGATTTGCTATTGCAATCACTATTTCATGTAGTAATTTGCAGTAACAAATACTATTTGCCACACCACTATTTGCGACGGGGATGCTGGGTGTAGCAAATAGTGTGTGTGACAAATAGTATTTGCTACTGCAAATTACAACATGAAATAGTGATTGCAGTAGCAAATACTAACTATTTGCTACTGCATTTTCATGCCGTTGTAATTTTGCAGTAGCTAAAGGTCAATTTTTTTGTAGTGTATGTACTGTCAATAGCAAAATGCATGAAGTCCAAAAATAGATAAATATGACCTGCAATCAGCACATAACCAGTCAGCCAACTATGCGCTTGCCAGCTAGCGTAGCGCTAGCTGCTATTAATCAAATGCTCAATTATAATTTGGAATTTAGTCAAATGTAGCCAAATTGCAATTTGGCCAACGCACAACCGACTAGTTGGTTGGCTATGTGCTGATTGCAAGTTATATTTGTCTATTTCTAGATATTTTCATACGTTCTGCTACTGATGATACATAGCAACGAATAAAATGGTATAAAATTTCAAAACCCGTCCATCGCCTATATGTGGTTGTACTTATCCTGGCCAGGGTAAATCAATGGTGTCCCGTAAAAGCATCCCATGTAAATAATAAAATTATAATTTCCCACGTTTTAAATTCACACCCTATATATACTCTTACCCATACACATACACTCCCCACTCCTCACAATTATATCCTTCTCTCTTCTCTTTTGCATCCAAACAAACTTCTCTCTCTCAAACATGAACTGCGTCGTCCATGGATGGCCCGAACCCATAACCCGAGTCCAGTCCTTATCCGAAAGCGGCATCCGAAACATCCCCGACCGTTACATAAGACCGCCGTCCCACCGTCCTTCACTTACTCTCAACATAAACAAACCTCACCCTTCTCCTCCGCCGCCTCCCGCCAACATCCCTGTGATCGACCTGGCGGAGGCCTTCTCCGACGACCCGGCGCTAAGGCTAGAGACCATGAAGAGGCTTTCCACGGCGTGTAAGGACTGGGGGTTCTTCCAAGTGGTCAACCACGGGGTTGACCGTGAGCTTATGAGGAAGATACGTGAGATTTGGCGGGAGTTCTTTAACCTACCGATTGGGACGAAGCAGCTTTACGCAAACGACCCCGTTTCGTATGAGGGTTATGGCAGCCGTCTGGGTATAGAGAAAGGTGCCATCTTGGATTGGAGTGATTACTTCTTCCTCCATTATCTTCCTGCTAGGATCCGTAACCCTACCAAGTGGCCACAGTTTCCTGATTCTTGCAGGTGAACACGTCTACTTTAAATCATCAATATTGGAACATAATTAAATCACTTCATCTGAAATTAATTTACTATTTTAAATTAATAGAGAAAAAAAAAATTGTGCAATGTTCACGTTCTTTGAAGTGATATTAATACACTTATGGTAGTTGAATGTGAACACGTCAAATGTGAGATATTTTAAGGGGTGAAATACTTTTCTAGTCACTTAAGTTTGCATGTTGTGTCAATTCAGTTACTTAATTTTGAACTCAATTGAATTGGTAAATTATGTTTTAACTTTGTTATAGCGTGGTCACTTGGTGAGATTTTGTGATGATTTCGTTCAAAGTGTCACATATACATGACATGTCATCCATTATATTTGTTTTATATTTGAAATCAAACCAGAAAAACAAGCTTAATAATCGAAAGAGTTTTATCTATCACATTTTATTAGGGTAAAGGAGGGAAGTGAATCGACTTGTTTAATTTAGGTGGTGTGTTTTATTGTTTGATTTTACATAATTGATGACATGGCATGTCTACGTGTCACTTTGAACGAAAATCTCACAAAGTAACCACACTATAACAAAGTTACAACATAAATTACTAATTTGACTGAGTTCAAAGTTAAGTGACCGAGTTAACACAACATACAAACTTAGGTGACTGCAAAAGTATTTGACCCATATTTCAAGCAACCTAATTACTCAATAGGCACATGCACAATACCACGATGGTCAACAAACACGTGTGTTATTTTGTACTCAAATTATGACTATTATTAACTCCAAATTTGACAAGTTCCAAATACAGAGAATTGGTGGGTGAATATGGAAAAGAGGTGGCGAAACTAGGAGGGAAACTAATGAAGATATTCTCGAGCAACCTTGGCCTTGAAGAAGACGGTCTTCAAGACGCCTTTGGAGGGGAAGACTTTGGTGGATGTTTAAGGGTTAACTTCTACCCAAAATGCCCTCAGCCTGACCTAACCTTAGGCCTCTCACCACACTCCGACCCGGCGGCATGACCATCCTCTTGCCGGACGAGAACGTCTCCGGACTCCAAGTTCGTAAATCCGGCAATTGGGTCACCGTCAAACCCGTCCCTAATGCTTTTATTATCAACATCGGTGACCAAATTGAGGTACATAGTCCATACCATTCTCTTCACTTATGAAAAAACATGTACAAAAATTAGTCATGTACACTTGGTACTAAATGTTTTTTTGGTAAATAATGGTGTAGGTGTTGAGCAATGCGATCTACAAGAGCGTGGAGCACAGAGTGATAGTAAACTCTGCGAAGGATCGAGTGTCTCTCGCGTTCTTCTACAATCCAAGGGGTGACCTTCAGATTGGACCGTCGAAAGAGCTAGTGAAGGATGACCAACCGGCTCTCTATCCGTCAATGACATTTAATGAGTACAGACTGTTTATTAGGACTAAGGGTCCTTGTGGAAAGGAACAAGTTGAATCCTTCAAATCGCCAACTGGTACTGCTGCTGCAGCAGCTAATGGTTCTAGACGAAGTTAGCTAGTTATGGATAGTTTCTTTCTAGAATAAGTTTAGAAGTGTATGAATCCACTGTGGTGTGGTAATGATATCAACGACATGTGGAGTCATTTAGGGTGTGTGTTGTTTGGTTATTGATGAGATAGTTGATCGAATATGTACTTGTGTTCAATAATTCGTTCTCATCATTCGTGAAGTGTGTTTACGACGAGAAAACTAGTGATTGTTATTAATGATAAGTACCCTTATATGGTGAACTCTTCAGTACTCTGGGGTACCGATACGCTAACAGTACTAAAAATTCATCTTTCTAAAATTTAAAACTGAAAAAATGAATTCTAAACTCATTGCGATAGATCAAGAGGGTGAAGTGGCAGTTTGACTCATTTCTTTCTCCCTTTTTCCAATCAGATCAAGAAGTGGAGGTGGCTACCCCTTCCATTGGCAAAGCTTTTGGTTTGGTGCCCGGGATGTGATATGATCGATCCCTTCTCTTTGCGAAAGATATCTCTTACCCAGGATTACTAATCCCTTCATCTCAGAATTTTTTATTTTCAAGAATGTGTATGCTTTATGTCGCGAGATGGATTGGTCAGTGGTGAATTTTCTCAGATTGTGAATTTAGTCCACACCATATCCTGCCATCATCAAGTCAGCAACGTAATGCCGACATTTGTTAGTTCCTTCAAACTGTGTCAAACATCGTCTTCGTTATATGCCTCCCGCAAGTATTGTTAACCTTTTCATTTTAGAGATCTTTGCTTTCAGAGATGCATATCTGCTTTCTCGACTGCAAGGGTAGTCAGCAATTGATGTTGAAGGTGGCCGATTGTCTAATACTCTCTCTCGGATACCGGAACGTTTTCATAAAGGGTGAAAAGCAAGGACAATAAACACTATAACTATTGCTTTTTCCGCCACCTAAAATCAGTATATGATGTGAACTGATCATTCTACGTGTTCCCTTACATGTCCCTCCTTTTCCGAGTAAAGTAAATAAGAATGAACGTCTTAAAATATCATCCATAAACATATAAAGATATTTTTGAAAATGGCGTAAAGTGTTGTCGAGAAGCATAAAATACATAACGTGATGTGCATGTGAAATAGATGAGAGTTCGGTTTACGTAGATATTAATTCAGTTTAGGTAGGCAGCCACTAATGTTTCAAATGTTAGCTTTTGTTTGGTTTTCTATACATAGCCGAGCACCCGGCCCAAATCAAACGGTACCCTCTTTGTGTTGTGTCGTCCAAGTCAAAAAGTAAACGGAAGTGATCCACAGTGACAGGTGTCATCGTCGACGTCGACGTGTGTTTATGGAGTCCAGCTTGCTGTCGAGGAAAACTCCCTTCCTTGACACTATCAAGGAAGGATCTCAGCCATTGATTTATTTTTTCAGATCTAATGGTTTAAATTAAAAGGGTAAAAAGGTCATTTCACAATTTAATTTAATTTAATTTCTTTTTTAGTTTTTTTTAATTAAGTTCGAACAGCCAATTACCGAAATTCCGGCGACCGGAGCTCCGACGACTTCTCCGATGAATTTTCCAGACGATCGGAGCTTCGATTTCGAAATTTTTTTTGGCCACCGGACCACTGTCGTCGGGCCTATTTTTCTGGAATTTTTTTTCCGGTGACGCTTCGTACTCGCTTTTAATATGTGTACACATTTTTGTACATAAACTGTGTACTCATTTGCAAAGATTTTTCGTACACGTGTTATACATGTGTACATGTTTCTATACATGTGTACATGTTTTGTACACATTTTATACACGCACGCGTTTATGTACTTACATTTTTGCACACGTACACACACTCTTTGTACACGTGCACACACTCTTTGTACACGTGTACACAACATCTTACATTTTGTTTATGTACATGTGTACACACATTTTATACACGTGTACACCTATTCGTACACATGCACACTTATTTTTTACACTAGTGTGCACATATTTTTTATGAATCATGTGTACACGTTTTATACATGTGCACACGTTTTATACACGTACACATTTATGTACTTACATTTTTTATACACGTACACATTTATGTACTTACATTTTTTATACACGTACACTTATCTTGTACACATGTATAAATGTGTACACCTATTCGTACACATGCATACTTATTTTTTACACTAGTGTACACATACTTTATACTCGTATGTACATATTTTGTATAAATCATGTGCACACTACTTAATAATGTAATGTGTGTACATGTGAACGTCTATTCGTACACGTACACACCTATTTTTATATACTAGTGTAGTGTACACATATTTCGTCCTTGTGTACACATTTTTTTACAAACCATGTGCATCTATTTAATAAGATAATGTTTTTATTATACAATATCAATAAGTGCTTGGTAACATAGTGGTAGGAGTTTAGTATTCAGCGAAAGAGGTTATGATATATAATTTTATTGAGGACGGCGGCGACGGCGGCGACGGCTGCTGCTGACCGGCGGCTGACCGGCGGCGACGGCTGACCGACGACCATGAGGGCTGAACAACTTTTCCGAAAATCCCCAAAATGTCCTTCTTTGATGGATCAAGGAATTGATTTCCTTGATCCCAAGCTGGTCTCGTGTTTATGTGTTTTTGTGCTTAGTTTGACTCAAACGGAATATCTAAACTACCCACGTTTACGTTTTCAGCACCTTTTTCTTTCCTATTATTGCTTTTCATGCATGTGCTTAATAAAATGCCTTTTCTAGACCTATGTCCACGTTATTACCCTATGGTTTTAATAATTATGTGCTCTAAATATTTGAGGTGCAGATACGAGGTTTGGATCCGCGTACAATCTTTAAGGATTGAATTGTTTCAACAATCTTACCAACCCTATCAGGGGGCAAAAATGTTACGGGTCCAGCTCATATTTGGCCCAACCTTTCGGTCTTGTTTGTCTCTCTTGGAGTTCACTTGGAGTCTAAGTGGTTGTGGAAAACCTAAGGGGTCAAGATAGAGATAGTGTTGGCAGCCACAATCTGAATTGTGAGAATAAGGCACAAACAAAGAGAGGAGAGAAAGTTTGTTGGAAATTTCCGTCATTGCAGCAGGGCAGTCCGTTCAAGTGATGATCCTGGGAGATCTCACCGTTGGTTCGTCCTCAAATTTGGAGCGAGTGTTGAGGACACTGGAGGCTACGTTCTAATCGTTGGAATCTTCGTTTGGAGGTTTGGTTTGACGGGAAACGCTCCTGGACAGAGGAGTACTGCAACTGTTTTCTGGGTGATATTCTTCACCAAGCTCTCTTCTTTGTTACTCTCTTATGTATGGTGGTTTTGGTGGGTTGTCAACCTTTCTTGGTTGTATGTGGGTTCTTGTTCCCTCAATTTCATAATAAGAGAAGGAAGGGTGGATTCCTCTAAGTCCCGTGGTTTTTACTCTTCACACCGAAGAGGGTTTCCACATAAAAATCGTGTGTTGTCTCTCGCATTTTCTCATTTGCATTCGATCGTGCAGTGCTGCTCGTTTGGTTGGGAAATTAAATGGTTGATTGTCTTGGTGTTGATCCTTTGGGTAGTTAATACACTACCGGGGACCCAATAAAAAATGCCCATAAAAAATATGGGTCTCACCCCTTTAAATCATGCGGGAAATCCAGTTATGATCATAATTTTGATTTCTCAGCCCCTCTTCATCTTCGATTGCGACTCTTATCCTCCGCATAACACGTGGACCACCATGCAGGTCCTCCAAACTTTCCATGTTCGAGAGGGAACACATGCTCAATAAAGACAATATCCCGAAACGTGACTATGGTTTGAGTTGTCAGATAAAAAACTGTATAACCTTTCTATGAAAAGCTAGATAACCAACAAATATGGAAGGTCTCCCCCTTGGAACAATCTTGGACAGTCCCTTGTGTGGCGGAGTCAGAAATTTTGCCAAGAGGTGCTTTGTTCATAAAATAATTTTTTATTATAACACAATAGAAAAGTCAATTCTAAAAGGTACTAGTAGAAAAATCCATATATAATCACCAAATCATCATTCAACCACTCATCATTCATCCGATTTGGAATATCGTTCTTGAAAAATCAAAGAATAACCGGTTTAATTTACTTATTAATTTCTAAATCCTAAAAGTCAAGCAGTATCTCTAGTTTCATTTAGGATACTCAATAAAGTTACTGTTTCTTATTAATATAAAGGGAAAATAGCACTTCTCCCATCTACTTTGTCAACTTAACAGATAGCTCCTACACTATAAATCGTTCTTTTTACCCATCATACTTTGACCACTTTGCCTTTTGAGTCTTTTCGTCCCAACTTTCGTCTTCATGATGTTAATTGATGCGCATTCATTACATCACATAAGCTCCAATAGTCACGTATTAGCTTACTAAGCATTTTTTATTTGGGAATATGAATATATATAATTATGAAGGATGAAATCATCTGATAAAACATACGGCTTTAAATTCTTCGTATTTCACCGTACTCTTCGCGATACCTCCTCAATTTAATTCTCTTGCCAACTCTTCGTCTCTCACCTCCGATATCTCTCTTTATCTACATGCAGATGTGTCCATATTTAATGTTAAGAACACGATAGTTGAACGGAGTGATCCAAAAGACAAATTGACTAAAGTAGAAGGGGATAAAAGAATAATTTATAATGTATGAGGTTATTTGTTAAGTTGACAAAGTAAAGGAGTCAAAGTTCTATTTTTCCTAATATAAATTGTATACGAGTTTCCAGTTAAAAGAAGAATGATTATAAAATCTGAAAATCATAAAGAACCCACCATATAGCCCACCAATGAATGTGTGGCTAAATTTTTAAAACCAATGAATGTGTTATGCGTGGGTGGAAGATAAGACAGTACTAGTGAGAAATGAAAGAACTGGTTAGGAAATGAAGTTAGTTTTGGAAATTCTAAGGGGGCTGCACGCACCCCCCAGAATACAACGTGGCCCCGCCACTGTCCTTATGAGTATCCTTGGCATGCACAAGACAACCAAAAACTCGTAGATGATCGTAAGATAGCTTACGATTGAGTAGAACTTAAAAAGGAGTTTTGTTGTTGATAGCAACTGAAGGAAAACGAATGATTAAATAGGTGGCGGTGAGTCTGCATTCTCCCCTAAACTCAACCGGCAAACCAGCATGAAACCTCAAATCCCTTGCAGTCTCAAGTATGTGTCGATGCTTCCTCTCAACAACCCTGTTTTGTTGCGGAGTATCAGTACAACTTGTTTGAATAAGTATGACATGAGACTCATAATGATCAAGCAACTGATGGGTTTGAAATTCACGCCCATTATCTGTTCGGATGCGACACACCTTAGCTTGGAATTGAGTCACCACCATGTGTAGGAACATCAACAAATAACGTTCCACATCAGATTTGTGGCGCATTAAATAGACCCAAACATCCCTACTAAAGTCATCAACAATAGTGAGAAAGTAATAAGAACCATCGTGCGAAGCAACTTTGTATCCACCCCAAATATCCAAGTGAATCTGCTCAAAACATGAAGTCGTCTTAATGGAACTAAGCTGAAAAGGTAAACGAGTTTGTTTTGCCTTCAAACAAGAATAACAAAAATCCAAATCAACTTTTCCTTGAAACAAGTTCTCAATATGTTGCAACTTCTGATTTGACGGGTGTCCTAGACGAGAATGCCAAAGCCGACTAGACACATCATGCTCCGAACTCGAGGCCGCTAGTGCTGTCGACTTCTCCATACCAAAAAGTTCCAAATGGTACAACCCATTGCGCATTCTACTGACCCCAATCAGCTTCTTCGAGTGTAAGTCCTGGATGACACAAAAGTCACGAAGGAAAATCAAGGTCACATCAAAGTCATGAGTCAAGCGAATAACCGAGAGGAGATTACACTCAAAAGTGGGGATACTCAGAACCCGACTAAGCTTCATGCCATGTAAATCCACAGAACCAACACCACTAACAACCACTGAATCTCCATTGGGAATTTTAATAGGTTGGGTGTTTGGAACACTCAAACGATCCACCAACATGCTATCATCATTGAAGATATACTCGTTGCAACCAGAATCAATAACCCCAAGTGTTACAAGAGGAAATCATACCAGCCATATTTGTCGTCGAGGTCTTATCGTCCTTAGGAGTGTGGCTCGTACCGAGGTATTGAAGAAGGTTTTGAAATTGAGTACCCGTCATACCCAGAATATGGTTGTCCGATGGGGCAGCAACATGAGCAGCTTTAGACGTTCCTTTCTCATGTCGACGACCTTGCCGATTAGCAGGACGGAGCTCTTGATGGAGTTCCCAACATCGTTCAATCAGATCGCCAAGTTGATCACAATGTTCACAGACAGGGCGAGTCGATTCACCATCCGAACGCCGATCATCAGACTGGGAAGCCAGGAGCTTGACTTGAAATGTCGCAGCATCAACCGCCGGTCTTCGAGCTGTAGCCAACGAACGTTGCTTCTCATCAGTGGCAACAAGTTGGTAAACTCCAGCTAAAGAAGGAGTGGGACGCATAGCGAGGATCTGTGACTTTACTGTGGCGAAGACATTGTCAAGTCCCATCAGAAAATCGCGTTCATTCTCCCGTAGTTCACATACCTGCCATTCAACGTCACACGAGCATCCCATACAGGTACATTGAGGAATCGGGGCAAGAGATTGAATTTCTTCCCATAAACCACGTAACTTAGTGTAGAAGGCAGAAACTAAGAGTTTCTCCTGTCATAATAGTGCAACCGTGCTATGAAGCTCATACACACGGGGAAGAGATGGTTGTTTGGAAACCAACTAGGTCTCCAATCTTTTTTCTTTAGCTTTATTTTTATTTTTTCTTAGAGAACATTGTTGTGTTTATGTCTGTCTGAACTTCCTGTCATTTGTCTCGTTGACTAATATAATCTACCATTATAATAAAATAAAATAAAATTACCATAGGTTTCTTAGTGGTACTGGAGAACGGGGCGAGTTCGGGTACCCTAACCCTAACTATCACGGGTTACTAGTACCCTAATGCTCAAAACTTATTCCAAACTTGAAACTCTTTCAAGTTATGGGTACCTATAAGAAACTATACTGCATAATTACGTTCGCCAGATCTAGTTTCTAATCTAACAGTTCTTAGTAGTGTCCTTATGTCATTGGATCCCGATTCGTCCGAGTAGTTAGAACAAATTTTACGTGTCATTCAAGTGAACATTACATATACGACTATTTTTCCTAAAAAAAATATTTAAACTAAAAGGGAGAAACAAACAAAATAAACTCGATTTTATTGTAACAAGTAAAAATTAGAACCATATATCTCAGCAATGTTGTAGCAGTATCACAATCTATACGTGGTTAGAAATCAAAACAATAATAATGCACCAATTAAATCATTTCTCCCTTATTCGATCCTCCCAAAAACACCATACTTAACCTTGTTTTCCAAAGAACAAAAACGAATAACGTATCAGTTTCTTCCTTCATGTATCAGGACTTTTCAGAAAAAGCTTGGGACCAACGATGGCGAGGGACAGGCCATGTTGTTCCAGGCAAAGTTCATCCCTTGAGCTGGGTACGAGAACTTGCCATCTTTCTGCGTCGGAGCAACAAGCTTGTAACGCGGTGGCAGAAGGTCGTTCTCTGTTCTGAGTCTCTTGAGAGACCTGAAATCCTCTGCTGCTGCTGATTGAACTTCAACCCTGTCTCCTTCCGAGTCCGACTCATCTCCCTTAGTGCTTGACTCCGACTCATCGCGGAGAGAGGGTAATGACATTGTCGGGAAAGGCTTTATTGGCTTTGAGAAAGAAGTTCTCTTCTTCTGTTCTTCCACTATCCTCTCCAGGAACCTTCCCTGTGCTTCGATCTTCACCTTCAGGCTCCTCTGAACCTGTTTCAGAATCCACAACAAAAGAACCCCACTTAATGAAAGGATAATCATAGCTGCCAATCCCTGACTAAGGTGGCTAAGGTGGCAGAGATTCGATCTGTCGGTTTTTATAGCAGTTTGTGATCAATGGATAATGATATGTGGACAACCAACTGCATGAAGTACCTCCAGGTGATCGCTTAGGCGCCTTTCGACTTCCAACTGCATTTGCAGTGCTTCGTTGAGTTGAGCTCCTCTGGAGGAATTAATCATTCAATGTCAGACTTCTCGTTTGTCTTTCACAGATCAATAACTTTAGATTGGGAATGAACTTACGACGTGGCACTGAAATTCGGCAGCATCTCTGAAATGTTTCTCCTCTCAATTCCTCCTGCCATATCATAAGAACGTTAGATATCTGTATAGATCAGTTGCGTTGTAGATTTTCAGTAAGTAGAAAACTTTCTTACTGTTGGGCGTTTCTGGGATAAATTTGGAGATCCTGTATTTCTGGAAAGTCGGGTAAAAAAACACAAATGAGAAAACGGAAATCATTCAGGAACCCGAATATCGATTGGAACCAATGGATCAATTTAGCCAATTTGATCGTCAGATCATGGCCTCGTACCTGCAAATGGCTCTTGACATGGTAGATGGTCAGACCAGAAATGCCCATAGACTTGAGGATACCTTTAGGAGTAGCCCCTGCAAGTCATTGTTTATTAGCACCAGCAGCCAGCCATCAACGAAGCATCCACGATATGTGTTTGTGATTAACCATGAACTAGTTCATACAAGAAAGGAAGGAGGTCTTACTATCAGGGCCACCAAGCTGAGTAACGGCTTCTTCAAACCGGTCGTGTAGCTCTTGTGTCCACCTCAAACGGTCCTTACCGGCACCATCAGAGCGTCTGGAACCCATGTGCACGAAGATCCAGAGAAGATCAACTTGAGAGGCAAATGCTCCAAATGATGCAGCAAAAGCCAGACCTCAAGCAATGCAGAGGAGAAAGAAAACTCCCCTTGGTTATGAGGAATTATAAAGCGGAAACCAGGGATAGGGACAAAGGAAGGGAGATAGGGCGACGTGAACTAAAGGGAAGTGGTGGGTTTTGTAGGCAAGCAGATCCTAGCCAAAGTCTCTAGTTGCGGGACAAATGAAAAGTTCATGGAGAGTCCAAGTTAACTTAAATTCAGATATCTTGTCTGGCAATATTTGAATTATCCCAAGAAAATTAAAGGACTTGAGAAGGAATGTACTTACATGCTGTCAACGATATTGTACAGTTCGGTGGCAACTGTCCCACCATTAAACTCTGTCTTTTGTGGCAGACTTTGCTTCTGAGCGTTCATACTAGTCTGGCATTCAGGTGGTATTCGACAGAGAACATAGGTTTATCAGGCTGACATCTGCTTCCGCTGAAGATACTTTGACCTGTAGAGATCAAGAACTCAAACAACACACGAAGTAGGGAAATAAGACAGAATGTTGAGAGAAAAAGTCAGGCCAAAGAAGCCATTTAAGCGCTTTCATAAATTTAGGGAAATAGATTACATAAGAGCAGGCATTAGAACTTGAGGATACAGAGGAAAAGTAGTTACATCTTCAGACCTTTAGGGAAAGTGAATTGTAAAGGGAAAAAAATGTTTTGAAAACAATGCATTACATGTTGTTTAATGTTACTTATACTAGATAACTATAGCCTGTGTGTCTGTGGGAAATAATGCTGAAGCTTACGGCCTGCTCCTCTTCATGCAGCATGATGGGCATTTGTATTGCTTAATAGTCTCAGCTTTGGCAGGAGTTATTTTCACACACATCCCATGAAACCATCTCTCGCAGACATCACAACCAATCCAGAACTCATCAGCGCTGTAGTTTCCCCCACAACTTCCACATAGTGTATCAGTATGCTCATCTTCACCGTCCTGGTAGTTCCCTTCTGCAAGTTTCGGATTGTTTCTCACTTGTCCATCACTTGGTCTCTGCAGAAAGCATGAACAGTTAAAGGAATAAGAAGCAACATAATGCAGAATCACAGTGGATACAGTAATTAAGGCATTGGATGGTTTAACGAAGGTAATTCCAGCATTTAAGAAATCAAGTTTTGTTGCGAGTAGGCCATTGCTGAATGTTAATTTCACGAGGCCCATCAACGTAGTGATGAATGTACAACATTATAGCTTAAGAACCCACGGAAAATAAATAATCCGGTACTTGATCTTTGTCCAGAAAGACTCAAAATCGAGCATTAATGAACTAAACCTTATTGCTGCCTCGAGATTTGCTTCCACTATCTACACTAGACTTTTCTTTAGGCTTCCGGTCTGTTACAACTTCAAAGACGGTGGGCAGTTCATTGATCAAGCTGAAGAGTCGTTTCCTGTATATCACAGCTCACTTTAGTTGCTTCATCATGTACCAAAATGGTTCAGGTAACAAGCAATATATCAGCAACCTTAAATTTTAACTCTAGTCAGGCTAGATAAGGTAACCTAAAGAAGAATTCACAATGGTTATACATATAATGATCCGAATTGAGAAAATGAAAAATTATCTTATCTACGCACAAACTTATACAACAAAAAGCTTACCTATCGTTCCTGTTAAGACGAGCTCCCAGATAGAAAGCCACCGAGAGCAGCCATGAATCACTATGAACAGCAATGAGAGAAAGCCAGTCCTTCCTGTTCATACCATCTCGAGCAAAATTGACACCGAGAACAGGTTCAGGAAGCTCCGGTGGCACTTCCTCGGCTGGTAGAGTTACCTCCCAGCTTTCATTTGGATGTCCGTACAGACACAAATTATCCTTGTCTGATAATCAAAACATCAAGAACTAACATCATACATACAGAGAGTCATACTATTACGTGATCTGACAAACCCTTTCTTACTAAAACATTGAGGGGTCTGACGCGAGTGGTTTAATTCAGAATCACTGTTCATTAAGTCGTGAAGGAAAAGAACGACTAGTAGAGAATTCAGATCAATCTTCACTTCATCCTAATTCTCATATTACTTTTTCCTCTCAGAACCAAACAGAATCTGCTATTGACGAAACTGGTCGCCTTTAACGAGAACTTGTGAAGCACAACCTCGAATAGATAAAGGAGCCGTAAGAGAAAAATACGATCTGGATATACCTGGATCACAGAGTGCGTAGAACTCGTCCGAATCTGAAAACAGACAGAATAAGAAATAATTTGTCAGATGCTGACAGAGACAAAACAGAAGTGGTAAAAAAGAAGCGGAAGGAGGGCGCGACACTTTGGAATAGCTTACCATCAGTTAACGCACGAACAAGACCGGCTCTGCGAGCACTGTAATCTTTGAAGATCTCCTCCACGGTACGCAGATTGGAGGCCATTCCCATGGACGACGGCGACCAGAGATTGAATTCAGAAGCTACAGCTAAGGATCTCACGAGATGAAACAGTAACGACGTACGGAGAGATTATCGGCGGCTGACGAGCGGATTGGATCGAGCGGAGAACCTTACGTAATACTACGACCAACACAACACAACCGAAACTCTGAAACAGAGGGAAATCAAAAAGGCCAGGAAAGAGAGAGAGAGGGGAAAGCGTGAAAAAGGTAAAATTGTACAATTTTAAGCTTTTACTTTTTACCACCGACAACTTTGTTTTACTTTAGGCAAAAAAAACCTAATATGTCACACACCATAGCGAAATACTTTGTTTATACATAAATTTATTTAGCAATAACTACAAGATCAAATTCTACTTATGACATGTTATCAAGTTTTGTTTAAAATTGTGATATATAGACCAACGGAGTTAGATGGTTGTTATCTGACTTATGGCATGCTATCAAATTTTGCTTAAAATTGTGATATATAGACCAATAAATTCGTCCCTCAACCCTCTCTTTTCCTCTTACTTTTTCCTCCCTTCTTCCTCCTTCCGATTTTGACCGACACTAAGGACAATGAACATCGTTAAAATTCCCAAATTTAGACATACACCAAATGGAAAAGAAGAAGAAAATGTCATCACTACAAACTCGAGTTGAATCATATAAGCAAACCTTCCTCCTATTATATTTTAAACTCGATCGTATTACTACGTTTGAGGATGAAATTGGTTGGTCGGTCGGCGTGGCCTCTTATCTGCTTCGGTTACCAAAATTCATCTTCTCATAGTATTGAATTGAAAGCATGGACAGGGAGAGGTGGACCTCGTCCTTTTCCCCACCTTGTCGACGGCTTAGATCCGATCATCAGCAGGAAACTAGACCAAGGCGTTGACCCCGAAGAAGACAAAGAAGAGGAGGAGGACTGGAGTTTGGAGAGAGGCCACTAGTGCTGGGAGTGTAGGCGATGGAACCCTCCAAGGGTCAGGACCACATATCTAAGGTGATGGTTGTAGCAGCCGATGTTAGCCTAGTGTTTGGTGTAGACACTACAACAAAGACAACAAATAGGGGGGGCGAAACTAAAAATAGAGGGGAGCAAAGCCCCCCCTAATTAATTTAGTCGGGGCAGCGCCCCCCCCTCTAAATTAAGCCTTGCAACCCACCAAAGTGTCCCTGACAAGGGATATTTTGTCGGGGGCGAAGGAGTCCGACAAAAATAGTCGGGGGCGTGGCCCCTGACTAAATCGCCCCTGACAAAAAATAGGGGGAGCCATTTAGTCGGGGGCCACACCCCTGACTAATTTTGTCGGGGGCGCGGCCCCTGACTAAATCGCCCCTGACAAAAAATAGGGGGGGCTATTTAGTCGGGGGCCACGCCCCCGACTAATTTTGTCGGGGGCATTTAGTCGGGGGCCACGCCCCTGACAAAATTAAATATATATTTATTATATAGATATTTATATAGATATATATATATATATATATATATATATATATATATAAAATATATATATATATATATATTATATTTAATAATTATGAAATATGGAATAATAAATGAATAATAAATATTTTAAATTATTTTATTTATATATCATATAAATATATACATTTATAATAAAAATATATATATATATAATAACTATTGCATAATATATTAATAAAATAATATATAAAAATTAATTTATTATCTAAATGTCGTTAGACGGCGACGGTGGTAGTGGACGGTGGTAGTGGACGGCGGATGGTGACAACGACGGTGGTGGTGGACGGCGATGGCGACGATGGTTGTAGTGGTAGTGGCAGCGGTGGTGGATTGTGGTGGTGGTGGTGGATGGTGGTGGTTGATGGCGACGACGACGGTGGTGGTAGTGGTGGTGGCGGCAGCGGTAGTGGTGATTGTGATGGTGGCGGTGGTGGCGGCGGCGGACAGCAGCAGACATCAGACGGCAGCGGACGGCGGTGGATGGTGGATGGCGGCGACGGCGGGGATGGTGGACGACGGCGACGGCGGCGGTGGATTTGTGTATTTGAGAAATTGAGAGAGTTGAGGGAGAGGAGGAATGAAGAGAGTGGGGAGAATGGGGAAAATTTAAGGAGGGCATACTATTTTTGTCGGGGGTTTAATTGTCGGGGGCCACACCCCTGACTAATTAGTGGATTAGTCGGGGGCTGGCCCCCGACAATAAAGCCCCGACTAAAATAGTCAGGGGCATTATTGTCGGGGGCCGTGCCCCCACTAAATGAGTGTTTAGTGGGGGCACGACCCCCGACAATAATGCCCTGACTATTTTAGTCGGGGGCTTTATTGTCGGGGATTCTATATGTAATATAATAATAATTAATTTAGTCGGGGCGTGGCCCCCGACAATAAAGCCCCCGACTAAAATAGTCAGGGGCATTATGTCGGGGCGCGCCCCCGACAATAAAGCCCGACTATTTTAGTCGGAGCTTTTGTCGGGGGCCACGCCCCCGACTAAACCACCCAATTAGTCAGGGGCCAGGCCCCCGACAAAATTGCCCCCGACTATATTTGTCGGGGGCTATACGCCCCCGACCATTGTTGGCCAGCCACCGACTATAATTGTCGGGGGCATTTTGCCCCCGACTATTGATGGTTTTTGTTGTAGTGAGATCAGCTCCCGGAGGGCATTCTGCCACTGCTTGCTCACGCTTGCGGCTCGTATCGTAATGGTCGCATCAACAATGCGGAGGAATGCGCAAAGGAAGAGAAGGAGGTGGACGAAGTTGGGTGGTGGGAAGGAGAAGGAGTCGGGGAAGGTGAGGCTTTGGAGTTCCAATGATGTTCATCGTCGTTAGTGGCAGTCAAAATTGGAAGGAGGGAGAAGGGAGGAAAAGAAGGGAAGAGAGAGAGAGGGGGTGGTGGGTGAAGAAGACGGAAGAAGAAGGTGTTGAGTGTATAGCCATGTGACTTTTCACGTCAGCATGAAATAACAGTCATCTAACTCTGATGGTCTATATAATGAAACTTGATGACATTGCCATAAGTAAAATTCAATTCAGTAGTTGGTGCTAAATGAGTATATCCTAAAAGGTCATGTATAAACAAAGTAGAGGGAAATAATTAAACCCGGAATCACTAGTTACACTGAAAATTGACAACGACAAAAGATGAACCTTAGGACAGTAAAACAACTTTCCAAACCCCTAGAAATTAATTGTCAACAGAATATTCCCAGTTCCAGATATGCTCTTCCCGACAAAAGACTAGCCAGTGAACAGAATAATTTAATATGCCAAGCTTAGACAAATCCGGAAAACAAAAAAGATAGCATCCAGAGCTAAAACCATCATCCCATTCATTCTCCCTTACGATATTAACCGCTTCAGTCCAGTTTTCTGCTCTGCCGTCAACTTGCTAGGAAACTTGACGTTGAACTTGATTCTCAAGTTCCCTCGATTTGAGGGCTCCTTTGGAATCGGCATGCCTTCTCCTTTAACAACCTCTTCATAGGTCGGGCTGATGATGGAGCTGACGGCTACTGTTAGGGTTCTTCCGTCAAGGGTTGTCACCTGTCCTGTGTACCCAGTCAGAGCCTCAATGAGAGATATCTTGTGCGTGAGGACAAGGTCATTGCCATCTCTCTTGTACACTGTGTGAGGCTTCTCGTCTATGATGAAGACTAGGTCAGATGGTATCACACCTCGTTGCTCGTTTCCTTTCTCTGGGAATGTAATTTTGGTTCCTTTCTTCCAACCTGGCTTAATCTCTATTGTGAGAATTTCTTCCATAGTAGATGGTCTCCTATGTCATTTTGAATGAACAATTTTAGCATCTCAAGGACCTACACATGGACAATTGAAGGGCTACTTCCCTACCCGACAAGTAATTTCACCTACCATGACTACCAGCCCCGGATAGTAATTATACAAGTTTCGAGCAAAAGGGCGAAGCGCATTCATGAGAAAGGCAAGCAGTCTACACAAAAGCAAAGAAAATATACAATCCAGATATGTATTACGTAAATCAATCTTGAAGAAAAAAGAAATGACTGCGTCAGATAAGATAACAAGTAGGTCATGAGAGAAAAAACTAATCAACAAATACTTAGGTAAAGAAAATGTTTCAGCGTTTGTTTCGTAGTGCAAGAATATGCAACTGTGTCACTACACGCAAATGAGCAACAACTCTTCAAGTAACTTTGTTTCAGATCATTAAAGTTTCTCAATCACAAGTATCAAAAGGAACTTCAGATATGCAAAAATAACTTCACTAGGTATGTTGTTACTCTAACTTAAATACAGCTGTTACAAATGCAATGGAGTGATTGGGATGCAAACCATCAGTAGCGACATAGTTTTGATGTTGTTCGAGTCCTATTTTCAACATATAACCATTCTATTTATTATTTCAGGAAAGCAACATAAAGCCTTTCAAGAAGGAATGTCTTGGAAGTGTGCACAATGTAGTATGCATAAAAGCAACCTAACAGCTTCCTACCAAACTTCATCATGACCAATTGTAAAAATACACTTATACAAATGCAATTGAGTGATTGGGATGCAAACCATCAGTAGCAACATAGTTTTGATGTTGTTCGAGTCCTATTTTCAACATATAACCATTCTATTTATCATTACAGGAAAGTAACATAAAGCCTTTCAAGAAGGAATGTCTTGGAAGTGTGCACAATGTAGTATGCATAAAAGCAACCTAACAACTTCCTACCAAACTTCATCATGACCAATTGTAAAAATACACTTAAAAGTGGAAATCGGTAAACAAATTTTTATACTGTTTGCATTCACTTGCACTTCAAGCGTCATACATAACTAAGATCCATTAGCATTACATTCCTGTGACCTTTAGCTATAGAACCACAACACCAACCATAAGAATACACTGGCGTGCAAATGCAGCCCTAAACTATTCTCCAGACTTCATAATGGAACCTTCACAGACTCTTCCAGAATTGGCAAAACAACATCATAATAAGCTATGATGACTACTTCAAACCATAAAGCTCAACAATTTGCTACACTTCCAATATAATAACAACACCAATCAACTCATGGAGCGTAACGAGCTACACATTCACTGACAAATGGAGCACAATGCAGGGAGAGGTAGAAGGGCTTACCCACTAGTATCAATGACGTCCCTAGAAATCTTCATCTTCTTAGTGGTACCTTTGTATAAGTCCTCCAAACTACAAGGCAATGTCCTTTCAATAGCAGCACCTTTTCGTGGAACGCTGGATGGCTCACCAGCTGCAGACCTGAACGACGAAAAGATATCCTCCCCAAACATACCCCTAGGAAACCCTGAAGGACCAGCTCGTGGGCCACCGCCCATGTCACCCATCCCACCAAAAGGGCTCGAGAACCCGAAGAACTCCGAGAAAATATCATCAGCACTGCGAGGGTTGAATCGGAAATTTCCGGAACCCGCCTCCGGTCCGAACCCTCCGTGAGAGGAAGCTCCTGGTGGAGGAACATGTCCCTTCAGACCTTCCTCTCCGTATTGATCGTAAATTGCCCTCTTTTGTGGATCGCTCAATACCTATCGATTGGAAAAATAGAATTGAACAGAATTGAATAGAATGATTAGAAGGAAAATAAAGGAGGAATTGGGATGTGGTCGGAGATATATTACATCGTAGGCTTCAGAGATTTGTTTGAATTTGGCTTCAGCTTCTTTCTTGCTATTAGGGTTCTTATCTGGATGCCATTTCATGGCGAGCTTACGATAGGCTTTCTTCAAATCGTCATCTTTGGCTCCTCGGTCGACCTGGAGGACCTTGTAGTAATCCACTCCCATTGTGGCTTTTCTCTTACGTGGACCTTCCAGCGCCGCGGTGGTGGTTGCTCCTCCTCCTCCAACAATAACAACAATAACAACTCTGTCGTCGTTGTCAGAGGCGTCCAATCGTTTTTGGAGGCCTTGTTCTAAGATTTAATATGGCCAAAAAAATTATAACCAGTATTTTTATAAACATAAACATAAATTATTAGACAAAAAATAAAATCATAAAATATTTACAAAACAAATCTGATTACCGCTACTTCAATATTAATATCCTTCTAGTTTTTTCGAAAAAAAATATCGATAAGCTCTTCAATCTTTGTATTCTCAAAATATTATTCTTAATCGCCACCATTTCTAATCCATTTAGTCTTTCTTATGTCATTGTAGTAAGTAAATAGGATTTCAACAACTTCAACTTAGAAAAAATTATATCCGCACTAGCAACAATCACAAAAATAACAAAATAAAACTCCATGTACTATAGTTGCAATAGGAAAACAATCAACAAGTTATAGAAAATTTATATTTTCAAGAGGTAAATCCAAAAGTCCCAATTATTGTAATCAAGAGCTATTTGATTAATGGCGAGTAAAATATACAAGATATCACTAAGATTGGATTTTCTTTCGCATTCATCACTGAAATATTTTTCCTCCACTAAGTACCAATGAAACTTGTATTTCTGTTTCACAAATTACCACTCTTTTCTATTTATGGGCAGAATGATAACATGGCATGAACGAAAATTGTCAATTCACCATATAATTACTGATTTTGATGTCATCTCGAAAACTTTACCCCATGCTTGACTCACTAGAGATGGCTATAACTCCTTCTCCATGTCATCAAATGGTTTTCGTCCATCCTAAGAGGATGTCCAACAAGTTCTCAAATGGCATTGTTGTCGATGTCTTCCGTAGAGATTCATCGATTATATGGTGATGCGACTATTTTTTGTTCATACCACGTCATCATCTCATCCAAAAAAGGACAAAATGGTAGGTGAAAGGAAAAATACAAGTTTGATGGTATTTGGTGAAGGGAAAATTGTTTAGTGGTGAATGTGAAAGGAAAGAATAGTTCAATAAGTATTTTGTGTATTTTATTTCATTAGCGGCACAAAAATTAGGCCCCAAATAAATTGTCTCTTAATTAAATTAGTTTTAGATGTCCATAATTCGATAATACTAGAATTATTTTACTATAATAGTAATAGTTGGTGAGTTGGGCCAAATATGAGGTCCCAAATATTTGAGGCTTGTGTCGTAGGTCTCCCAGCACAGGGTTAATGGACCCTTGGTCGTTGTGGTGTCAGTCGAATCTCACTGATTAACTCAGCGACAGGTAAAATCTCTTTCCAATAAAGTAAGTGTGTAGTGGGATAAATCGGACTACTTTGTTGAAGAGGATTCATTGGTCGGCCCATTATGCTCTTGTGTGAGTGCTGGGCCGCTCTACTGGCCCGTGAATATCAACAATTGACACAAACGATATGTTCAATTTCAAAAGTAAAAACAAATATTATGTTTAAATTTATTAAAAAAATATTATGTTTAGTGAAGGGTTAATACACATTTTTGTCCTTCTACTATGCAAAGTTAACAAAGATACTCCTCTACTATTTCTCAATCGAATTAAACCCTCAATTTACACTTCTAACAAATGTGCCCTTTCGTTAACTTTTCCATTCATCTCCTATTAAATTTGTTGACTAGACATAGATAGTAAGCTATTTTTTTAATATGGATGTTAAGAGAATAATTTTTGAATATGCGATTTATCTTGATCGCATCCCTACAGCGATTAAGTTGGTCTCCTGGGGATTGGCTTGTGATACTAAGTGTCGTCTTTATCATACAGGTATATTGATTCGAGGGATCACCTCTTATGGGAATGCGACTATTCGTTCATGGTTGCTACGAGAGTGTTTGCGGGCTTTGCTGTTCCTCTTCAGACTTGTTGGACAAAGCCTTAGTCTCTAACAATTCAGTTAAAACTAAAATTTGCAGATTATTTTGGAGTGCTGTGATTAGTCATGTCTGGCGAGAGAGATGCCGACGATTTTATGCGAACAAGGCTATTTCTCCTGACGGTTTGATTCGCATGGTTAAGCTGGAAGGTTTGTCCACTACAACAAAACATGGCTACGGAGCACAGGATATTTGCCTCTAAAAGGCATTTTTTTGCCTCTATAGAGTTTTAGAGGCAGATAGCTTAAGTGCCACTAACGCTGCTGCGGCTAAAAGTCTTTAGAGGCAAATACGGTGGCACATATTCATCTGCCACTAAATGGAAGAATTAGTGGCAGATATAATTGTTGGTAATTGCATCTTTAAACCACTATTTATCTGTCATCTTAGCTACCTTTTAGACGCACTTATTTTTGTTACTGGTAAATGCTTTTAGAGACACATATATGTGTTTGCAATAGATACTTTTAGAGACACATATATGTGTTTGCACTATATATTTTTAGAGGCACATATATGTGTATGCGATAGATATTTCCAGAGGCACATATATGTGTTAGCAATAGATATTTTTAGAGGCATATATTTATGCTTTTAAAATTTGTATTGAAACAAAAATAATTGCCTCTGAAAGATCCTTTTAGTGACAAATACTTTTGTCTCCAAAAATTCTACGTAGAGACAAAACATCCGATATTATGCCACATATAGAGGCACATATAATAGTCGCTAATGAATATATGTATAGGTACGGTGTATTGTATTTTTATTTAATATTATTTGCAAATTTATTAATTTTTTACGTAATCTAACCCAATTTAAAAGTACTTTCATATAATGTAAAAGAATCCAATACATTGCAATAAAGAATACATTACAAATTTCATGGGAAAAAGAAAGTGATAAATTATATAAATATCCAACCCAACACAGGTTCATAATACGAAAATAACATATATAAAACCTATATAATAATTTCTAATCCAATATAGGTTCACAATAAGAAAAAAATAGATATAAAAACTATCAGACGAATCAATGAAGTCTTCATCAAAGATGCATCCAAAGCGTCTCATCAAAATAATGACTCAACATAGAGTCGGTTCACCTAGTGCATAAATAAGATATAATTACGTGAGCAATACCTTCAAATGTAATAAAATATTAGAATATATAATGTATTTGCTTACCAAGCTTGATGGCCAAGCAATGGTGCGTCCAGTCACGTCTCCAATTACTGAAAAACTTCCATATGGTCGAACTAAGGGCTCATCTGGCTTCATTGGAACTTCAACAAATATTTCGTAGAACCCACCACCTAATTCGATGTCACCAACGATTGTCTTTGGATCCTTACTTATAATTGAGCCTTTAGCTACATCAACGTCACGATGATTTAAGCTTTTAAGATAACAATATGTTAACCCCTGCATGATATCATACTGATTATTAATGTATATTATTTTCAATTAAAAGATATCTGCTAAAAAACAGCCTAAACTAAATAATTAATAACGAGAAATTTAAAAAGTCATTGATGTACTTACCTGAGTTGGGCTATCTGTGACATTATGACCTTCTTTAGTCATATCCAAATAAACAGATTGTTGTTGAGAGTCCCTTTCCTTTAGAAAAAAAAAACTATGACATACTGAAGTTATGTAAATGGAACATTTCATAAACAAGAGGAAAAAAAAATATACTTACTTGATAAGTATTTAGCATATAATGAAGGAAAGGGTCGTTACTTGTCGCAACTGTAGATTCTTTTCTCATGGGCTGATTTCGACTCAAAGGAACAAATATATCAAGAAGACTATTTGTTGTCTCCTAATGGGGTAAACCAATCAGAACAAAAATTAGGAAAATTAAACTATCATCATTAGTAAACCAATGAATAGCATATACACTTACATTATTCGTTTCGGTCTCTAATGTCTCATTCGATGACTGTAACATTGGCATCAATGGTCCAACTCCTAAATTGTAATCTTGTTGTACCTAACATAAATTGGTTGTGTATTTTTAAAAAATTAAAACAATCTCTAGTATATCTAATATCACAACTAATTACGAAAAATAATCAATTTACCTGGTTCAATCCACCTTCATTGAAATTATGGTTAAGATCAATATCATCCTGCAACACAAAATAAGAAAATATCCGACATTATTCTTGATATGGACATGTGAGGTATTACTACACAAGCTGTACAGTAAGAGCATAGCAAAATCATATTATAAGAGCAAAACAAAATCATAATACAAAACAAGCTCTACAGTACAGCCTATAGCACACTACAAAACATAAACCCATGTACACAGCCGGATCGATCCTTCCCTTCATTACACTATTATATATTCTATTATATACCGACTGCACACCGACCAACCCGTATGGCACCATACCCAGAAAAACACTTTACATGATTACGGAAAATGTGTGAATAAAATTAAGGATACATACCCGTATTGGTGAAGAGACTATGTCATCCACATTTATGTCAGGATTGGTCTTCTGAAATAGAGCAAAGATTTTCGTTTGTTCTTTTCTTAGCTCACTAATTTCTTCTCGCACACTTTTAACTTCGTCTTCGGCACTTTTCTTTGCCTCCAATGCTTGCTTCACCATCAACATGCGAGAATTCTTTACACCCTTCATTGACCCTAATCCATATGTTCTAGTCGAACCAGGCTTGTCTGCTCCCAAAACTTGTGCATATACGTCATTAGGCCCGTGATCATCGCCCGTAGTTGGCAAGCGCGTTTTCAATTCTTTCATTTTTTCCTATATGTTAAATTGAACATTTAACGTATGATTACTACCACATACAATGATATATATACACATTTATTAAATCTACATACTTACAATGTAACCTGCAACTTCGTCATTTAAAGGTTTGCCATCACGACGTACATGAGTTGCAATGTACACATCTGCTCGAGAAGGTTCTTCGTTACCCGGTGCAGCTAATCTCTATTAGTAACAAAAAATAGTAGAGAGTTAAGCATGGAAACAAATGAATAATATATAATTAAGAATGTTTAGCATATTACCATTTCGTGTCTAACTCGAGCACAACTCTTCGTTCCCATAGTATGACCTGATGGTAAATTCTTTCTGTTTTCCTTTGCCACCCTACGACGTTCCTATAATGTTGTATCAAGTTAGATTTTTTCTAAATATGAGAAAATAATAGTTACTCATGAAAGTTAGTAGTCTTACCCCAGCTTTGTCGGAGTCCCAAAATTTTAATAACCATTCCCAGTCTTGATTAGATACCCTTTCATCTCGTATGTTTTCTTTCACCCATGCAACCTTGACGTTTGCTTTGAAATCCTTCCACTTTTTCGTCAAGGAATTCATTATGTTACATTTAGCTAATAAGTCAACCTCAAACTTCCCCTGTGTTAAAAAATTCAAGTTTATGAAACAAGATAATCAATAAAATAAATTAATGTGAACAATAACACCCAATACGTATTACCTCTATCAAATCCCACATACTGTCTTTGTATTGCTGTGGCATCAGCCTCCAGTCTGTATAGCGCAACGGCGCATAAATTGATTTTCGAGATAAGGATCCCAAAAAGCTAGATAATTTAGGAGCATTTTTTCCAATTGGTTGGCATTCACTGTTAATTGAAATTTTAATCTTGTCCCCTTCCGGCAACCACCAAACCTCCTTACACGTAGTTGCACCTCGAGTTCTTTTCTTACTTGCTGCAATATCTAAACTAACAATGTGATCAACTTGTTCATCTCATAATGTTTAAATTTGGGAAAAATAAACACATACTTAAGTTTGTATTTTCCGTTTGATTCCGCTCCGTCAAAATATTCGGTGATTGAGATGCTACAGTGGCCATATTTTGCCTTCCTCTAGGTTGAGATTGAGACATGACCTGTAAAATAACACAAGCACCGACTGCATTACATTAACTTAACAGTACAAAAGAAATTACATAACATTGCAATACCCAAACATATTTGTTACTCATACGTATAACCTCGAACCATGAAAAAAGCAATACAAAGCTCAAATACGTGTACTAGTTATAATTGGCCAAAAAATACCCATGTGTGGTCTGTAGACAAGCAATTCAAAGAAATTAAAAGAGTACAAAGAAGCAAGCAGAATCCTTGGTTAGAGAAAAAAAAAAGTGAAAATAGGATGACAACTACGACTTATTTCATGAAAGGATCACTGGCGGGTAGAAACAAACTATATACAGAGAAACACACATAATAGAAAGCATAGAATGACTTACAGCAATAGCGGATGACTTCTGTGTGTCTATCAATAACAGGGGATGAGCGATTAGTATGCCCACAGAGAAGAACAAAGTACCGACCCAGTTATCTCTCATTACTGATTTAATTTTTGCGGGCGTTGCTGCGATATAGCTTTTAGCCCTAGGGTTTGGGTTAAGAATAGACCGAAAATTTCAGTTTGGAGGGAAATTTAATTATTTGAGGAGCAACGATTTACATTACCTCCTCTTTTCTCTTTTAATAATTTTTTTTTGCGGAGGGTAATAAAAGCTTGTGCTTAAAACTTCCTTTTACGGAAACTAGTTGGCCTAACCCATTTTATAAGCCATGCCATCTACTATTTGAACTTAATGGGCCTGCCAACAATGCACGGGAACAAGGTGAGTGGAACTATTTTCCAAGTTCCTTGTCAAACAAATGACTGAAGTAGTTCTAGGGTCAAATACTTTTGCGGTCACTTAAGTTTGCATGTTGTGTCAACTCGGTCACTTAATTTTGAAGTTCAAAGTTAAGTGACCTAATTGACACACCTTGTAAACTTAGGTGACCGCAAATGTATTTGACCCAGTAGTTCTACTACAAGTCATGAAATATGCTGCATCACTGAACTCTGCATTTGGAACAGATCAACCATGGGGGAAGAGTGAGTTAGTTTTGGCTGGAACCACTTGATCTTCCACATTTAACTACTTTAACCTTTCAGTTATCAGACTCAAGAGACAAAGAAGCCATCAATTCCATCAGTAGCTCATGGTTATTTAAAAGGCGGAACAAAGGCTTGGTTATTAAATTCCCAGTTCTGCAGAAAAGATATGCTGTTCTGCATTGGTGAGGATTTTGGTTTCCATTAAATAATACAACAATAAGTAGGAAACAAGTGCAGAGTTTCTTTGTTAACCTATTGCAGTAAGAATCTCCAAATGAACTATTTCTTTTCCACATTTTGACAAATGCATCAAGTTAAAGCCGTAAAGGAAAATTGACACAAAATCAAGCCAACAATTAAAAAATGCAATAGTTCATGATACATTTCTCATGACATTAGTTTCTGCAACAATGCAGAACAAGATGAAGCTGTAAGACAAGCTGCAAAGATGAAACTGTAACACAATGCAGAGCAAACTGAAGCTGTCACAATGCAGAACAAGAACGGGAAAAAGAGGTTATATCTGCAAAATCATCTTGTTTAGGAGGGGTACTGCTACATCTAGCACTGTTGCTGCAACTAGTACTACTACTAGCTGGCTTATCCAAGTTAAGACTCAGGAACATTATCTGTGTTCTTAGCTAAACAAAACATTCTTTCCCCACTCCTCCCTGAAATCAGGTGGTGGAAAAAGACCCTATGACAAATGGTTGCCTGCAAATCCTCAAAACCAAATGCGAAGGTGAAAAACTAATACACGTGAAGAACCATCACAATACACCACTCGTGAAATCTAATCTAGCAATGAACATACCATTAGTAATCATATGCAGTATAATCATTTACTTCAGAATCTTCGCCTTCAGTTTCTTGAATATTACTTGGCTCGCCAACAGGGATCTCAACGGTGGCATCAACCAAGTCACCATGCATGCCATCCCTTGCCCAGTTGACATCATCTTCATGTGGAAGATCTTCAGAAAATGCAGCATTCAAAGTTTCACTTTGAAGATAAGTCTCAACATCAGCCACTTGTTCTTGTTCAGATAGGTCACACAAATTCCTCGGAGTAGTTTTGATTACCACCTCCCAATCATTGTCCATAGTATCAGCCACATAGAACACTTGTTGAGCTTGAGTTGCTAGAATGAATGGCTCATTCTCACTCATTCTACGAGAGAAATTAACCAACGTGAAGCCAAAATCATCTTGTTTCACCCCTCTGCTTGTAGACACCCAATCACATTTAAATAGGACAATTTTCCTATTTATCCAATATTCCATCTCAACTATCTCCTGAATAACACCATAGTATATAATGTCACTGTAGACTGGATTTCTGTCTCGAGTACTGGCATAACTTTGGGTGGTTGCAGTTATCATCACCCCACTATTTTGAGTTTTTCGTCTTCTTTCCATTTCCTTATTGTGGAACCTGTAACCATTGATGATGAAACCATTGAATCTTTGCACCACATTGTTTGGTGATTTTGCCAAGTGTTTTAACTCTTCAAAATTCTCCATAGACGAACTTGTGCCACAAATAATCTGTAAACAAGTCATTGAATGGTGAGGCATATATAAGCTGGATAAACTTAAAATTATTGCAAAATTGATTGCAGCAATTACTTGATCAGAAAACCAGGACTGAAATGTAGCATGATGTTTAGCTTGAATGGCATGTGGTGTCGCACGTGGATACTGACTTCTAAGTAAAGCAAGATGACGCCTGTTATGTCAAAAAGAAATTATTACGCCTCTCTTAATCAATATGCAAGTAATGAACAAGTGATGTCGAAAACTAACTCTATAAAGGGGGTAACGAGAGGACAATTTGCAAGCACGTATTGATGCGCCTTAGCTAGCGACTCATTGTCCATAACGACAAGCTTTCCTTTTCCTATTGGTCGACCCGAATGTTGAAAGAAGGAATCTACTTCTTGATTCACAAAATCAGCCCCATATGTGTTGTCTTCATTTCTCGGAGTGCGATTGAATCTTGTCTCAACTCCTTTTAAGTATCTAGAGTAAAATGTGAGACACTCCTCAGCAAGATACCCCTCGGTAATGGAACCTTCTGGTTGAGCCTTATTACCAACGTATGACTTCAATGTAGATAAAAATCTAAACAAACAGTAGTACATTCATTAGACCGTAGCTTAAAGAAGAAACTGAAAACCACAAACTACAACAAACTAATATGCAAGAAATTACCGCTCAACTGGATACATCCAACGTCCTTGTACTGGCCCGCCTAACTTTACTTCAGATACCAAATGGACCGTTAAGTGGACCATAACGTCAAAAAATGACGGCGGGAAAATTCTTTCCAGTTGACAAAGAGTCAACGAAATTTGGCCTTCCAAGTGAATCAATTTATCTACTTCACCTGTTTTCGAACACAAGTCTTTGAAGAATGAGCAAAGCTGGATTAGAGGTCCATTTATGGGTTTTGGTAGTAGTCTTCTTAGCATCAAAGGAAGAAGTTGCTGCATAAGAATATGACTATCATGACTTTTCAAAGGAGCAATTTTACGCTGCTTTAAGTTGACACATCTAGATATATTTGCAGCATAGCCATCAAGCACCTTCACACCCTTTAGTGCCTTACACAATAGTTGTCTCTCCTTAGCACTTAATGTAAAACAAGCTGGAGGCACATACATCTTACCCGATTCATGCCTTTGTGGATGCAATTCGTCTCTAATCCCCATTAATTGTAAGTCCAATCGAGATTTTACGCTATCCTTTGACCTCCCATTAACATTCAACAATGTCCACAAAATGTTATCACATACATTTTTTTCAATGTGCATCACATCGAGATTATGCCTCAACAAGTTGTCCACCCAATATGGCAAGTCGAAGAAAATACTTCGTTTTTTCCAAGCATACGGCAAATGATTATTTTTACTTTTCTTTCCAAACTTGATTTGTCTTCCTTGTAAATCAGCTAGCACGTCCGACCCAGATAATGACTTTGGTGGTGGTCTGAACTCTTGTTGATTGTCAAAAGACTTTTTGTATCGTCGAAACACATGTCTTGATGGTAAAAATCTGCGATGACCAAGATAGCAAAATTTTCTACCATATTTCAACCATTGTGAGTGAGTTTCCTTATTACAAGCAGGGCAAGCAAGACGACCCTTGGTGCTCCATCCAGACAACATTGCATAACCAGGGAAGTCGCTAATAGTCCACATCAATGCTGCCTTCATCTGAAAATTCTACTTCAATGAGGCATCATATGTTTCTATACCATTATACCATAAATCTTTTAACTCTTGAACCAATGGCTGGAGATACACATCAATGTCATTTCCAGGAGATAGAGGACCAGGAATAAGTAGTGATAGAAACATATATGGTTGTTTCATGTATAACCATGGGGGTAAATTATATGGAATCATCACAACTGGCCATGTGTTGTGTGACAAATTCATTGACCTGAATGGGTTAAAACCATCTGAAGCTAGGCCTAATCTAACATTGCGAGGTTGAGAAGCAAAATCTTGATGTCGGAAATCAAAAGTTTTCCATGCTGGAGAATCAGCAGGATGCCTTAGAACTCCATCGTTTGTTCGTTTTTCTGCATGCCAACGCATCAAAGTAGCTGTATCTGCTGACATAAACAACCTTTGAAGTCTTGGTCCTAAAGGAAAGTATCGAAGTCTTTTGAAAGGAATGTTATGATTCTTTTTTTTTTCAGTGCCAACTACATTACTCGGTGTACTTTTCCATCTATCAGCTCCATATATTAGACAAGTAGACTCATTTATATGATTCTTCCAAAATAACATGCAATCATTTCGACAAGCATCTATCGTTTCATAACTCAAACCCAAATCAGATATGAACTTCTTTACCTCGTGGTAAGATTTTGGTAAGGTTTCTCCATTCGGTATCACCTCCCTCAATAGCTCCAATAGCATTGTGAATGACTTAACTGACCACCTTCCAATACACTTCACATGAAACAGTCTAATGATGAAAGAAAGCTTGGAGTGACGGGTACATCCAGGATATAGTTCAGTTTCATTGGCCTCAACCAATTTATAAAATTTCAAAGCATCTGCATTCGACTCTTCAGTATGAGCCTCTGGCTGAACATTCATGGCCATATCATTCAATAAGTTTTCGACATCATTATTTATACCCCCATTTTCGTGGTCTTCATTATGCATAGATGATGATGCGTGGAATGAACTCTCACCATGTAAAACCCAATGCGTGTAATTCCTCACAAATCCATCGCATATCAAGTGTTCAAAGACATCGGCTCGAGTCATCCAGTGACGATTGAAGCAATTTTTGCAAGGGCATAATATTTTTCCGTCTTGACAACACGGAGAACTGAAAGAAAAATTTAAGAAAGTGTCCAAGCCATTCATGTATTCAGGAGTACTTCGAGGCATACTCATCCAACTCTTATCCATGATTAGAACCTAATAAAGGTAAGATAAAACTTCAGACCTAGTGGTTTCAGTTTCACAATCTAATCATCATAATTGTTAATGCCAAATATGGAATATCCAACTAAGAAAACAAAGAAACACTAAAAAAATGTCAATTTTAATCTCCTGCACCTAAGTATGGTGTTGTACATACTTATGTAAAGTAGACATGAACTGAAGAAAAAACACCAGTCAACATTAGGGTAATAAACTTGTGTATTAACAAACTTGTACATACTTTATAACAAAACTAAACTTATTATTAACATATATTACAAAATAAGTTAAGAAAAAAACAATAAGAGGAGCCAGAAGTTGAACTGTAAGCCATTAGCCTACACTGCAGTAGGCTGAATTGATAACATTAATCCTAAGTTTCATGAAGTTTTGGATCCATTATGTTAACTAGTCCAAGAAGGTGAATTCACCCTACATTAATGTTGAACTGCGATAAGCTGAACAACTAACATTATTCCTAAGTTTGATGATGTTTTGGGTCCATTAATCATTTGTTAACTGGTCTAAGATGCTTAACTGCAAACCATTAAACTGAATTGCAGTAAGCTGAACTGCAGTAAGCATGAACAACTAACATTATTCCTAAGCTTGGTGAAGTTTTGGGTCTATTAATCCTATATGAACTGGTCTAATAAGCTAGAAAAATAAACCGATTAGCTGAACTGCGATAAGGTGTGGTGTTTTGGTTTTTCATATTCCTGTTATAGGTTTAGTTTTAGTGTTTCAAATTGTTGATATGTACAAACGAAACGTGTATAAGGTGATGCCATCTTCTGTATGAAATACTTGATGCTCTCTTCTATATATTGATATGTAAATACGTGATGCTCTTATCTATGTCAGAAACTTGTTTAAGTACATGGATTTATGAACTTATATAACTGCAGATGGACAAGAAACAAATATAAACAAAAGGAACTGGCCAAAATCAAAAGAGGAGGATAGCTTAAAGCTTGTCGAAATCCTAAGATTTCGAACGAACCAATCATCTATGAATTATTGAAGTACATGGTGAAAGTAGTTATCTTTAAAGTGTTCCATTCTATCAATTCCTAGATACAAAGCAAAATGTCAGCCAAGAAAATCTGAACAGAGCAGTATAGAGGAATACAATTCGTTATACCTATTTGAGATCGAACGAAACCTGGATAAGCAGCAAAATCCCAGGGGAAAAAAGACAAATATAAATGAAATCATGACCAATCTTAAACCCTAAAAGGATATCAATCACCCATTCACTATATCCTCAGCGTTCAAACTTGAATATACTATATTAGAATTGAAGCCAGTAAGTCATACCTGCTAATTACCAACGAACTAAGTGATACTTCAGAAAGACTGATCAATTATCGCCGCCGAACAGACGAGAAAATGAGAACGGTGAGAATAGATTTACCCCAATGTAAATCAATAGTCAACATTACAATCAGACAGACAAGGCAAGGTCGGCAAGAAGAGAATGGCTGGTTGGGTACTTGATTCAATCGGATCATCGCTCAAAAGGAAGAAAATAGAAGATTAGGAATGAGTTTCATGTTTCACGGGAACACTCCATTGCTGCTATTTGGGCGGATAGAACTGTTGCAGATGAAGAACAAGGGAGGGGAAGGAATAGGATATTGAATTCGGATTGAAGTCTGAAGAACACGCTGGAACTTTGCTGCAATTCCTGGAGTTGTAAATTTTAAGATTGGGAAGAGATAAAAGGATACTAATTTAATATGATTTCTTCACGTTTTTTCTTTTCTTGTTGTAAGAGATTACGTTTTTTTTCTTTCATATTTATTGTTTTTAACCTTTTTGGAAGTATTCTGTATAAGTTTATTTGTTTATCAATATATTGAACATAAACCTACTTTTATATTATTTTAATCAACTACTATTAGATGCACATAATTATTATTTGTCGCTGGAAATAGTTATGCCACAGTTTTAGAGGCATTTATAAGATATCTGCCTCTAAAATTGTAAATTAATATTTTTTAAACTTTAAGTAAATAAATAAAATACAATTAGAGGCATATGTTTGCATCTATAGAGGCACATAAAGATTTTGTTTTTTAAAGGTATATTTAGAGGCAGATAGCATATTTGCCTCTATGCATCTGCCTCCGTAGCCCGGTTATGTTGTAGTGGGCCTTGGGATTCTTGGGGAATTCAGCTTGGCATATATTTGTTGTTACACATGTAAAATGTAGTTATTCTCCTCTCCCTCCGACAGAGTGTCATCCCCTCTGTTTCTATTTCCTTTAGTTTTGGTGTAAAACTTTTGGTATTCTCTGACACAATTGGTGGGTTTACCATTTTGATGGAATGAAATTAGTATTCATAAAAAAAAAATTGTGAAGATATGGTATGTTCAAAAAGAAGAAGACGGGAAATGGGGTAAAAATGTGTACTGACCCTTTTTTTATGAATTCAACCCTTTATTTTTTAAGTCATAGATTTTTAGATTTTTAAGTTTAAAGTTTACTTTAGAGAGCACATGACCAAATAGTCTGATGTGGCGTATACAGTCAACATAATAGACAGGAAATAGATGAAAAAGTTAACGGCATGACATATTTGTTAAAAGTGTTAAAGTAGAGGGGTTTAATGCGATTAAAAAATAGTAGAGAGTTATATTTGTTAACTTTGCATAGTATGAGGGAAAATACATATTAATCCTTTAGTTTATAATTGTAAAATTAAATATTAAAATATAATTGAGAATTCATTTTTTTTAACATCAAAACATCAACACTCTTATTAATGCTCTATCGAACGACAAACATCAGTTACATAATTCAAAAGCCAAGTAGGAGATGCCACCCTCGGAATGGATATTTGATACAAAAACCTCTTTAAACCTATCTTGTTTTGGTTTGCAAACCTAGTCATGTTAACATTGCATTTTCATAAAGTTAATTGTCGGTGGATGCCACATTCGACAATAATTTCTCACCTTGATCATGCCATGAGTATTCATTATTTGTTGTGCTTGTTGCCATTACTCCATCATCTATCTACTATCATGCACAACCATGTCCTCCGGTTCAGTCAAGCTCTTCCACTCGCGGATTCATCTCCCTCCATATACTCCACATAGTCGCAATAACTATTTGTTTAATATTTGGAGCTTATGTCCGCAACACAACACAACTCAAAGCCAATCAACCACCTCTCTCACTCCCCGTCGTGGTAATGCTTACCATCTGATCTGGATCTAATCCCTTCCAACATTCCTTAGGAACCGAAAGTTGACGAATAAATTCCAATCTTCCTCATATTCTCAACCATATATATATCCCACAGACTCCAGTAAAATCCTCTCGCCTCCTACGTAATCTACCTTGCATCAGTAGAACACCTTGAGCAATCCTCCACGCGAAATGTTGCATTTTTTGTGGCACATCCGCATGGGAATTGGAATTTTGTAGCACAATTGTAAAAAATATGTACCGTCAGTAGCCAAATGCGTAAAAATGTCCAGAAAATAGCACAATCTGACTGGCAGCCAGCGCTGCGCCAGCCAGATGGCGCTGCGCCACCCAGCCAGCGCAGCGCTGGCTGCCTTATCAAAATTGTGCCGTTGCAGCCTGCGCCAGCTGGCAACAGAGCCGTTACAAAAGAGCCGTTAAGTAACGGTAGTGTTGATCCCAGGCAGCGCTGCGCTGGCTGGGTGGCGCAGCGCTACCTGGATCAATATTACCGTTTTTTTTTTTGGTATAAATAACCCCCTACCCCCACATACCATCTTCACACCTCCTCTCATACTTTCACACCTCCTCTCATACTTTCACACCTCCTCACATACTCTCTAAGGTATTTTTGATAGTTTGTTTGTGTTTCTCATAAATTTTTTGTTATTATTATTGTACGCTAATGACGTATTTTATTTGTAGGTTCATAGCAATTGTCCGGCGAGGAAATTTCGTTTGAAGAAGGCCTGAACCCTCCCTCAAAAGGTATCATGCTATAAATTATATGGTAATTAAATTGTGGTTTACGATTTTATATGTATTTAACATTGTTTGTGGATATGAAATTGTAGATGGATTACATGTTTGGAGAGGTGCCGGTTGGGGTACGAAGTGGTAGTCCCGAGGACCCGTCGATTTTATGGGGTGATGCTGACCGACATCGAGCGGCGGGAATTTTTGAAGCTCAGGTTGGTACATCTGAAATGTTATTTATTTTTACAAGGTATTTATGTTTGAATGTTGCATTTATTTTAATAATATTCATAATTTAATTACTTATATTGTAATATTAGGATCAAATTTGAAATGTTATATGTAAATGTTAGTTATATTTGAATGTTAATTATATTTGAATGTTAATTACATTTAAATGTTTAGGGTGCACTCAGAAATTGAGTACTAGTTATTAATTTTGTTACATCTTCTTCCCCCAACTATTAGGACCCACATATGACGCTTAAGTGTCACTTCTCTAAGAAGATCGTGAAGTACGATCCTAGGTTCGAGACATACCTTGCCCCCATAGGTCTAGATCAGTTGCGTGCCTGCCTGGATTTTACCCCCGATTCTGAGCTGATCACCGCATTGGTCGAGAGATGGCGTCCCGAGACGAGCACTTTTCACTTGTACCACGGTGAGGCAACCATAACACTCGAGGACGTGCACTTTCTCACTGGTCTGAGCATCGATGGTGTGCTTGTGGAGTCGCAGAGGCGCATTCCGACTGTGGATTCTGATCTGCAGCTTTACGTTGAGCGCCTTCTTGGGAAGAAACCATCTACCGCTGACCTTTCTGCTGGCAGAGTGAAGATGACGTGGTTGCGTAACCACTTTGGCACCATCAGGGATGACGCCGATCAGGAGACTATCGAGCAGCACTGTCGAGCATACATTCTGGACTTCTTCGCAGCTGCATCTTTGCTGATCGGTCAGGATCACACGCCTCACTCTTCTTCCTTCCACTGCTCGAGGACATGAGCCAGGTAGGCGACTACGCTTGGGGGGCTGCCGCACTTTCATGGCTATATAGGGAGCTTGGCCGGTGTGCTTTTCGCATAGAGAGCAACCCGTCCCGCGACCACGTAGGTGACATTGGAGGTTGGACGGCATTGGTTCAGGCGTGGGCCCTGGAGAGATTTACGTCCATTGCGCGTCGAGTCCACAAGAGTCGACAGATTGCACCGACGCACTCCCCCATTCCACGTATGACTAGGTTCGGGCTACGACTTCTTCTTCCATTTTCATAGTTTATTCCATCTGATCAAGTTGTATGAATGACGTGGTTCATTCTGCATTTTTTTAGCTGGTCCGAATGGTATCACACGAAGACCAGATACATCCTTGTTGGGGGTACCGCCAGCTGTTTGACGATGGGACTCCATTCGTGGTATTGTATTCTAACAAGAAGATCATGTTTTTTCCCTTACAGTTTAGGTTTCGTAGTTGTGTAACTTTCCACTTTGTTTCATATAGTGGTGTCCCTACTCGGCGGACCGTGAGCATTACAGTCCAGGAACTTTCCCCATCCATCGTGTCGTCGCACCGCTTATCTGCTTCTTCAGCGCTATGTGGCATAGGCCTGATAGAGTGTTGCGTCAGTTTGGGATGGACCAGCCTGTCCCTACATGGGATCAGCCAGTAGGTGAGGTCATCAGTAACCTGGAGCTGACACAGCGTGGATGGCATCGTACTGATGTGGTAGCTAATTTGCTGGATATCGAGATTGTGGGAGCCGACAGCATGTAGATGTCCCCCCTGTCCCGCGATTGTGGGAGCCGACATTGCCTCAGTGGGATCCACATCACCAGCAGACGCGATACTCTGAGCACTATCCATTCGACACTAGAGGCGACGCGACTTTCGATTATATGGGGAGTCAGGACTACACCCAGCCGGAGGACTACACACAGCATCAGGATTACACACAGCACCCGGACCCGACCCAGCCATACCCCACTCCTACAGTCCCCACTGGAGGCTATACATCTTACGCCCCTCCATCCGGGTCTCAGTGGGGTGCTTCCTCATCGTACGCCGATCCATCCGGGTCTCAGTATGTCACACCACCAGTAGTGACATATGATGCATCTTTCGATGATGATGGTACTCCACCCGCCGACGGGCAGCATCGGTATGGACTGAGGCGAGAGCCTACGCAGAGGATGTGCGCTACTGGAGGCCATGAGCTGGGGGCACATTGGAGGGGACAGGGTCGGCGTAGGGGCCGAGAGGGTAGGGGCCGAGATGGTGGGGGTCGGAGGGGAGGGGTCGTGATGGGCGGGGTCGTGAGTAGTTATAGTATTTTATGAGTATATTTATTGTATTTTGTATTTCAGAGTACAGTGGTATTAGAAATTTGTTTTCATAGATAGATATAATTTGTAAGAAATAATTGCCAACCCACGTGAAAAAAGCTGCAGCTCCTCATTAAGTCAACCACTTATGGACGACACAATAATTTGTAACATATAATTGCCAACCCACGTGAAAAAAGCTGCAACTCCTCATTAAGTCTTCCACTTATGGACGACACAATAATTTGAAACGTATAATTGCCAACCCACGTGAAAAAAGTTGATAAAATTTCTTACTAACTGAATTCTGGTTGACACCACTTATGGAGTTGTTCTGCAATTCTGGCATCCACTAACAGAATTCTGTCTTCCGTACATTATATATAGGCGTGAGTCCATAAACAATTTATTACTAACTCTTCCAAACTACTCGAAACCTACTACAACTCTCAATATCTTGTAACCATATAAAATGAATTTCGCGTTTTGGCTCCGATGGGATGGTGAAATAGTACACGGCCAACACGGTGGGGTGTGCTACAGCGGGGGGAAATTATGTCGCCTCAAAATGACGAGGCAACCTTCACTACAACAGGCATGTCCAGTGTTCTTGCGAAAGATGGGGGTAGGATCTTCGGCGGTGTTGCGGACGGTCATGTATCGATGTCCAGTTTTTGGGAATGACCAAATTCTGGCACACTACCCGCTCATTCTTAATGACGTTACTGGGTTAGAGGTTATCTACAACATCATGGCAACCCAACCGGACTACCGAGTGGCAGAGCTGTACTTTGAGTTCGATCACCGTGGGACGCCAGGCCAGGGAGACTCTATATTCATGGGCGATGGAGCGAGTGCCTGTTATAGTGGTCAGAGCAGTCAGAGCAATCACACACAATTACGTGGCAATAGCAGGCAAGAAAGTACGGTAGCACACTTGGGAAATGAGATAGAAGGAGACTCATCAGAAAGCGACGTCAACTCGGAGCAGGACGAAGCAAATGTATCTGAGCCGGACATTGAAACACAACCCTTTGTGAATGCGCAACCTCCGGGAGACTACACCCCCCGAGCCATTTCACACATTTACCAGAAGATATCGGTGCCCTGATGACTACAAGCAACAACGAGTAGTGTTCATAGCACTGGAATGAACGCAGGGTTATTGGCACTTTGAAGAAACCAAACTAGTCTAAAGCAATATGCACTCAGGAATAACCGCATGTTATGCACGGCACGGTCTAGCAAATGGTTGCTTGAGCAACGATGCCATGGATACCGTAACAATGGATGCCCGTGGAGGATAAGACTCACTACAGATGAGAGCGATGTGTGGACGGTAAAACAATTCAATCCGGCCCATACGTGTTTGGGCAGTCAGAACAACATCAGTCCGACCCAGCTGGACGTTGATGTCATAGCCGATGCAGTCACGCCCTTTGTCCAGGCACGCCCCCATATTCGTATCAAACTTCTTCAGACAGAGATACATACTATGTACGGACGAGAAATTTCGTACAAGAAGGCATGGAACGGCAAACAGCGCGCCATGGAGCGGATATATGGTAATTGGGAGGAATCATACAACGAGTTACCTACCCTAATGAAGGCAATACAAGATCGGAACTATGGGACGGAAGTTGAATTCGTCACGAAAGAATGGACAACGGTTGATGGAGATACAATCATCCAATTCGACCGTGTGTTTTGGAGTTTTGCCCCGTCCATTGAAGGTTTCAAACATTGTCCTCCTGTGCTCATCGTCGACGGTACCTTCATGACCGGAAAATACAAGCACACACTACTCATGGCTAGTTCGTTCGATGGTAATAAGAACATCTTCAATGTGGCTTTCGCAATCGTGGATGTTGAGAGCAAGGAGACTTGGGAATGGTTCTTTGATTGCATACAACGACGAGTGACACAGAGACGCGGAGTATGTGTCATATCCGACCGACATGTGGGCATCGTGAGTGCAATGGAGAAAATCCAATTTGGATGGCATTGGCGATGGTGCGCCAGACACTATGTAAGCAATTACAACAAAGCCGCCAAGAACCCAAGAATGAAAAGCCGCCTTATGAATTTAGGTCAGTATCATGACACTCCACCAAGTACTTAACAATTTCAGTGTATATCATTTGTAATCCATTCTTTTTTACCTGCAGCTAAACGCCGGTCCTTGAGAAAGTTCACAAAGGGGGCAACAAGATTCGCAAGGGACGACCCCGTAAATAAAAAATGGGCGCTTGAAGATCAATTATATTGGTCAAGAGCCGTAGACGCTCAACACGACGGGGCACGATGGAACCAATTGACATCAAACATGGCGGAGAGCGTGAATGGGGCATTCAAGTCAATCCGGGCTCTCCCTGTTGCAGCTTTGGTGGAATCCACTTTCTACAGGCTGCAAACGTATTTTGAAGATCGACGAAAGAGGGTTCGAGAAGAACAGGCGGCCGGTGAAATCTGGACGAAGAAGTGTCTTAAGCGCCTACAGAAAAGAGTGAATAAGGCCACTTCCCACACAGTGAGGCAATTCGATTACGATGCTGGGATATTCGAAATACAGACGGCGATAAATCGCAGCAACGGGAAGGGAAACAATAGGCAAGAAGTTCGCTTGGACTACGAGGAGGGTGACGGTCATTGCTCATGCGGCAAGTTCCAACAGTGGAAGATGCCTTGTTCACATGCTGTGGCCGCATGTAACGCCGCCAATCAAGATCCGTTATACTACGCCAACGCCCATTACAGGCTGGAAACAGTACGACAGATATATGGACGGAGTTTCCTCCCTATCGGCTCGAAAGACGACTGGGTGCCTCATGGAGGGCCTAAGTTGATGCCTGACCCAGGAAGGGTCAGGGAGATGGGGCGACCACGACATTCTCGCATACGCAACGAGATGGATTGGGTTGAAGATATTGAGCCTCACTGCAGTTACTGCCATCAAGAAGGGCACAATAGGAGGACGTGCCAACGTGCGAGGCGAAGCAGCAGAAATCCAAACCCTACAAGGAACGGTTAATTGCACTATGACATGTTTTAGTATTATGGGTTTGGTAGTTTGTGTTTGATAATCTGTATTTCAAATGTGTGGTTGTCAATTTTCAATGTTTTGTAATCTGTATTTCAAAACAGTACTTAGTATACAAGACGAATTCGTTAAATGCATAAATAAGATAACTACAAAGCACCCAAACGAAGTTCACTTACGCTTGCTCTTGCGAGACCTAGAGCCATAGTTGAAGAACGACATATTCTAAGCTTGGTTACGGCTGCCTACTACAAATTCTAAGTTTAGGGCTTCAAGGGAGGTGTGTGGTGCAAAACTGCATCATAGAGGGGGGTATTTATACTAAAAATTGACGACGTAGGGGTTTTTCAGTCCCAGCCAGCGCTGCGCCACCTAGCTAGCGCAGCTCTGGCTGGGATTGAGGAAACCCTAACGGTGCTATGACGGTAATATTTTCTGACTGGCAGACAGCGCTGCGCCATCTGGGTGGCGCTGCGCTGGCTGGGTGGCGCAGCGCCATCTGGCTGGCGCAGCGCTGGCTGCCAGTCAGATTGTGCTATTTCTGGACATTTTTACGCATTTGGCTACTGACGGTACATAATTTTTACAATTGTGCTACAAAATTCCAATTCCCCATCCGCATCCCATAAAACACACCATTCTCCTTATTTATAATGATTTACCTTGTCCTTCAAAGAGTTCATGTAGACTCTATATCCACATCACATCGAATAACATTTGTCCCGTGTAAAATGCCAAATGCATTTGTCGAACCTCGTAGCCATGCAGGCTGATATGCGTGTTATGGCTTGTACATCCATGATCATGACAAAGAGCTCGCTTAAGAGGCCAACATTCCATTGTTGATTCCCTTCAAAAAAACAGAACGCAAACTCTCAAATGATCATATACCTATCATCGTAGGGTGTTCCCAAACGATGGTTATCCTCCTCCTTATGCCATGGATCTTGCTAGACATTAATTCCCTACCCATCACCAATTCTTCGTCGGTGTCCTTTTGTATCATTTCATGAGACTTCCAAATACTCTGCCACATGAAGTTGGGATGGTGATCAACTCAACTGTTAATAAATCCCCTTTTGTATAATATTTAGCTTTGTATAACCAAGAGATAAGAGCTGTCGGATTTGTCTGGAGATTATAGGCTTGCTTCCCAAGAAGAGCCATATTAAAATCCCATACTGCCAAAAATTTTCGTAATTGTCAAACGTTCTTACTTCATCTAGTGTAACGCTCCGTTCCCGGTTCATTGGAGTTGGACTTGAGTTTCGAGATTGTATTATTGGAGTTGAGGTTGCTGGAAATGTACTGCTTTTTGGGATGAGAATCCTGACTCGAATGTTGACCAAGGACATTGTTTCTTAGACCATGGCAATGGGACACTGCTGACCATGACCATGGTGTCATGGACCGCGGCCATGGGACACTACTGCCCACGACCAAGGTGTCTTGGACCACAATCGCTAGATGGTGTATACCACGATCGTGGGGATATGCACCACAACCATTAGTTGTAATTTATATAAAGGGGAGCACAGATAGGAATTGTGATTCTCTTCATTTTTCTTAATTCCTTTTTTACGAAAATACGAGTTTTTGAGAGAGAATCGCATAGATCGGGAGCTGGAGACATCGGATTATTGTGAAACTTTGGAGGAAGGTCCATGGATCACCAGGAATGATTCCCCATCACTGATTTCGGGTAAATAACCTCTCTAATCCATGTTTCTGATTCAATATGAGGTTCAATTTGTAGCTGTGTTTCTAATTCAGATTTCTTATCATGGGTTTTATTAGTTGAGCACTACTTGGGGATGATTCTAGAGTGGATAGGAGCACTGGATGAGGATTCCTTAAAGCGCTGTCATCAGTTTTAGTCAGAGTTTGTCATCATAAATTGTGAGGGGCTTTCATACTATATTAAGCTTTTATACAAAATGATACATATCCATGGGTTTTTTGGGCATTTTTCGACCAATATCCCAAGGGTTGCTAGAGCACATTTAGTATTTACATTGGTAAATCATTGCATTCATTGGCATTGATATCTTTGGATATGTCATGAACAATTATGTTCACCCATTGGTTGAACATTAGTAATGAGGATGTTCATTATGAACTCAGTTGACATTGACTAACCAACATAGACATTGGTAGACTAACTTAATGGTTAGAACTATAGGTGTAAGTACAGGTGACACCTCCAGATTGAGCAATCCCCTAGCTTCATTTGTTCATTGAGGTCCATTGTGAACAACTCATTGGGGGAGGGGGTCCTTAGCGACCATTTATTGGGAGGAGGGGTCCATTGGATTGCTCATTAGTTAGGGGTTGCTTGTACTTCAAACCTATATCTTCATTGGTGTTACTTGTTTATCCAATTGGCCTTTAGCTTGGGATATTGTCATTAGCATCAGTAATTGATCTCACCTTTGAGTGTACCAGTCATTGGTCATGGGTTCAAAGGATAGAACCATCATGTTGCTAACATGGGTTATGGGTTCCTATAATTGGTTTTGGTCTTTAGTTTTGTTTCCTTTCATTGGTTCATTTTCTCCATAGTCTTTAGTTTTGCTTCTCTCTTTCTTCTATCATTGGTATGAGATATGGTGATGTGATCCTCCACAGTTACCCAAAGGCCTAAAACTATTCCTACACCCTACCAGGGTCTCGGTCAAAGACAGAACCCTAGGGCCCTACAAGAAGTGTGTAGGGCCAAGGAAAGCTCTCCAACACATCTTGTCATTAAAGGGTCATTCAACCATTCGTCATTCATCCGGTTTTGAAGATCGCTCTTGACATATTTCATGGTTAAAAATGCTCTCTCCACACTCGCTGTTGCAATAGGAAAAATAATTAAGTGTGAACTTGATAAGCAAATAAACAGATGGAACAATTTGTGTTTATTTGTTTCCACCAGGGCCGGCTCAGAGGGTGTGTCGGCCTGTTTCCGGCACAGGGCCCCAAAATTTCGGGGGCCTCAGAATTTCGGGTGAAAAGTATAAGATAAATAATTATTAATAAGTAATTCTGAAACAGTAATACAATCACTATTGGGTATGTGATGTAATGGTTAGAAGGTGGGATATAAGCTCTTTTATGGTTGTTAGGTCACAGATTCAATTCACTAAGATGTTTCTTCTATTAGTTGTTCTTCTCTTTTATCTATTGGGCATATGAGGCCTTCTTTTTTATTTAATAATTCATATCCTTTATCTGGATGATATTTTTATTAGTTATTTTTCTAATTCATCTCTTGGACATGAAGGCTTCTTTTTTATTAAATTAATAAATAATTTATTTCATTCATCAGTCAAGTCATGCGTTCTTTATTTTTGTTAAATAAGTATGGACTCTTATTGTTTTAGTCTTTTTTAGAATTATTGTATGGATTTTTATAATAATATATATTTGAATCATTTGAATATCAATTTATAATTGAATATAACTTAAACTTCAAAATTAAATATATGAGCTTTACAGAAATATCTCTAATTTTAATTTCAGAGAAAATATATTTAAGAATAAATAAATAAATTACTTATAATTACAGAGAGTTATATTTTGAATAATATAAAATTAAATACTCATCTATTAACCAATAATATTATATTTGTTTCAAATATAATAATATTTATTCAAATGTAAAATTGTGAATTTTTGTTTTGATATACTTAAAAAATATTTTGTCAAAATATATTATAACGGTGCCACATTTTGATTATATAACAGGGCCTCCGAAGTTCATGGGACGGTACTGGTTTCCACCATTTTTTCCCCAACTCGTCAACCCCTTTCAAGTCTTTGAACTTGTTGTTGAATGGTAAACAAAAATGTAAGAATTAAACTGATGACCAAGAAACTTCATAAGACTTGGAGGGAACTCGTTGGGGTAGAAAGTAGCAAGCTGCATAAGTTTCCACAATAGATGTGGTTTTCGCAATGGTCGACCTTCCATTCTTCAGCTAATTGTCGCTCATCCTCGTCAATTTCTGTCATGGCTAGATTTGGTTCATCTTCGTCAATTTCCACAACATATGTGGTTTTCACAATCGCCGAGTAGAATCTCTTCATCTAACTGACAATAAATACCACAATGATATACCAATTTTGACTTACTTCCCAAAGTCCTAATATCAAACCCAAAAATTAGTTCCTAAACTTAAAGTTAGTTATATATGCAACAAAAAATGTTAAAGTTATATATATGGTATATAATTATAAAAATACGTTAATATATATACATATATGTTTGGAGAATTAACCAATATATTGTGTGTGAAATAATGATAATAATTTTGTTTTGTTAAAGTGGAGGTCCTGCATGCGTCTTAACTTCAAGCTGCAAGTTCTACATATATATTTCATACTCTTTTCTAAACATCCAAGGGGGTTCAACCCCCTTTCATCAACTTCCTCTGCCGATGCCCATGGAAGCTCGGTTAGCCCCGAAGCACCGGGCCCCAATCGAACCCTAACCCTAGGGAACCAGCACCATGGGTAACACCTACTCAATCTACTGCTAATGTTCATAATTCTAACCCACGTCCTAGTCGAATTGTGTGCTTTAAATGTCAAGACAGAGGACACGTCTCAACAGACTGCCCCAACCAAAGGAACGTGGTGATGAGAGAAGGAGAGATCGAGACAGATGATGAGGAGGAGGATGAGAAGAAGAAGGAAGAAGAAGAAGAAGAGTCTGAAGAAGGAGAGGAAGTGAAGCAGAAGGGCTTGAGAAGTTGTTTCTGGTGGTAGAAACTTTTGTGTTTGAACACAATAAATGCTTGACTTCTTGGAACAAGGAATATTTACACGGTTCACACCTCTCCAAACAATGTTCGAACGAGGGTGTTTGATGTTTTTTGGCTAAGTCTACTGCTACTGCTACTGCTACTCCTATGGAGGTTCTGAGAGAGCTCCAAAAACAAAGACAACTATGGCTATGGAAACTAAAGTTGCAGAGAAAAGTAGAAATTTAGGCAGAGTGTCTGCTTGTGATTGCGCGGGCCTCGAATACCTCTCATATTTATAGACAAATGTGAGTAGTAACTGCCATGGAGGTTACTTCCTCTCTCTTGAACGTGGCTATCATCGTGGTGGTGACGGTTTCTTCTCTTCAACTGCTTTGGAGGAGTAGTGACGTTGGTGGAAAAAGCTAGGGTTTGATATGATCACATCATCCCTTAGGGTTTCACTCTTGACGAGGAGATGACACCGTCTCTTGAAATTGGTCTTAAGGTTCCCTTCTTGATGAGGAGGCTATCCTACTTGCTTCCCTTCTTCTCTCTTGACGAGGAGGTAGACATGATGATGGCTTCCCTTCGATGGATCGACATGAGATCCTGACTTCGATAGGTTGACATGAGATCCTGACTTCAATAAGTCGACATGAAGTCTTCACTTTGATGGATGAACATGAGATCCTCACTTCGATGGATCGACATGAGATCTTGACTTCAATGGAGTCGACCTTAGGGTTTCCATCTTGATGAGATGGCTTCCCTCCTTAGGGTTTCCATCTTCCCTCTTGACGAGGAGGTCGTCATCATGACATCATCAACATGGAGTCGGCCTTAGGGTTTCCATCTTGATGAGATGGCTTCCCTTCGATGGATGGACATGAGATCCTCACTTCGATGGGGTCGGTAGGGTTTCCATCTTGATGAGATGGCTTCCCTCCTTCCTTCCTCTTGACGAGGAAATCGACATCGGTAGGGTTTCCATCTTGATGAGATGGCTTCCCTCCTTCCTTCCTCTTGACGAGGAAATCGACATCGGTAGGGTTTCCATCTTGATGAGATGGCTTCCCTCCTCCTTCCTCTTGACGAGGAGATCGACATGAGATCCTCACTTCGATGGGGTCGGTAGGGTTTCCATCTTGATGAGATGGCTTCCCTCCTTCCTTCCTCTTGACGAGGAGATCGACATGAGATCCTCACTTCGATGGGGTCGGTAGGGTTTCCATCTTGATGAGATGGCTTCCCTCCTCCTTGATGGGGATGCTCCGTGAGGATAAAATGGTAAATCCATGGCCTCGGTTAATCAATTTAACTTAATAGAATGATTAAAGGTTAATAAAGCCATTCAAACCTCCACAAACAAGCAATGTGGTATTTTTGGTCGTCATCTTGCAGAGGCCATATCTCACTGGTCCGGTGGAACTGGGTTGTCATCTATATATGGATGGAAAGATAATTTCGTTATCTTTCCATCACCACCGATTTACCTCAATCGGAGTTTGTATGAAGAAGTTATGGCCAAAATACTATTCTGGACAGAATTAACACGAAAAATAGGCCAAAATATGACGTCATGACCCTATTTGTGTTATTTAATTACTAAGGCAATTAATGGCCTAATAAAGCCATTTAATTCCTTAATTTCTTCAATGTGGTATTGGCTCAAAATAATTTAAGGTGTAAACAAATGCCCCCGAACAACTTAGTACACAAGAATTGTGTATTAAGTTGTTGATACCAAGTTAAAGTAGGATTTCTCTTTTGTTTGTTTTTTTTTTCCGGTTACTGTTCACGTTTTTTTTTTTTTTTTTTAACCTTTTCCTAAATGGACTCTTGTTAAGAGTGAACTCTTTTTCCTTCTTGGGTTTGGTATTTTCACTTAAACCCCTCCCTATAAATAAAAGGGCCTCCTCCTCTTTTCTTCACATCTCATTCACAAATCCTCAAATCATTCATCCACCATCCTCCAAAAGTTATCAATATTTGAAAGAGGTAAAAGTTCATCTCTCTCTCTCTTTTTTTTTTTAAACTTTACTTTTGATTATATTGAACAACTCCTCTTATTATTATTTTTTTTTTAGAGATGGCAAAGTCAAGTAAACGAGTTGAAACCGAGGAGATGGACAAAGCTCTTGAAGAGGAGTATGAAGCTTTGTGTCAAGATGAAGGAGTGGAGATGACCATTCTTACGCCAAACAAGCAAGACGAAACAGAATTTCGACTAGGTCCTTATTTCATCAACTCATCAGGACCTCATCGCCAACACCTCAACAAGTATCCGCTTGGAGGGGGTACAGTACTGTTCAAAACCATCCCACCAAGCTCCTTCTTCCAGCCCAACCTCAAGAATCAGAAACCAATAACCTCATGGCCTTTGAACGATTCAGATTTCAACAAATGGTACATGCGCCTGGCGGCCGACAAAGGCACCGCCAAACTCTGGTCGAAGGCTGGCATTAGTCGGTTGTTGGCTCTCTCAGAAAGGATTCCAGAACCCGATATTCAACTTTTCAAGGCGATATTGTGTTTTTGGTGCACAGGGTCTAACTGCTTTATCTTCAGACACCCCATAGGCGCCATGACCACCCTCATGGATTTAGCTGCCCTTACTGGTTTTCGTCCACCCTCTGATGATGATGATCAAACGACCCCAGGCGATGAATTTACTCTAAGTCCTAAGTCCTTCCAGACCCTCCAACAACAATACCATCCTAGTGATCCTACGTCCCCTATTACTCGTCAAGAAAGAGTAGGCTTCATACATTACTGGTTGTACAAGTACATCCACTGTCCTACTACCGTATCACCTCGTCCAGGATTAAGCCCTCTTTCGCATCAAATTGCTGATGGGAACACTCCACCTGATTTCCTGGAGATCATCCTTGCCTCTATTTACCATGGCATGCATACCCTCGCCCATCAACTTGGTAACGGCTCCAAGCCTACAGGGTCTGGTCCTCTATGGTTGGTTCCTCTTTGGGTCTACGCCTACTTCCCAAAATTATGGAACGGCCCTTTGAAAATCACCAATCCTTCCTCCTACGACATCTACTTCTCCAAAGTCGTTCCATCAGGAAAAAGTTTCTCCCACTACTTCAAGTTTTTCTATTGCTTGACGAAAGTGGAGGACTTTGCCCCTTTTAGAAGTCATCTCTACGGTCCAACATCATTCACTAATAAATTCACCCAAAGACCTGGCATAGGTGATCCTAGAGCTGCAGCCTATCGTCGGTATGTCCTTCAATGGAAGAGTTGGATTTCAGCTCGGGACCTCTTCATCAATATTCAGGGCGGCAAGAACACCATATATGCAGAGGTATACAACCCCCACTATGTTGCCCGCCAATTCGGCCTTACCCAGGCATGGCCCGTATTACTACCGTCTTAAAGTCAACTTGATGCCCCTTCCCAACGCAAGATGTTAATGAACTCGGATGTTGATGTACTAAGTAGATGGCAACGCAAAACCATGGAAGGAATCTCCTTCGTGTGTTTTACCCCAAAGGCTCGTTCTCTCCCTTCATTCGTGCTACGTTTTCAAGAAGCTTTCCGGAGTAATAACATCTTTGATGAAGATGCCATCCCCATTGCCGGACGTTTACTCAATGGAGAAACAGCAAAGACGGCAGCTACTGAAAGAAACAAGGGCTCGAGTGGCACCAATGCTGAAGACACAAATGAGCCCCAATCATCTCATGCCTCTTCTGCCAAACGTCCAACAGGTAAATCCTGTACATCATTGTGAAATCTTTATTTTTTTTATTTTTTTAAATGTTACCCCCTTCTTGATATGAATTACACTCCTTTCATTTTATCTTTCCCAGAAACGATGGTTGGTAATCCCCCTCAGCCAGCTAAACGGCCTCGTAATCACCCTTCATCATCTACCCTTCAAAGCCATGAACAGTCTCATCAATCTGATGGCCATGTAAGTTTTTCGCCATTCCTTTCAATCAACTCATATTGTATGAATTCAATGGTGACACACATTTTTTTTAGATACATAACTTAGGCAATGATCAACATCGTCAGTTGGATGATAATGAAATTCTTCCGTCAGACGCGGAAGAAACCCATGTCGCCACGGATAATGAAGGCCACTCAACTTCAAGCAATGACACATCTCACGAAGCTGATAGTCCTCATGGCTACACGACAGTCGATAGTAATGATACGAAGATGATGCTGAGGTCTCCAACTTCCCTCCAGAACTCACCGAACCTCTACCATCCATTCAACTTGGCTTTCAACAATATGCCTCTAAAACTCCATTAGATTTTAGCACGGCATGCGGGGTTGCTTCATCGGTCCCAACCAAGAACTTGGTCTCTCAAGGCCAAGACCCTTTTTCTTGTCCCTGGCCCCCACCTTCCTTGGAGATCATGATGGTTTTCCTCATAGCCAACCAATGTCTCCCTTGCTTGATGCCGCTAGAGGAGATTATCATCCCACCAATCCTGATCCAACTCCACGACCTGATGACATCCTCTCAAGCCTCAATAACATGGCTACACAACCCAATTTGCCACCTACTCCCTTTCCTAGTATTCCTACTGATTCCTCATTAGGAATTAATAACTCAAACGAGCAAGTAAGTTCTCTTGCAATTTTTTTTATATAATATATGTTTCTTTCTTTTTACTCATGTTACTCTCCCTTTATCTGTTTTTAGGGCATGGCCAGCCTTGAATACAATCTCGAGTACTTGGCCGCTTTAGACAACCATTTCTCGAGTTCAATCTCTCCTGCCACATCTGTCCCTCCGTCAGTTAAAGATGCGCTTATCCAGATTAAGAGCTTCCTTTCCCTACCACTAGAAGATATGCTCAGATCATTTGAGACTGAATGGCCTATCAACGCTTTTGATCTCCTCTCAAGCCCCGACTTATGCCTACCTCTTCCAGGATCAGACAACAAGCGGAAACAGACCCTCCAAAGCTCATCATCAAACATCAAGACTTGGCTTGATACCATCAAGCAAGGCAATGAGCTCCAAGGTGTTGTGTCTCACCACGATCGTGAAAGAGGGGTTGCATACAAACTTATGCGAGACATGGTGACTGATAAAATTGCGATTTTACCAAGGTCGTATTCCACGGGGTCCTCTCATAAACCAATACTCACACTTCTCATAGACGGTCTAGACATTTGAAATTGGTTTGGTTTGATCGAGAAAATCAGAAACAAAGGCAAAGAAATGCAATACTAACAAAGATTAAGCAAGAGAGAAAGGTGGCTCAAATCAAAGACAAAGGGGGTTCTCTTGGTGGGTAGTGTCATCATGCTCAAGAGGACTAATTGAACAAACAAGCCATTCAAGATCGAGTTTGCATTTGGATGACCATGCATTTCACTTCTATAGACTCAATGCACTCTCGTAGCACCAAATCCCTATCCTAATACCACTCAACTTAGGCTCTCGCTCTCAAGCTAAGTGAAAAAGGATGCATTCTAAGTGTTTGATGAAATGCCAAGACACAAGATACTCTCTTAAGACTCTATGACCACAAGGCTAGGCACAACACTCTCATATCAATGCCCTAACACTAAGAGATTCACCAAAAAGCCTTTTCAAACTCAATTGAATGAAAATCCACATGCACACCAAGTGTTCGATAAAATGCCCAAGAGAGAAATCAAGTGAAAATGGTTGAAATAAGATGGTCTAATCTCTTAGAACACACTCACTTCAATCCCTAGACCTACAATCTATGCAATCCAAGCACTCTCATGCATCAAATCACAATGAATGGACCAAATCAAGCAAACATGGCATAAAATGGCATTAAGAACAAGTCTAGGAATCATCCTCATACAACCAAGATCAATCATGGCAAGTTCTATACAATCATCCCTCTATCATAGCACAACTAATCTACCCATCCAAGATGAACCCTAGAAACTCAGCCACACATGGCCAAGGGAGTAAAGAGAAAAGAAGGAAGAATGGTCACCAAGAACACCATGGATGAATCCTTGAGGTGATCTTCACTTCTCCACTTGTAAGCACTTCTCCCAAGGTTTGTTGGCTTCAATCCTAGCTCCAATGGCTTCAAATTGCTCCAAAAACGTGTTCTAGGGTTTGAGGGTTCGTGGGTATGTGTTTGGGGTTCAAGAGATGTGATAGAAATTCTCCAAAATGGCCAAAAACAAGAGTATTTATAGTGCAGGGGACAGTGCACGGCTGCCCTGCCGGCTGCACATCTGCACGGCGTGCACCCCTGCACTCTGCAGAAAACCCGATCTTGTAATGCTCATATCTCCCTCGTCCGGACTCCAAATGACCTCCCGTTTGCTCCTATGCGCTCCTTGTCATCCGTACTTTGATGCCATAACCTAAAAAATGCACAGAGGCAACTCCAATAGCCCACGAATTTGGCTCCAAAGTGGCAACCGGACAACAAAATGACACTTTGCACAAAACTTCAATAAAAGCATATAAGTCATGTCATTTCACGAATACACACGGGCATTTCATAGGTCATTCATAAGCTTAAAATGCACTAATTAAAGCCACATCAAATTCCCCTACGACTAAGCTTTGCTTGTCCTCAAGCAAATGAATTAGAAAACATCCAAGTTCACAATGACAAGTTCGGTCCATTGAGATTCAAGCAATCACAATTTAGCTTAAACTGTTCCACGAAAAACTAAACCTACACATGCAAGAACATCAACCAAACAAGTCTAAACCTCACTAATTTCTGCACACTTCAAGTAGTGGTTGATTGGGACACAGCAAAACCGACCACGACAACACCAACTCTAATCAAAAGGACTTGAAATCGGGACATGGATCGTAAGTGGCGAGTGATTATGATGTGGCTATCGACTCGACTTCATCCGCTTCTAGATCCGCACTTTACAAACTCTGGCTAGGATCAAGGGCTACATTTGAGAACTCTTTTTCTTTCTTTTTTTTTTCTTACTGCATACTAGTGCTCGATTCAACACTTCACTTAGGTGTTGAACCTGCCTAGCTCACAGCCTTTGCCCTTTTGCTTAGTGCTCAACCCGACACTTCACTTAGGTGCCGAGCTTGCCTAGCTTTTCTTTTGAGCATTTTTTTTTTCACAATTTAGCCACTTGATCCTTAGCCCTTTACAACTTCCACACAAGATTTCGAATTGGATTCCGTCTAATCTCAAGCCACAATCACGAAGGATCAAAAAGGGTAAAGAAAGACATGGAAAAGGGGTGAAAATTCTGATTGCCTTCATCATCTTAGACCGGTGTTATCGAGCGGTACAAAAACACGTATCAAACCAGTCAACCAACATACAAGAGTGATAAAATCTCAGTTCTGGCCCAGACTCATTTGATATTAGTGCTAACATGCTGGTTATAGGTTCTAAGTAGGACAGTCTAAACGTCATTGTGAAAACTTGAAGTCAATTAAACACCAAAAGTCAAGAACCGAACGATTCTACAATAGAGGAATTCGATATTCAATTAAGATCATGCAACACATCAAAACATAGCTTTAGACTTCTACCGACAAATAATCACACCAAACCTCAAACTCCCCTACGACTAACATGAGCATTGTCTCAATGATCAAGAGAGAGAGAGGATAAGGTGGAACGAATATACCGCGCGGTGAAGAAGAGAAGCCGGAGATGGAATCCGGGTCAAGTAACCTGTTCAGGACGAGGACCTGAATCAAGGGTACCTGTAGAACACAAGGGAGGGCACACCACTCAAACACAACCCATAGTCGACAAGATGAGAGTACGGATGAGATGTGTGATCCAACAACATGACAAGTTCAAAGCCAGAAATGAAAAGAGAAAATCAGAAGTCAAACACAACAAAACATGCAGTCATAAACAGAAATAAAAGAAAGGAAAAATCCAAAGTCCTAAGAAGTGGTGAGTGATCCTGTGGCTCTCAGTGGGGTGGTGGTGGCGGGTGCCCAGGCCACTGTGACCATGGATGGTAGCCGTCAAACGAGGAGCTGGAGGCGGCGAAGGAGACCGTGGTGGAGGAGCAGAAGACTCCCCAGTCTGTCCCTTCCGCTTCTTGGAAGCTGGTGCCTTGGATCGCTTGGGGGCGGAGGATGAAGAAGCTGCTTTACCCTTAGGAGGCATCTGCAAAAGAAGTGCAAACAAAGAATCAACAAGAAGGGCACACTCCTAACACAAACCCTATCAAGGCGCCTAGCCATAACACATGATCAAAACATTGAACACAACATTGAGCACGATTCAAGATCATCAAGTTCAAGTGCAACAACCTATGCTAGCAAAAATCAAATCACAGAGATCCACAGCTAAGCAAAAGGCATGCATAATGGATCAAAAACACGAATCAAGAACATATAAGCCTAAGTCCACACAATGCAAGGAGGAATACATAAGAATTAAACCAATGAGTGGTGATAAACCACACCCCTCCTCACACAAAGAATGGAATTCAGCCCCTGAATTCAGAACCTGTAGAAACAAAAGACACATCACAAAGATAGGCACGGAGTAGGATCACAAGTCAAACACTAACAACCACACCTAACTCCACCATTCAAATAAATCACGATAAAATAACATTCTGCCCCCATCAAGCCACCACTAATCCTTTGCAACCATCCACCAATCAAGAATAATCAAATCAGCCACCAATCAAGAACAATCAAATCAGCCACCAATCAAGAACAATCAATCAATCTCACAAAGCCAAAATCGGCTCAACAATGGACACAAGCAACGCCATAACCCCAAACCTGCTCACATGAAACCAAGCAAATCCCACACCCTAAACTAAGCAACCAAATCACACCCCTCACATCAAAATCCTAACAATCAAAATCAATGCCCAACTCCACAATTCAAAGCAAGCCAACAATATCAACATTCAATCAAACCACACTACCAACTGCCAACTAACTCAAGCAACCAAATCAGAAATTCAAGCCAAAAGAAACCTGAGATTGGGGCAGGTTGGCGGTTGAGGAAAGACGGCGGAATTGAGTGGCGGCTGGAGTGGGAGAAGGTAGCCGGCGGGCAGGAGTTGGTGGCGGGCAGGAGTGGCGGCGGCTGGGCGGCCGGAGCTGGGGGTCGGGTAGGAGGTAGAGACTTGAGAGAGAGGGGCTGGGTCGGTCAATTGGAGTCGGCGGCGGGACGGGGATCGGCGGGCAGGTTGGCGGTTGGGCAGGAGTGGCGGCGGGCAGGAGTGGCGGCGGGCAGGAGTTGTTGGCGGCTGGGCAGGAGTGGCGGCGGGATTGGGAGGGGTCGGGGTCGGTCGATTGGCAGATGGAAGCTGGCGGCGGCGTCGGGCGGTTGAGTGAGTGGGTCGGGTGGGGCAGGCGGGCGGCCGGAGCTGGCTGGGTTGCGTGGTTGGCGGTGGAATGGAGAGAGAGACGGGTGAAAGGGGTCGGGGTAGTCGAGGAAAGGGGATAAGGGGGGGTGGGTTTAGTTGGGTGGGTGGCCGGGTCGGGTGAGTGGGTCGGGTCGGGTCAGCTGGGTCAAGTGAGTTGGGTGAACCAAAACCAAACCGAACAATGACTCAAACCAGAAAATCAAGTATCAACCGAGCCAACCACAAACCAAACCGAAAAAAATGCAAAGGGAAAGATCAGGTGCACGGCGTGCAAGGGTGCACGGCGTGCAGGGTGCACGGCGTGCAGGGTGCACGGCGTGCGGGTGCACGGCGTGCATGGTGCACGGCGTGCACCTGGAGGTGAATTTTTTTCAAAACCTCCTGGACAGCACGTGCACCAAACCGTGCACGGTGCACGGCGTGCATCATGCACGGCGTGCACCTCCTCAGCCTAAAATCAAATTTTCACCTCGACGAAAAACGACCAAAACACCGTCAAATCAACCCAAAACGGACCCCGAACTTCAGAATTTCAACGCCTACGAGACCACAAAGGACACCACAACAACTCAAGGACCTTGAATACCACAAAAACACACAATCATGCAATCAAATCAAGAAGAAAAGACATGAAAAACACTCGGGTTGCCTCCCGAGAAGCGCTTGTTTAACGTCTTAAGCTCGACGAAGCAAAAGGACCAGCTAAGTAAAACCATCCCAACTCATTACCTCTTTGAAATCGAAGTCATTACCTTGCATGGCACACGGAACTTGAATTGAACCTTACCGACTTCGGGAGGTGTGAGCTCGGATTTCCCGGATGATGAAGTGTGAGCAATGGAGAAGGGGCCAAACCACTTGGAGTGAATTCTCTCATCGGGTGGCTTCTTAGTCTTGCTAGTCTCACCCATCGGTGCGACTTCCTTGCCCTTCTCGGGTGGCTTCTCCACACCTTTCTTCTTAGCCTTAGGTGGAGTTTTTTGAAGCACGAAAGGTGGAGCCTCCTTTACTTCATCCTTTTTCTCCTGAACATCACTAAGAGCAAACAACTCCGCAAGACTATGACGGACAAGGTTAGTGCTATTAGTAACCGAAGTAAGCTCATGCGGATTCTTAGGAACATGGTGACTAGCATAAGACAAAGTAAACTCCATGCCATTTGAACGGTCAAAGATCATGCATTCATTATCGACCCTAAGTGTAAGTTTACCACCGTAGACATCAATCAAAGCACGAGAGGTTGCTAAGAAAGGTCGTCCTAGAATCAAAGGCACATCGGTACCACCCATAGCATCTAGAATAACAAAATCCACAAGGAATTCAAAAGCACCGACCTTAACCAACACATCTTCAACAATACCACGAGGGGATTTCATGGACTTATCCGCTAATTGAACATTCATGAGGGTTGGTTTTAGTTTTCCTAGGCCCAGCTTCTTAAACATGCAATATGGCATAACATTGATACTAGCACCCAAATCGGCTAAGCCTCTACTTATTGCATGCTCACCAATAGTGCAAGGAATAGTAAAGCTACCTGGATCCTTAAGCTTCTCCGGTGGTTGCTTAGAGAGAATGGCGGAGCATTGTTCGTTGAGCTTTGCCGAAGTTACATCCTTAAGCTTGCGTTTGTTGGTGAAGATCTCTTTCATGAACTTCGCATATTGAGGCATCTTGGTGATTGCTTCTCCAAAAGGCATTGTGAATTGCACCTTGTCAAGAATCTCAACAAACTTTTGAAGTCCTTTTCCATGGAATCCGCCTTCAAGCGAGAAGGATAAGGTGGCTTAGGCTTGTACGGAGGTACAACCGGTGCGGGAGGAGAGACCGGAGTAGCACTCGCCGTAGCCTCTTGAGAACCAACCTTATTGGTCATCTTAGAAGCTTCTTTAGCCTTGGCTCCTCTATCTTTAACTTCAATCTTATCCGTGTCATCATCGGAGTCAACATCTTCAACTATAACCAAATCATCATCTTGAGCACTTACCACCTTAGGTATGGCATCTTGTACTTGCTTACCACTCCTCAAAGTTACCATCATAAGCTCCTCGGGAACCTTGGGGTTGACCTCGGTGTTGGAGGGTAAAGTACCCGAGGGTCGCTCCGAGAGTGCCTTAGAAATATGTCCTAATTGGTTCTCCAAATTGGCAATTGAAGCTTGTTGATTCTTGATGAGTTGGATCATTGCCGCATTGGTGTCTTCTTGAGAGATCGAAGAACCACCCTCCTTATTTTGAGGAGGCTTGTTGAACCCGGGTGGTCCTTCACCTCTATGGTTGTACATTCCCGGTGGGGTAGGACCTTGGAAACCTTGACTTGGATGTCCACTTTGATTCCATTGATTTCCCCCTTGGTGCCCTTGACCTTGGGGTCCTCCTTGAGTCCCTTGGCTACCTTGGTTTAGGTTACTTCCTTGAGTCCATTGGTTGCCTTGATAACCCCTATAACCTTGATAACCTCCTTGATTTCCTTGGTTGTAGCCCTTGCTATAACCACTACCTTGACTCCCTTGGCCTTGGTAACCTTGGTTAGACTTGTTGTACCAAGGTCGGTTATAGTTACCTTGATAGTTACCTTGGGGGCTGAAATTACCATGGAAACCTTGACCTTGTGCGAAGCTTACCTCCTCAAGGTCGCCTTGGCCAAGTTCAGGAGTGGCGGAAGGACAAGCACTAACATCGTGGCCTTGACCTCCACAACCTTCACAACAAAATACCGAAGCAACCGGTGGATTACCCACTTTAGATGGCTTAGAGGGAGTCTTAGGCATACTAAGATTGCTTACTTGTGAAGCCATGGCGTCGATCTTAGACATAAGGAGAGCGATCATTGGATCATCTTCATCTCGGTGCCCCGGTAACTTAGGCTTCTTCCCCTAGCTAGACGACTCCTTTGGTGCATCAACACTTACGGACCGAGAGTCATAGTGCGTGTCACTTCCATACTTAGACTTAGGAGGTTGTTGTCGAGACCAACTCCTTGTCTTGTTGGCCATCTCCGCGAAGAGTTCTAGAGCATCTTCGGGAGTGAGCATCCTTAAGTCACCTCCGGCGGCTTGGTTGATCATCCTTGTATTCTCAAAATCAAGGGACCTAGCAAAAATGTCCGCCAAGCTCCATTCGGCGAAGTTGTGATGAGGACAAGACCGAAGAATGGCTTGGAACCTATTCCAAGTCTCATGGAAGAGCTCTCCCTTGTGTTGTATGAAGTGGTTGATGCGGTCTCGGATCGCATCCGTCATATAGGGAGGAAAGAACTCTTCAAGGAAAGCTTCGGCTAGGCCCTCCCATGTGGTGAAAGCTCTACTCGGTTGATTCTCCAACCATGACTTAGCTCTACCTTTGAGTGAGAAAGGAAAGAGCCGGAGTCTCACACAATCCGGGTGAACTTGGTCATTCTTAACCGTGTCACATATCTCCAAGAAGTCCTTGAGATGCCTAGATGGACATTCACCATCAATGCCATTGAACACCACTCCATTTTGAACCATTTGGATCATATTAGGCTTGAGCTCAAAGTTCCTAGCATTGACGGGTCTTCGAACAATGCTAGAGGCTGCCCCTTCAAGAGTAGGACGAGCATAATCCGCCAAGGTACGTCTTGCACCCCTTTGTGAGTGATCATCATCATTGGTATGGTGAGAATGTTCCGAATGGTTATCTTCATCCTCGTGATGAGACATAGTGTGGTGTGAGATGCGATCAACTTCTTCTTCTTCAACTGTAGGAGGTGGGGAAGTAGTCCGTGGTTCGAGCACTTGTTCTAGTCCTTGGATTTGTGCTTGAAGACGAGCTGAACGCCTCATGCACTAACCCAAAATATCCTGCAAACAAGCACAACAAACACACCCGAGTAATACAACGATGCGGGATAATAAAGTAAACAAAGAGCAACAAGGAAGCAAAAAGTAAAGCGGAAGGAAGTGAATAGATCGGTCCACTACTAAGTGCTTTCAAAGGAATGAGAGAGTTCCCCGGCAACGGCGCCAAAAACTTGATAAAATTGCGATTTTACCAAGGTCGTATTCCACGGGGTCCTCTCATAAACCAATACTCACACTTCTCATAGACGGTCTAGACATTTGAAATTGGTTTGGTTTGATCGAGAAAATCAGAAACAAAGGCAAAGAAATGCAATACTAACAAAGATTAAGCAAGAGAGAAAGGTGGCTCAAATCAAAGACAAAGGGGGTTCTCTTGGTGGGTAGTGTCATCATGCTCAAGAGGATTAATTGAACAAACAAGCCATTCAAGATCGAGTTTGCATTTGGATGACCATGCATTTCACTTCTATAGACTCAATGCACTCTCGTAGCACCAAATCCCTATCCTAATACCACTCAACTTAGGCTCTCGCTCTCAAGCTAAGTGAAAAAGGATGCATTCTAAGTGTTTGATGAAATGCCAAGACACAAGATACTCTCTTAAGACTCTATGACCACAAGGCTAGGCACAACACTATCATATCAATGCCCTAACACTAAGAGATTCACCAAAAGCCTTTTCAAACTCAATTGAATGAAAATCCACATGCACACCAAGTGTTCGATAAAATGCCCAAGAGAGAAATCAAGTGAAAATGGTTGAAATAAGATGGTCTAATCTCTTAGAACACACTCACTTCAATCCCTAGACCTACAATCTATGCAATCCAAGCACTCTCATGCATCAAATCACAATGAATGGACCAAATCAAGCAAACATGGCATAAAATGGCATTAAGAACAAGTCTAGGAATCATCCTCATACAACCAAGATCAATCATGGCAAGTTCTATACAATCATCCCTCTATCATAGCACAACTAATCTACCCATCCAAGATGAACCCTAGAAACTCAGCCACACATGGCCAAGGGAGTAAAGAGAAAAGAAGGAAGAATGGTCACCAAGAACACCATGGATGAATCCTTGAGGTGATCTTCACTTCTCCACTTGTAAGCACTTCTCCCAAGGTTTGTTGGCTTCAATCCTAGCTCCAATGGCTTCAAATTGCTCCAAAAACGTGTTCTAGGGTTTGAGGGTTCGTGGGTATGTGTTTGGGGTTCAAGAGATGTGATAGAAATTCTCCAAAATGGCCAAAAACAAGAGTATTTATAGTGCAGGGGACAGTGCACGGCGTGCACCCCTGCACGGCGTGCACATCTGCACGGCGTGCACCCTGCACTCTGCAGAAAACCCGATCTTGTAATGCTCATATCTCCCTCGTCCGGACTCCAAATGACCTCCGTTTGCTCCTATGCGCTCCTTGTCATCCGTACTTTGATGCCATAACCTGAAAATGCACAGAGGAAACTCCAATAGCCCACGAATTTGGCTCCAAAGTGGCAACCGGACAACAAAATGACACTTTGCACAAAACTTCAATAAAAGCATATAAGTCATGTCATTTCACGAATACACACGGGCATTTCATAGGTCATTCATAAGCTTAAAATGCACTAATTAAAGCCACATCAGTGACCAAGGGAAAGGACAAGTCCAATATGCTAAAAGATGTGAGCGCGGAAGAGGTGGCTTGCTGTGATGAAGTAGCGAGGTTAGAGGCGGCTCTTATCGCTGAACAAGGAAAGATGGCTGAAATCCTAGCTCGAAAGAATACTATAACTCTTGACCTCAATGAAATTATGAAGCAGGCACGGTCCATTCAAGACAAAGAGAAAACCCTTATGTCCGTGGAGGAGATTACCCTCAAGAAAGAGCAAGTCTTCCAGACTCGTGCGGCCAACATAGTCAATATTATTAACCTGAAGACCATCGTCGAAGATATCCTCCAGTCTCTCGATGCTTAAGTTACCCCATTTCTTTTCCTTAGTTTGAAGCTTAGCCATTTGTTTGGCCTTTGTTTACTTTTCTTATCTTAAATTTCGGATTTTATCAACCTTCTTTCATATTTCTTTTGTTTGGCAAGACATTTTTGTTTTATCCACATTAATTATACATCATGCCATTCGTTAAAGAATATAATACGTAATTACTTTGCTCATAATGGTCTCTTCAGTAAGACCATTGAGTCCCCACGCCAATACCAACATAAGTGAGCTATGGCATGGTTCATCACCTTTGTTTTCAAAATTGAAACCCTTTAACGTCCCACAAAGAAGGGACGTAAGGCTTCAGATACTTGCCATTCATGGTCCTTCAATAGATATGCTCCGTTGGGTCGAGTAGTATGGATGATAAAAGGCCCTCGCCAATTCGGTGACCATTTACCAAACTTAGGATCCTTATCGCCAATAGGCAAATGAACTTTCCAGACTAACTCTCCCTCTTCAAATGACTTATGTTTGACTTTCTTGTTGTAGGCACGAGCAACCCTTTCTTTTTGTACCCGTATGTTGTCCAACGCTTTGAGTTGTACTTCATCCAAGTCAGATAGCTCCAACATCATAGACTCATAGTATTCTGAGGGAGTCATCTCATGTTGACGTAGATACCGTAATGACTTCACAGTCACTTCAACCGGTAGGAATGCCTCATGGCCATATGTTAAAGTAAAGGGTGTCACCTTGGTGCTACTTCGTGGTGACATCCTGTATGCCCATAAGGCTTCTGATAACAACATATGCCATTCCCTTGGATTGTCTTCGATCATTTTAGACAATATTCCTTTCACCACCTTGTTAGAAGCCTCAGCTTGTCCATTGGCCTGAGCATAGTATGGAGTGGAATGAATAATCTTGATTCCTAATTCTTTGGCAAATTCCATCACTTGCTCTCCCGTGAACACGGTCCCTTGATCCGCTGTTATAGTAGCAGGAAGGCCAAACCTATGGACCATGTTTTCCTTAATGAAAGTAATCACTTCCCCTTGGTTTACCACTTTCATTGGCTTAGCTTCCACCCACTTGGTGAAGTAGTCTGTCGCTAGAATAACAAAAGTGTGTTGTTTACAGGATGGGGGGTAGATCTTCCCTATCAAGTCCATTGCCCAACCAAAGAAAGGGCGAGGTTTGATGATGGACTTTAGGTCGATAGCAGGAGCTCTTTGCACTGGACCATGGCGTTGGCAGGCTTCACAACCTTTGGCATATGATGCACAATCTTCTCCAATGGTAAGCCAATAGTAGCCATACCTATGAAGTATCCACCTCATTGAAGGGCCAGCTTGGTGGGCTCCGCATATTCCTTCATGAACTTCAGCCATGGCTTGTAGAGGCTCCTTGGTCCCCAAACATTTCAATAGTAAACCATCTGCCCTCCTCTTGAATAAGGTCTCGTCTATCACTAACTAATTTCTTGCTTTGAATTTGGTAGTATGGTCAGTTTCCCCATTTGGGTTCTTTAGATATGTTAGCAATGGGACTCGCCAATCATTAGTATCCTCCTCAATCATGTATACCTCAGCTACTTGTTCTAAACGATCTCGTAATGGAAGGAGGGATTTCACAAAGATTTGTCCTCTTCCCTCATGCGAAAACTCTCTAAAACCAGAAGCCAACTGTGCCAAGTAGTTAGCTTTTCCATTGTCTTGGCGAGGAATGAACTTAATTGACACGTTATTAAAGTGGGAGATTAGATCTTGGACATGGTTGAGGTATGTCTCTAACACATAGTTGACACATCGGAAGTCACCAAGCACTTGATGGACTACTAATTGTGAATCTCCTTTGATATTCTACGTTCTTTGCCTTTAAATCAACAAGGATCTCCATGCCAACCACCAAAGCCTCATATTCAGCTTGGTTGTTGGTACACGGGAAGTCAAGGGTGAAGGCAAAGTGCATGGAGTGACCCATTGGTTAAGTTAGTACCACTCCAGCTCCTGCCCCAGAATGTGTCTTTGAACCATCAAAGAGCAAAGACCAAGGAACTTCTCCTATCATCCCAATCTCTACTGCTTCACCTGGCACGTCCACACATGGGTGGTCTGCCAAGAAATCAGCAAGAGCTTGCCCTTTAACGGCTTTTTGTGGAACATATTGTAAATTAAATTCAGATAGGGCAAGTGTCCACTTGCCAATCCTCCCATGGATGATTGGCCGTGATAACATATATTTGATAAGGTCAGTCTTACAAATGAGTTGTACTTGAACAAGCATCAAGTAATACCTTAGCTTCATACAAGCGAAGAACAAAGCTAGACATAACCTTTCTATGGGAGAGTACTTCCTCTCCACTTCATTTAAAAGCCTACTTAAATAATACACGGCTTGTTCATTTCCCAAGTCATTATCCTGGGCTAACAAACATGCTACTGACGCGTTAGTGGCTGAGAGATACAACTTCAGAGGTTGATGTGGGATGGGTGAGTTGAGTACTGGCGGGTTCGCCAAATACCTCTTGATGTCATCAAAAGCTTGTTGGTGCTCTTCGCGCCATGCAAACTCTTCTTCCTTCCTCACTTCAACAAAGATGAGAACACTTGGGTCCGGCCAGCACAGTTTGAGATGAAGCGCCGAATATAGTTGACTTGGCCAAGGAACCTCTGTAACTCTTTCTTATCACGAGGTGGCATGGCCTCGATGATGGCCTTGGTCTTGTTTTTGTCGACCTCAATGCCACGTTGGTTTACAAGAAAACCAAGGAAGTTGCCTGCACTCACCCCAAAAGCACATTTAAGAGGATTTAATTTCAAACCATGACTTCTCATGCGCAGGAAAGCCATACGTAAATTATCAAGGTGGCAACGCCTTACCTTTGACTTGACGACTATGTCGTCTACGTATACCTCCACAAATTCACCAATCAAGTCATGAAAGATGGTGTTCATAGCTCGTTGATAGGTCGCCCCAGCATTCTTCAAACCAAAGGGCATGACCACCCATTCATAGCATCCAATGGCACCTGGACAACGAAAAGCTGTCTTGTGGATATCCTCATCGGCTATGTAAATCTGATTATAGCTCGAATAACAATCCATGAAAGAGAATACTTCATGCCTAGTAACTGCATCAAGCAACATGTCAGCAACTGGCATGGGATACTCATCCTTAGGAGTGGCTGTATTTAAATTTCTAAAATCTACACAAACACGAAGCTTTCCATTTTTCTTCCTATCTGGCACCACATTAGACAACCACTCTACATACCTAGCCGTTCTTATAAATTTGGCCTTAACAGGCGTTCAATTTCCTTCTTTATCTCAGGCAATACCTCATATGCAAAACGCCTACGAGGTTGTTTGAAGGGCTTAAATCCCAATTTAATTGGCAGCCTATGTTCTACCAATTTCCTATCTAAACCTGGCATCTCATGATAATCCCATGCAAAACAATCCTTAAACTCATTTAGTAGATTGATAAGATCATACCTGTCAGCATCAAGCATGGTGGCACTGATGAAGGTAGGACGTTGATCGTCCTCAGTGCCAAGGTTGATCTCCTCTAAAACATCACATGCGGTAATGTGTTTGCCGTCATCTTCATTAAATCCTATCTCTTCGCCTTGTCCAGGCAAATCATCATCTGGAACACAATCAGCCATCAACACAAGCTCATCACATACTAGCCTTTGCTCACATTGGTAGATGGCCAACCTTTCTCTTAAGGCTGTGACTTCGGCCTCCCTCGCCACCTTGTCTTGAGGTGGTCTATTCATCATCAACAACTTTGGTGGCGTCAGGTGGACCATCCAAAGAGAACATGGATGGTCTCACTATCTCTGTCAACGGATCAATGCATGCCTTGCTCAAAACTTTGGCACTCGAGATGACCACCGTACATGGTCATCCGTCCATACCTCTAACTTCCAATGGGCCAAAATCACCATGGTATAGAGGGGCTTCAGCACAGTTGGCTCCTACTGCAAATGGCATTGTGTCAGCTTGAATGACCTCAACCATTCCTTCCTTGTTCCACAACATCATGCATTGATGTAATGATGATGGAACACATTTACTTGCATGGATCCAGTCTCTCCCCAATAGGGCATTGTAACTGACGACACCATCCACAACGAAGAAGACACTCATCTTCTCCTGGCTTCCAACTCCTACTACCACTGGCAAAAATCCCTTTCGCCGAAGTGGATCCTCCATTGAAGCTGGTGACGAACACCTCAGTAGGAATCAAGTCACCTGTGTTCTTACCAAGCTTCTTCAACATCCTTGTTGGCATCACGTTCACAGCTGCGCCATTGTCAACCAAGACCCTTGACACTGGCACTTCATCCAATCTTGCCTTAATATAGAGGGGCCTTAGATGCCTTAACATGTTTGGCTATGGCTCCTTGAATACCACAAGGTGGTTAGGTACATCACTTAACTCCTCTTCCATTATACCCTTCCTTTCGAAGCCATCACTGACATGACAACCTCCTCATTGGGCAAGCTATCCTCCTTAGTCAATGAACTCTCAGGTTCATCGAATTCTAGGCCCCATGTAGGGTTTTCCACTGGAAGAGATGTTGTCTCCTCTGGTCCTTGGTATAACAAATAGAAAGGATAACACCCTCCATCTTCACCAAGCAAACCCACATGCTTGTGGCCTGCTTCATATAGCTCCTTCAACAATCGTTGTGAACTTTTGTATTGCCTCTTGGCCTCTGTGGCCAAGTCGACCCTACACCCCAACCGAACCATCTTCACACTCCATGGCTCGTCATCCATATCGAGGTGATTGAACTCCTCGACTAAATGTGCCACAGATTGATCCTCCGTCACTTCTTCATTTGCCTCTCCACTTTCCACATGTACCTGTTGATCTTCCTCTTTGGATTGGAAAATCCTTGGGAGTATGTAGTTAGTAGCCACTGTGGGTGGCAAGCTTCCAAACTTGATAGTTACAGGATGGCCTTGGTCATCACCATCATCCTCCTTATCCTTCCTCTCAAACCTAGGGTTTGGATGATCCACATCGATCATCACATCATCAAAGTCATCATCAATGTCAGCATCATACCCCGCGTCATACAATCCAAGTCCATCATCATTCTGAAGGTTATCTTCCACCTTCTCATTCACCTCTTCAAACCTTGGGGCTTGGACACGCTTGCCTTTCCCCAACACAGTGACTTTGAGACCAGAGGACATGGAGTTATCCACCTTGATATCAGCTTGAAGGGTATCATCTGTTCTGGACTGTTGCAACTCCCCATCTCATGGTGGGCCATCTCATGTTAGCCTCTACGACTATGAGCATTCTTGCGAAGGAACCTTCTCTTCTGAGTCCTCGTCAGGTCAGCCAATGCTACTGGTTGTTGACGTCGAACATCATAGGTATGCCAACCACCATGTGGCACGTCGGGAATTCGAAAGGTCCTCTTCATGGGATGGCCAGGAGCCAACCATTGCCTTGGCTGCCATCCGACTGGTTGTCGCACCCCCTCCACCATTCTCTGATATGGTGGATACCTTGGTCTATTGGGAGGAGGGCCAAGCCTCTGATAAACGGGCTTGCTTGGTTTCACCTCATCGAAGTTGAGACTCCTCTTGCACTGAACACACAACTTCTCCTCATCTTGTCTACTAAGTGAGGCAGGAGTGGATTGTACATTCGAAGATGAACTGCCCTCTTGAGGCGGCGTTGTGTCCAACACCAGCTTGAATCGGGGCAACTCAATCTTGGAGAAATCAGGGTTAACCATGTTCACACCAACTGTGGCGGGGAAAGGATCTGTATCCACCAACATGGCATCTTCTCTTGGCTCAGGGAACTTGATGCGTCCCTTCTCAATGGCATCCTGTAAAATATTTCGAAAAAACAACGCATGAGTCAGTAGAGTGAGACATGCTATTATGCCACTTGCAATATCGTCTTCCTTTCAACTTATCAGGCGATGGGAGGTTATGCCCCCTGAGAGCTTGACTTGACCATCCTTGTAAAGTTGGTCAAATATCAAGTCTGCCTTCGTCACATCGAATGAATACTTCCTTGGTTGGATGGGCGTACGATTAGGTCTCCCCTCTTGTGGCCCAACATCAACTTTAGACAATGAACTACACACATAGGGTTTCCCTGGCACTATCTCTGCCAAGTCGACCTCAACTCACCAACCCCACCATCGATGTGGTGGATGACATAATCAAAATTTGGGAGGTATTGCCCCCTTGAGGCACTCCTCCTACTCTCTTCCTCATGGAGGAGAGATTCATACCTAACAGCACATGACATGAGTTGGAACAAGTTAGAGAACTCTCGATCTTGGAATTTCTTCCTAAGTTCGAAGTTCAAACCTTCTTGAGCCAGCTTGACAAACTCTCATTCTATTAGGTTAACAAAGCAACGGTTTCGAGCATTCTTGAAACTAGTCAAGAAACTCTCAACTGACTCTCCTGGCTGCTGGCGCATACGTGCCAAGTCTGCCATGGAAACCTCTGGTTAGATCTATAGAATTGGGCATGGAAGATCTGCTCCATCTGTTGCCAACTTTGTATAGAGTTGGAAGGCAAGTTGACGTACCAAGCGAAGGCTGGTCCTGTCAACGAGTTTCCAAACAACCTAAGTTTGACGAAGTCACCTACGTCACCACATTGGACAGTGAATCGTCCAACATGCTCCACGGTAGACTGATCTCCGGTCCCCGTGAAGGTGGTAAACTCGGGTACCCTAAAGCCTCTAGGGAAGGGATGGTGTCTATCCACCCACTCTGGATAAGGCTTTCGATACACAGGCGGCATGGTTGGCCTCCCTCCAAGGCCAAGATGCTCATTGAGCAGTTGTGCCACCTGTTCTCGCAAATTATTATTATTTATGGTTGTCCCCCCGGGTGGTGGCATGAATCCTGTTGGATCCATTCCATGTCTATTGACTTGGGGTGGTATTGGTGGTGGTGGATACGCACGTGGGGGTACCTCCACATTAGGACGTGGTGGTACCTGATCCATATTGAATGGACGGTCAGGGGCCACATATGGCCTAGCCTCTGGAATATGTTGTCGAGCAAAACCTATGGTAGGCATTTGCTCAACATGGGTGTTGGATGTGGTGGCAAGATTTTCGCCATTCCCATGTTGATGGGAAGGTGGTTGACTTGCCACTGGAGGTGAGAGGTTGTCCTGCCATGGTTGGCCATTCCGACCACTAGCAGGATGAGGACTTACATTCCCAACGCCATTGCTCATTGATCCTAGACCATCGGGTGGTAAGGCTCTAGACTGAACTAAAGGTGTCATTAAAATTTTCCTGAACTCTGAAAATCAGTTTGATTTTTGTTAACCACATCAAATACTTGAACTAAACGTCTTTCAACATGAGAACTTAAAGACTCAATTTGAGAATTCACCTAGCGGGCATTCCCTGCCATTGAAGCCTCCATGATTTGGCGGTGCTCCACCATTGTCTGGCGGGAGTGACATGATTGCCTCGCCTAGATCAGCACTTTGCGCCACAGGCTGTGGCCTAGCCTCCTTGTCGCTGCCATGAATTCCGGCAACATCTTCAACTGTCTGGCCATGTTCAATGTTGGCCACTTGCTCCTCCACAGATCCGGATGGAAGGTCGCCTTCTGGGTTCTTTCGCCTTGGAGCCATGATATCAAACACAATGTCCCACGAGCGTGCCAATTTGTTTTTGGTGGTAGAAACTTTTGTGTTTGAACACAATAAATGCGCTTGACTTCTTGGAACAAGGAATATTTACACGGTTCACACCTCTCCAAACAATGTTCGAACAAGGGTGTTTGATGTTTTTTGGCTAAGTCTACTGCTACTGCTACTGCTACTCCTATGGAGGTTCTGAGAGAGCTCCAAAAACAAAGACAACTATGGCTATGGAAACTAAAGTTGCAGAGAAAAGTAGAAATTTGGGCAGAGTGTCTGCTTGTGATTGCGCGGGCCTCTCTCTGTCGAATACCTCTCATATTTATAGACAAATGTGAGTGGTAACTGCAGATGGCGGTAGTAACTTTCATGGAGGTTACTTCCTCTCTCTTGAACGTGGCTATCATCGTGGTGGTGACGGTTTCTTCTCTTCAACTGCTTTGGAGGAGTAGTGACGTTGGTGGAAAAAGCTAAGGTTTGATATGATCACATCATCCCTTAGGGTTTCACTCTTGACGAGGAGATGACACCGTCTCTTGAAATTGGTCTTAAGGTTCCCTTCTTGATGAGGAGGTTATCCTCCTTGCTTCCCTTCTTCTCTCTTGACGAGGAGGTAGACATGATGATGGCTTCCCTTCGATGGATCGACATGAGATCCTAACTTCGATAGGTTGACATGAGATCCTGACTTCAATAAGTCGACATGAAGTCTTCACTTTGATGGATGAACATGAGATCCTCACTTCGATGGATCGACATGAGATCTTGACTTCAATGGAGTCGACCTTAGGGTTTCCATCTTGATGAGATGGCTTCCCTCCTTAGGGTTTCCATCTTCCCTCTTGACGAGGAGGTCGTCATCATGACATCATCATCATGGAGTCGGCCTTAGGGTTTCCATCTTGATGAGATGGCTTCCCTTCGATGGATGGACATGAGATCCTCACTTCGATGGGGTCGTTAGGGTTTCCATCTTGAAGAGATGGCTTCCCTCCTTCCTTCCTCTTGACGAGGAAATCGACATGAGATCCTCACTTCGATGGGGTCGGTAGGGTTTCCATCTTGATGAGATGGCTTCCCTCCTTAGGGTTTCCATCTTCCCTCTTGACGAGGAGGTCATCATCATGACATCATCATCATGGAGTCGGCCTTAGGGTTTCCATCTTGATGAGATGGCTTCCCTTCGATGGATGGACATGAGATCCTCACTTCGATGGGGTCGTTAGGGTTTCCATCTTGATGAGATGGCTTCCCTCCTTCCTTCCTCTTGACGAGGAAATCGACATCGGTAGGGTTTCCATCTTGATGAGATGGCTTCCCTCCTTCCTTCCTCTTGACGAGGAGATCGACATGAGATCCTCACTTCGATGGGGTCGGTAGGGTTTCCATCTTGATGAGATGGCTTCCCTCCTTCCTTCCTCTTGACGAGGAGATCGACATGAGATCCTCACTTCGATGGGTCGTAGGGTTTCCATCTTGATGAGATGGCTTCCTCCTCCTTGATGGGGATGCTCCGTGAGGATAAAATGGTAAATCCATGGCCTCGGTTAATCAATTTAACTTAATAGAATGATTAAAGGTTAATAAAGCCATTCAAACCTCCACAAACAAGCAATGTGGTATTTTTGGTCGTCATCTTTCAGAGGCCATATCTCACTGGTCCGGTGGAACTGGGTTGTCATCTATATATGGATGGAAAGATAATTTCGTTATCTTTCCATCGCCACTGATTTCACCTCAATCGGAGTTTGTATGAAGAAGTTATGGCCAAAATACTATTCTGGACAGAATTAACACGAAAAATAGGCCAAAAGATGACGTCATGACCCTATTTGTGTTATTTAATTACTAAGGCAATTAATGGCCTAATAAAGCCATTTAATTCCTTAATTTCTTAAATGTGGTATTGGCTCAAAATAATTTAAGGTGTAAACAGAAGTTTACTGGGATGTGATGCGCAATTTAATGCACACAAAGTTTTACTCGCTAGATCGTTCTAGCGAGATCGTTATTCCCTAGGGTCTTTCTGTTTCTATTACTCAACGATTGTGAGATAAGCTATTCGGGGTTTTTATCGTTGGTTTGAGATGGTTTAAGAATGAACTAAGTAAACTAAAATGCAATAAAAACAAGTAAACAGTTAAAGCAGATTGGGGTTTCAGAGATACACTAAGGCGGTTGTTCAGACTCGAATCCACGCTAGTTCGGTTAAGATGGACGAAACTTTGCAATCGACGAAATTCAACAGACTAGACGACTCGGCAAATCCTTTTGTAATCTCTACTCCATGGTTAGGCCATAGAGATTTACTTCTATCAAACCTACAAGCTCCTATGGTCAAGCTAACTTGCAAGAATTCAAGAACGATCAAGAACAGTGAAATGCCACAAAATCATGCAAAGAGAATTTGGTTCTGACAATCCTATGGTCAAGCTATTGGAGAACTTAACGACCTTCTAAACTCTAGAATGAATTGCGTTCATGGTCAGACCCGCAATTCAAAGATAAACTCAGTAACTAACAATTGATCAAGTTGCCAGAGTCAAACAGTTTAAATTAGGGTTTAGGAGAAATCGCATTTAAGTCTGAAAGAACATCGATTAACATAAACGGGTTAGAAACCCGAAATCATCCATACAAAATTCTGGCTAACGCTTCATCTAATCTAAACAACCCTGAAGAGTTTAACTCGACATAGCAAAAGAAGAAATCAAAGATACAAGGGAAAAGAAAACTGGAGAAGAAGACATCTTACTCCGAGTAGACCTAATCCTGACGAATCTTTAGAACTCTTGAGCTAATCCTCGCTGCCTCTATTTTCCTCTGTCGTCATTGTCTCCCCAATCTCTCTCGTACACTCTGTTTTCTCTCTCCTTTCTTTCTACTGGCCGAAGCCAATATTCCATTTGTGTTTCCCCCCAGTCTCCTTTTTTATGCTGTCCAATGATGATGTTATATAAGGGAATCCATTCCCTTTTGCCGCCTCCACCCAAAACTTTAATGATGATAATTATGTTGGGCTTTCACACCAATGCCAATTCTTAATAATCCTTGCCCATTGATCACTAATATTGGCGTTTATTAGATGATGATGGGCTTAAGATTGGGGCTGGTGGAAAATGTGATGATTTAATCAAACCCATTTTAATTTAAATGACAAATTAAATCACTTGGCAGCAGGGGCACTTTTGAAGTTGTTGTTAACTTGATCATGTTGTATCCAGTTCCATTCCCAACAACGTATATATTCTGAAATGTATCAAAAATATACAAAACAACGTAAAACGGCCCAAAGGCCGAAAGGTACAAAATTCACGCAAAATCATGCAAAACAGTCGAGTAGAGTACGAAAAATATCGTCTAATGAGGGATTGAATACACCAATATTTGAGTGCATCAAATCACCCCACACTTAGACTTGTTCTTGTCCTCAAGCAATAACTCTACACAACAATGCACCAACCTGAATGAGCAAATCGAAAACCTCTTGGTTCCTAGAATGATGTATACGATGTTTCTATCAAACAAGAGGATTACCCGACTGACCACACAGTTAAAACCAAACCTTGCGAGAGTAAAAGAGGAACATGACTTTATCGAGCTAGTGAACAACCCGACTTGATAAACGCAAGACAATACTTACTTTCGCTACACTTACTCTAGGACGCAACCCGACACTTGCTAGATAAGGGAATACGACTAGAACAAAATTAAAGAACATGTTTTTTTTTTCTTTCTTTTTTTTCTATTTTTTTTCCTTTTTTCTGTTTTTTTTCCTTTTTTTTCTGTTTTTTCTTCTTCTGATTTCTATTTTTTTTTTTTTACATTTGAATGGTCGGTATAGTGTGGATACTACCAGGTATGGAGCAGCCGGAAACCTTTGGAATTCCGCGTTATCCTAGACCCCAGCCACGATCGGGAGTAGGTTAGAAGAAGAATGCCACATTGAGACTTCCCTTTGGGACTACAGCAATGGGCAGGCACGTATGCCAGCTCGTGAATTGACCCACAACTTCAATACCAAACCACTCATTTATCAGATTTTCTCTGATTGGGAACATTAACAACAATTAAAAGCACAAAATTAAAAGATCCCTTATCTAGACTCGATCATGGCATTGAACTAGAGAATTCGAGCATCAGATATACCAAGTCTTACACATTAACAAGTCAACTGTTCTCTAACACGATAAGGGCAAGTTCCTAGAATACTTCAAGCAAGAAGAGTGGGAGATGGTCATAATACAGGTTCTCACACACACATTTGGTCATAGCTAAAGCACCACATCAATCTCAGCATATGGAAAACGGTAAGCAAATCCAAGAAGATATTAAGCAATGTGAAAAGTTAAATGCCAACGCGAATGGGAAGCAGTGAAAGAGTGAAAAACAAAGCACAATCACCACCCATTTAACAACAAGAACTCAATTAACCAATATGCATGCATTGCAACAAGACCACCCCACATTTAAATTGGACATTGTCCTCACAGGACTAAAAAGAGAGTAGAGGAATCCGGAAACCTGGAAAGTGAAGATCGGTGTCGTGGATGGCGGCGAGCTCAGAGTTAAGTACCGGTAGACAGTCACGACGGAAGCTAAGGACAGCCTGAAATAGGAGAGAACCTCACAACAAGATCAGAGCATTCAAAGTACATAATAGATCACTGACTCAAGAACCACTAAAGTTCGACACAAACTCAATAAAACATCTTACTCAGAAACTCAAAACTGACTCCAGACATGGGTTGTCTCCCATGAAGCGCTATTTCTTTAACGTCTTTGAGCTAGACGATACCTGATTATGGACCCCAACTCAAGAGTTCCTTGAAGTCAAACAGCTTCTTCAGGGCTAGCAGTTGAGTTCCAAATAGCACGCCAGAAGGAGCAAGATGTAGTCGGTGGTGCTCAAGTAGATCCTGGTTCTGCTAGGATGACTTTTTCTTCTCAAATTTTCCAACTGGAGGAGGAAAAAGATAGTATGGTGTGTTACAATCAATGGTTGCAGTCAGCTCCACACCAATGTCATCCAAGTTGCTCTTGTAGTTGAGCTCATACACCTCAGAATCATTGCCCCCCTCAGTTTCAGTTGCCTGAATTACCAATGAAGGTGACTCCTCGATATCCATGTGCTCATCTCTATCTGGAACTACAGGCTGGCTCGACGGAAGCATAAATGAGGATAACTCCTCAATATCCAGATGCTCATCTTCAGCTTCAATCAAGAGATGGATAAGCTCCACATCTTCATCTACCACCATTGTTAAAGATTCTTCATCAGATACCTCTAGCTCACAATAGTTATGGGCTAGGTTATCATTTTCTTCTTTGACCAGCTCTCGAGAATCTTCTTCCATCAGTTGATATTGCTGCTCAATCTCGACGTTCACAACATTAGGAGCTCGTAGAGTCGAGAGGATCTTATTCAACATAAAATCTGTATAAGACTCCTGTTGTTGGTATTGGTGCGAATGTAGATATTCCTCTTCGTAATCTCGGTAGTAGTGTGTAGCTTGTGGCTCTGGCCAAGAAGTCAAGGGTGGTGGTTCCTCATTCCAGTTTGGCATACATGGTTGCCATGATGTACTCCACTCTTGGTTGTAATCATTAAGTGGCATTCCATTGTTGTACCACCCTTGGTTGCTATCGAACCTGTAGTCCTGCATCTCAAAACACAAGAGCACTACCCAGGTAAATCATGAAAAAGATGGGGAGAAAAGAGATGATAAAAGAGTGAGTGAAAAGCTTAAACGCACAACGCCTTTCCTAGAAAAAGAAAATTCCCCGGCAACGGCGCCAAAAACTTGATGCGCAATTTAATGCACACAAAGTTTTACTCGCTAGATCGTTCTAGCGAGATCGTTATTCCCTAGGGTCTTTCTGTTTCTATTACTCAACGATTGTGAGATAAGCTATTCGGGGTTTTTGTCGTTGGTTTGAGATGGTTTAAGAATGAACTAAGTAAACTAAAATGCAATAAAAACAAGTAAACAGTTAAAGCAGATTGGGGTTTCAGAGATAGACTAAGGCGGTTGTTCAGACTCGAATCCACGCTAGTTCGGTTAAGATGGACGAAACTTTGCAATCGACGAAATTCAACAGACTAGACGACTCGGCAAATCCTTTTGTAATCTCTACTCCATGGTCAGGCCATAGAGATTTAATTCTATCAAACCTACAAGCTCCTATGGTCAAGCTAACTTGCAAGAATTCAAGAACGATCAAGAACAGTGAAATGCCACAAAATCATGCAAAGAGATTAGGTTCTGACAATCCTATGGTCAAGCTATTGGAGAACCTAACGACCTCCTAAACTCTAGAATGAATTGCGTTCATGGTTAGACCCGCAATTCAAAGATAAACTCAGAAACTAACAATTGATCAAGTTGCCAGAGTCAAACAGTTTAAATTAGGGTTTAGGAGAAATCGCATCTAAGTCTGAAAGAACATCGATTAACATAAACGGGTTAGAAACCCGAAATCATCCATACAAAATTCTGGCTAACGCTTCATCTAATCTAAACAACCCTGAAGAGTTTAACTCGACATAGCAAAAGAAGAAATCAAAGATACAAGGGAAAAGAAAACTGGAGAAGAAGACATCTTACTCCGAGTAGACCTAATCCTGACGAATCTTTAGAACTCTTGAGCTAATCCTCGTTGCCTCTATTTTCCACTGTCCTCATTGTCTCCCCAATCTCTCTCGTACACTCTGTTTTCTCTCTCCTTTCTTTCTACTGGCCGAAGCCAATATTCCATTTGTGTTTCCCCCCAGCCTCCTTTTTTATGCTGTCCAATGATGATGTTATATAAGGGAATCCATTCCCTTTTGCCGCCTCCACCAAAAACTTTAATGATGATAATTATGTTGGGCTTTCACACCAATGCCAATTCTTAATAATCCTTGCCCATTGATCACTAATATTGGCGTTTATTAGATGATGATGGGCTTAAGATTGGGGCTGGTGGAAAATGATGATGATTTAATCAAACCCATTTAATTTAAATGACAAATTAAATCACTTGGCAGCAGGGGCACTTTTGAAGTTGTTGTTAACTTGATCATGTTGTATCCAGTTCCATTCCCAACAACGTATATATTCTGAAATGTATCAAAAATATACAAAACAACGTAAAACGGCCCAAAGGCCGAAAGGTACAAAATTCACGCAAAATCATGCAAAATAGTCGAGTAGAGTACGAAAAATATCGTCTAATGAGGGATTGAATACACCAATATTTGAGTGCATCAGGATGTTCTCGAAAACCCCAGCCCCTGAGCCAAAGAATCTGCCCAACCCCGGAGCCGGCGCCTAGCACAGCCCCGACGCTCCGCCCAGTTCCGACGCCGTGCCCAGCCCCGACGCTCAACCCAGCCCTCCCCGGCACTCAGCCCAGCCCAGCCCCGACGCCCAGGCCAACGCCGGTACCCTCCAGACCAGCCCTGATGCATCTCGGGACCACTCCGGCCCCTAGATCGGCCTCGGTAACCCCCTGCCCAGACCCGATACGCCCCGGCCCCACCCCGGCGCGACAAGGGACTTTGGATTTCAATGGGAGGCTCTCTCACATCGAATTCTAAGGGCTGCCCCCGATCGAGGAGGAAGAAAATATGGAGCTGGACGAAGAAACATGTGCCCAGATCGAATGAGAAGGAGAATTCGAGTTAAGAATTAATGAAATTTTCACTCCCGGACACCTCCCTGAGCCTATATATCCTTGTGGACAGTTTTTCTGAAAAGGAAGACATGGACACCGACGCCCAAAGCTCTGAAGGACCAGAACCTTGGTCTGTCACTGATTCAAGTCACACTCCGGGTCCAGGAGATGATGTTGAGTCTCCTCCAGACATGGCCACCCAAGTCACCGAAGTGTGGAGAGGATTGCTGAGTGCACAAAGAGAGCCCATGATGGATTCGCGGACGAATCCAAGGCAAGAAGAGGGGGATGATGTCATCCTTCACGGCTGCCCAAAGGCCTACAGCTATTCCTACACCCCACCAGGGTCCCCGGTCAAAGGCAGAACCCTAGGGCCCTACAAGAAGCGGGTAGGGCCAAGGAAAGCTCTCTAACACATCATGAAGCCAAGGTATGTGACTAAGTATAAGCTTAGGCCACCCTCAGCAGGTAGGGGAGCCAAAATGAAGGAGCTGCCACTCCAGGCAATGTTGCTGAACGAAGCCCCAGACCCAGGCCCCGAGCTAAGCCTAGGACCGAGTGGAGCCCCGAGCAGCCCGCCCCAACTAGGCCACAACCTCAATACCAAGAGCCCCGGAGGAGATGACCACCCCTGGGATCCCCTAGAGGCATTCCTGGAGTACAGGAAGCGGAGGAGTGAAGAATATCTGGCCAGCAAGGGACGGCTCCCAAAGACAAGCCCCGGATCGAGCCAAGTGAAGAAATGGAGCCCTGGACCGGCACTAGCCACTGAGAGCTGTCTCTGGACCTTCCTGAAGAATTGGCCGAAGTAGAATGGAGAAAGCCAGTCCAGGATTGAAGAAAGCCCAACTGAAAGCCAGCCCAGGGCGCCGGACCGAGCTAACTTGGGGAAATTCCAAAGGCCCTGGATAGCTGGACAGCCCAGACACCTGCTCCAGCAAACGGCCCAACAATTGAAAAGGGGATGAGGAGAAAACGCATGCTGAAGAACTGCCACACGACCCCGTCCGACAGGTTTCCCACCGCGAGAAGGATTCCCATCCGGGCCAGGAAAACCAGCTGCCACGGTGTGAAGACCGTGTATCTCAGTCTATCTGGGACTGGGACGAGCACGACAGAGGCCAAAGTCGCGTGAAAGGCCCTACCCGCCAGCCCATAACTGCCCGAGCAACCCCAAAGCTGCCCGGATTTAGGGTTTTTGCCCGGTCACCCGGTTTTTGCTTATTTAGGCTTTTCTTGCTTTCCAAGACATTCTCTTCCTATTTTGAGTTTTCCTTTTTAGTTTTCCTTATTTAGTTAGCTTATTTAGGTCATTTTAATGTTTCCTAATTAGGATTAGATTATTTTATTCCTAGTTAGGAAGTAGCTAAATAGGTGAGGAGAGCTTGTTCCCTCCCTATAAACAGAGGTCATCGCCACCCTTGTTATTCAGACTTTAATCAATTAATAAACCCCCTTCAGAACTTTGTTCTAAACCCGTTTGAGTATGTGCAAGAGCACGGCTTAAGGTTTGGCTTATCATCAAGAGCATACATCTTTTGGCGTGGCGCCCTCGACTTGATACTTTTGGTTCCTAGCTCAGCTGAAGCTAGTGGGTCAAAGTCCGATTCCATCCCCGGTTTCATAGGTTCTCTCGTAGCCTTTGAAGATCAACTTGTGGTGGTTAGGGTCACAGAGCATTGTCGGTCGTGGTTCACATCATATGGTGAACAGTCAATCATGTTGTCGAGAGGACTACTAAGAGGAGGAGCTAGACAGAGCATTGAGTCATTGGTGTACAGTTGAGTATACCAGCTTGGAGGAACACGACCCACTTTTACTTTTTGTTTTCATTGGAATATATGGCACTACAAAAAAGTTTACTTTTAGCTATTGTAAAATTACAACAACATGAAAATGCAGTAGCAAATAGTTGATATTTGCTACGACAATCACTATTTCATGTAGTAAGCAGTAACAAATACTATTTGCCACCCACTATTTGCTACACTCAACATCCCCATCGCAAATAGTGGTGTGGCAAATAGTATTTGCTACTGCAAAATTACTACATGAAATAGTGATTGTTGTAGCAAATATCAACTATTTGCTACTGCATTTTCACGACATTGTAATTTTGCAGTAGCTATAGATCAGTTTTTTTGTAGTGTGGGATATCGTTGGTCAATTCAATTTGAGTATTTTAGTGGTTAAACACTAAATAACTACTTTTTTGACGTATATAGCTTTGTGAGGAGAATCAAGGCTCTAAGCAGTAAATTAGCTACAATCTACCTAAGGCATGAGGACTACCGGCAACAACCCTGGGAGATATCTAAGAGTCAAACGTGTCATAGGATGGGCAGCTCTGTTTGCTGAACGGCGGACCGAGAGCAGCTTGAAGCTAAGACTGGTGGCCAACAAATGGATGACCTCTTGAATGATGATCCCACCACAGGCTCTTGAGCCGTCATGATCACGTATTGCTTTAGAAACCAATTCCGCATCACCTTTGAAATCAACCTGAAAAAGACCGGTAGAGACACACCAAACAACCACATCCCTACACGTTAGGAGCTCAAGAATGAAAGGATCTGTAATATCACCCGACAGCTTGGAAGACACCGGAGAGCTTGACGCACCACATAATGAGCAGCTCTGCTTACCGAATGGGGAAACGTCAGCATGCATAGTGGGAGAAAGTCCTCAGGAACTAGTAGAAGAATGCAACGATCGAACTGCCTTGGGCGGAAAGGAAGGCCCGGGAACTCACCAACTTATGGACCCACTTGAAAGCCCTCGTTTTGCCACCCGAGTTGGAAAGCAAGAACATGTGCAACTCTGCAAGCTAGCAAAGCTATAACAAAAGGATCAGAAAAAATGGGATAGGAAATACCTGTCGCAAGGGGGAGCGTTGCCGTTAAAACTTGAACGATTAGACCAACTGTCCCTCCCGTAGAAGCCACCATTGTTCCGACAAAGTTGATCATCAGACGGTTAGCGGGTGGAGGTCTTCAAAGATGGCAAGGAAGGGGAGGTGCAAGAATGGAGGGGAAGGGACAGGGAATAGAAGGGATAGGTCATCCCACCCTAGAAGAAAAAGTTAGTGCTTATTCCAATAACGACACCAAACAACTCATATAAACCTATTATTTTAACCGAAACAAGTAGGCAAATGCTGAAGCGCACAAATGGTGATTAATAAAACCCATGCATGACATGCACATGAAGGATGGAAGATGGAAGATGGGCTAAATCATTTCTGCCACATTATGTAAGTATGAATTCACGAAGATGTTTCTTCTATTAGTTGTTTTTCTCTTTTATCTATTGGACATATGGGGCCTTCTTTTTTATTTAATAATTCATATCTTTTATCTGGATGATATTTTTATTAGTTATTTTTCTAATTCATCTCTTGGACATGAAGGCTTCTTTTTTATTAAATTAATAAATAATTTATTTCATTCATCAGTCAAGTCATGCGTTCTTTATTTTTGTTAAATAAGTATGGACTCTTATTGTTTTAGTCTTTTTTAGAATTATTGTATGGATTTTTATAATAATATATATTTGAATCATTTGAATATCAATTTATAATCGAATATAACTTAAACTTCAAAATTAAATATATGAGCTTTACAGAAATATCTCTAATTTTAATTTCAGAGAAAATATATTTAAGAATAAATAAATAAATTACTTATAATTACAGAGCGTTATATTTTGAATAATATAAAATTAAATACTCATCTATTAACCAATAATGTTATATTTGTTTCAAATATAATAATATTTATTCAAATGTAAAATTGTGAATTTTTGTTTTGATATACTTAAAAAATATTTTGTCAAAATATATTATAACGGGGCCACATTTTGATTATATCACAGGGCCTCCGAAGTTCATGGGACGGTACTGGTTTCCACCATTTTTTCCCCAACTCGTCAACCCCTTTCAAGTCTTTGAACTTGTTGTTGAATGGTAAACAAAAATGTAAGAATTAAACTGATCACCAAGAAACTTCATAAGACTTGGAGGGAACTCGTTGGGGTAGAAAGCAAGCTCCATAAGTTTCCACAATAGATGTGGTTTTCGCAATGGTCAACTTTCCATTCTTCAGCTAATTGTCGCTCATCCTCGTCAATTTCTGTCATGGCTAGATTTGGTTCATCTTCGTAAATTTCCACAACATATGTGGTTTTCACAATCGCCGAGTAGAATCTCTTCATCTAACTGACAATAAATACCACAATGATATACCAATTTCGACTTACTTCCCAAAGTCCTAATATCAAACCCAAAAATTAGTTCCTAAACTTAAAGTTAGTTATATATGTAACAAAAAATGTTAAAGTTATATATATGGTATATAATTATAAAAATACGTTAATATATATACATATATGTTTGGAGAATTAACCAATATATTGTGTGTGAAATAATGATAATAATTTTGTTTTGTTAAAGTGGAGGTCCTGCATGCGTCTTAACTTCAAGCTGCAAGTTCTACATATATATTTCATACTCTTTTCTAAACATCCAAGGGGGTTCAACCCCCTTTCATCAACTTCCTCCGCCGATGCCCATGGAAGCTCGGTCAGCCCCGAAGCACCGGGCCCCAATCGAACCCTAACCCTAGGGAACCAGCACCACGGGTAACACCTACTCAATCTACTCCTAATGTTCATAATTCTAACCCACGTCCTAGTCGAATTGTGTGCTTTAAATGTCAAGACAGAGGACACGTCTCAACAGACTGCCCCAACCAAGGGAACATGGTGATGAGAGAAGGAGAGATCGAGACGGATGATAAGGAGGAGGATGAGAAGAAGAAGGAAGAAAGAAAAGAAGAGTCTGAAGAAGGAGAGGAAGTGAAGCAGAAGGGCTTGAGAAGTTTACTGGGATGTTCTCGAAAACCCCAGCCCCAGAGCCAAAGAATCTGCCTAACCCCGGAGCCGGTGCCTAGCACAGCCCCGACGCTCCGCCCAGTCCCGACGCCCTGCCCAGCCCCGGCGCTCAACCCAGCCTGCCCCGGAACTCAGCCCAGCCCCGGCGCCCAGGCCAGCGCCGGTACCCTCCAGACCAGCCCTGATGCATCTCGGGACCACTCCGGCCCCCAGATCGGCCTCGGTAACCCCCTGCCCAGACCCGATACGCCCCGGCCCCACCCCGGCGCGACAAGGGACTTTGGATTTCAATGGGAGGCTCTCTCACATCGAATTCTAAGGGCTGCCCCCGATCGAGGAGGAAGAAAATATGGAGCTAGACGAAGAAACAGGTGCCCAGATCGAATGAGAAGGAGAATTCGGGTTAAGAATTAATGAAATATTCACTCCGGACACAAGGGAAGACATGGACACCGACGCCCAAAGCTCTGAAGGACCAGAACCTTGGTCTGTCACCGATTCAAGTGACACTCCGGGTCCAGGAGATGATGTTGAGTCTCCTCCAGACATGGCCACCCAAGTCACCGAAGTGTGGAGAGGATTGCTGAGTGCACAAAGAGAGCCCATGATGGATTCGCGGACGAATCCAAGGCAAGAAGAGGGGGATGATGTGATCCTTCACGGCTGCTTAAAGGCCTACAGCTATTCCTACACCCCACCAGGGTCCCCGGTCAAAGGCAGAACCCTAGGGCCCTACAAGAAGCATGTAGGGCCAAGGAAAGCTCTCTAACACATCATGAAGCCAAGGTATGTGACTAAGTATAAGCTTAGGCCACCCTCAGCAGGTAGGGAAGCCAGAATGAAGGAGCTGCCACTCCAGGCAATGTTGCTGAACGAAGCCCCAGACCCACGCCCCGAGCTAAGCCTAGGACCGAGTGGAGCCCCGAGCAGCCGGCCCCAACTAGGCCACAGCCTCAATACCAAGAGCCTCGGAGGAGCTGACCACCCCTGGGATCCTCTAGAGGCATTCCTGGAGTACAGGAAGCGGAGGAGTGAAGAATATCTGGCCAGCAAGGGACGGCTCCCAAAGACAATCCCCGGATCGAGCCAAGTGAAGAAATGGAGCCCTGGACCGGCACTAGCCACTGAGAGCTGTCTCTGGACCTTCCTGAAGAATTGGCCGAAGTAGAATGGAGAAAGCCAGTCCAGGATTGAAGAAAGCCCAGCTGAAAGCCAGCCCCGGGCGCTGGACCGAGCGCCAGGCCCTCCAGTCCAGTGTTTTAGGTCCAGCCGCCAAACGGCTCAGGCCTTTGGGGAAATTCCAAAGGCCCTGGTTAGCTGGATAGCCCAGACACCTGCTCCAGCAAACGGCCCAACAATTGAAAAGGGGATGAGGGAGAAAACGCGTGCTGAAGAACTGCCACACGACCCCGGTCCAGACAGGTTTTCCCACCGCGAGAAGGATTCCCGTCCGGGCCAGGAAAACCAGCTGCCACGGCGTGAAGACCGTGTATCTCAGTCTATCTGGGACTGGGACACGAGCAGAAGGCCAAAGTCGCGTGAAAGGCCCTACCCGCCAGCCCATAACTGCCCGAGCAACCCCAAAGCTGCCCGGGTTTAGGGTTTTTGCCCGGTCACCCGGTTTTTGCTTATTTAGGCTTTTCTTGCTTTCCAAGACATTCTCTTCCTATTTTGAGTTTCCCTTTTTAGTTTTCCTTATTTAGTTAGCTTATTTAGGTCATTTTAATGTTTCCTAATTAAAATAGATTATTTTATTCCTAGTTAGGAAGTAGCTAAATAGGTGAGGAGAGCTTGTTCCCTCCCTATAAACAGAGGTCATCGGTCACCCTTGTTATTCAGACTTTAATCAATTAATAAACCCCCTTCAAAACTTTGTTCTAAACCCGTTTGAGTATGTACAAGAGCACGGCTTAAGGTTTGGCTTATCATCAAGAGCATACATCTCTTGGCGTGGCGCCCTCGACTTGATACTTTTGGTTCCTAGCTCAGCTGAAGCTAGTGGGTCAAAGTCCGATTCCATCCCCGGTTTCATAGGTTCTCTCGTTGCCTTTGAAGATCAGCTTGTGGTGGTTAGGGTCACGGAGCATTGTCGGTCGTTGTTCAGATCATATGGTGAACAGTCGATCATGTTGTCGAGAGGACTACTAAGAGGAGGAGCTATACAGAGCATTGAGTCATTGGTGTACAGTTGAGTATACGGCTTGGAGGAACACGACCCACTTTTACTTTTTTGTTTTCACTAGGATATATGGCACTACAAAAAGTTTACTTTTAGCTATTGTAAAATTACAACAACATGAAATGGCAGTAGCAAATAGTTGATATTTGCTACGACAATCACTATTTCATGTAGTAATTTGCAGTAACAAATACTATTTGCCACACCACTATTTGCTACACTCAACATCCTCATCGCAAATAGTGGTGTGGCAAATAGTATTTGCTACTGCAAAATTACTACATGAAATAGTGATTGCTGTAGCAAACATCAACTATTTGCTACTGCATTTTCATGACGTTGTAATTTTGCAGTAGCTAAAGATCAGTTTTTTTGTAGTGTGGGATATCGTTGGTCAATTCAATTTGAGTATTTTAGTGGTTAAACACTAAATAACTACTTTTTTGACGTATATAGCTTTGTGAGGAGAATCAAGGCTCTAAGCAGTAAATTAGCTACAATCTACCTAAGGCATGAGGACTACCGGCAACAACCCTGGGAGATATCTAAGAGTCAAACGTGTCATAGGATGGGCAGCTCTGTTTGCTGAACGACGGACCGAGAGCAGCTTGAAGCTAAGACTGGTGGCCAACAAATGGATGACCTCTTGAATGATGATCCCACCACAGGCTCTTGAGCCGTCATGATCACGTATTGCTTTAGAAACCAATTCCGCATCACCTTTGAAATCAACCTGAAAAAGACCGGTAGAGACACACCAAACAACCACATCCCTACACGTTAGGAGCTCAAGAATGAAAGGATCTGTAATATCACCCGACAGCTTGGAAGACACCGGAGAGCTTGACGCACCACATAATGAGCAGCTCTGCTTACCGAATGGGGAAACGTCAGCATGCATAGTGGGAGAAAGTCCTCAGGAACTAGTAGAAGAATGCAACGATCGAACTGCCTTGGGCGGAAAGGAAGGCCCGGGAACTCACCAACTTATGGACCCACTTGAAAGCCCTCGTTTTGCCACCCGAGTTGGAAAGCAAGAACATGTGCAACTCTGCAAGCTAGCAAAGCTATAACAAAAGGATCAGAAAAAATGGGATAGGAAATACCTGTCGCAAGGGGGAGCGTTGCCGTTAAAACTTGAACGATTAGACCAACTGTCCCTCCCGTAGAAGCCACCATTGTTCCGACAAAGTTGATCATCAGACGGTTAGCGGGTGGAGGTCTTCAAAGATGGCAAGGAAGGGGAGGTGCAAGAGTGGAGGGGAAGGGACAGGGAATAGAAGGGATAGGTCATCCCACCCTAGAAGAAAAAGTTAGTGCTTATTCCAATAACGACACCAAACAACTCATATAAACCTATTATTTTAACCGAAACAAGTAGGCAAATGCTGAAGCGCACAAATGGTGATTAATAAAACCCATGCATGACATGCACATGAAGGATGGAAGATGGAAGATGGGCTAAATCATTTCTGCCACATTATGTAAGTGTGTGTATAATGTTCCTTAATTGGAAATTAAGACGATGATGATGCTGCATGAGAGTGGAGAAAAATCATATATACGTGTTTTTATATATATATATATATATATATATTATATATATATATTATATATATATATATATATATATATGTATATATACACACACTACAAGAAAATTGATGGTTGGTCACGGATTATTAGTCATGGATTTGTGAACCGTGACTAATTAGTCACGATTTTTAAATAGGTCTTGAAGCACGGAATCAATGCAACAAGGAAATATAAGCCGAATGAATCGGTATTCTAATTAACAGCACATAAAGCGCTATGCACGGATAAACCGAGAATAATCCCCAAAGGGAACTGTCAGCAACTTCTTGTTGTTGCTCGAAACCCTGCGAACCCAACGAAAGCAGGGTAGGCGAAGAAGAACGAACAGGGAAGTTTGATTCCAGACAAGGCGACGAAGAAGAGAGGCCATGGGAAGGGTTAACCGCCCCAAATCAACAAAGAGTTGAAAACGCTTCCAACTTCAGATATAACCCTTGAACATGGCAATTGGAAGAAGCAGGAAAACCGAAAAAGTTGTTCAAAGAACAATAGACGTTACAGGGGAGGAGATCGGAACCGAGAAAGATACATGCGATAGAAAAAAGGCAAAAAAAACTAAATAACTACTTTAAACATGACAATAACTACTTTAAACAACAACTATTTTAAACACTGCAATAACTCCTTAAAATACTGCAATAGCTACTTTAAACACTACAATAACTACTTTAAACACTTTGATAACTACTTTAAACTCTGCAATAACTACATAAAAATAACTATCAAAACATAGGGATGACGAACCCCCAAAACATTAGCGACCCTAAAAAAGTACGATTTTCTAAAACTTTTGTAGTACTATCAAGATTGATACCATTAATTTCGTATTTGACAGATGATTTTTTTCGCGAAAACAAAAAAAAATTGGACTTGTTACGACTTACGACTTCTCGAGAAGGAATAACAAGGTGATTTTTTTAAAAAGTCATCGTAATACTATCAATATTGGTCTTGTTAGATTTGGGGTTGGTTACTTAAATGATCACTAAACTTTGGCCAAATAACCCGGTGGTCATTGATCTTCAAAAAATTTCCTAGCACTCACCAAACTTCGATGATTGAACCAAAGAGTCACTGTTAGCTACGGACATCAATTTTTCTGTCCATCCGCCTACATGGACACGCCACATCAGCTGCCACGTATGTTAAGTTCGCCAAGTCACTTTTTTGTTAACCCAAAACTGACCATTTAACCAACCCAAAACTCAACCCAAATCTCAAACACCCACCCAATTACCAAACCAAAATCTAATCATTTCCTCCTTCTCTTTCCTCCTTCCTCTTCCTCCTCCTCTCCTCCACCACAATCATTGTCACCCTCGCCGGGATACAGCCACCGTCGGCGGTTGGAAAGCTCCGACCGATGCCGATGTCGATCTTCTCTTCCTCTTCTCTCTCCCTCCTTTTCCCTTCTTCCTACAATCTCCCAGATCTCAACCCCCAACCTCCACCATCATCGTTCCATTGTTCCTTCCTTTACACCTTTTCCCTTTCCCTTTGGAAACTGTTTGGTTTCTCTGAGATTCTTTTCTTGTTGTTGTTCAGGGGCAATCCCCAAATAGTAACATTTCCTTTCGGCTTTCCCCCTCATTTTATCTTCTTTGTGCAAATAGCTGAAACCAATCCACTTTCCCTTTATATCCAGGCGCTCATTTTGTTTCTAGGGTTCACTTTTCGTCTCTGAATTTTGGATATCTCACCGGCGATTAATGGGTTGTGTTCACGGAAGGTGTTGTAGCCGTTACCCGTCTTCGTCGGACGGTGGGGGTTCGAGGGATTACCGTCAATTAGAATTAGACGCATGGAAAAGCAAACATTGCTCATACATAGGTCTCTGGAAACTGTGTCTGTTCCTTCTCGTAACTTCAGGCTGCAGTACTCTGTTTTGACTCTAATGGGCCACCCTGGGTCGGGTCAGCCCAGTAGGCGATGTGATCCACCCAGAAAGGAAGGTCAACGCCTCTGACGAGGATTGACCAGGTGACTATCTAGAAAACCTGAAAGGCAGGCCCAGATATGGCCCAGGAAGCAGTCAACATGTCAAGCGAAGGTTGACCAGCTAGGTGCCTTGAAGGTCGCTCTGAGAGTGGGCCCAGACGCGGCCCAGGAAGGGCCCTGAGGCATGTTATGCGCTTACCATTTGGGAAACCCTAGAAGGACGCGTGGAGCAATCCTGAAGGTTTCGTCTTCACCAAGCGACGTTAGGATTCGGTGACACGTGGCGAGATTTGCTCGGCGCCGTACCATTGCCCAACGGTCTTGGCAGACCTGCCAGGCTATAAATACAGAAGGATTGGACAGACTGCAGGACACGACCAAATTCTGGGAGCAATCCCTAGGTACACTCTGTTACATCATCATCCATTTCATTCCTCATCCTCTGTTCTGATTACTACCCCCACTCTCTTATTGCGAGGCGATTCGGAGCCACTCAGGCGACCGGGTCGGCTCCCTCATTGTTCCAGGCGACAAGAGCGGAACAATTGGCGCGCCAGATAGGGGACTAATCAAGAACTGAAGAAACTGAGCAATGGAGCATGGGAATATTAGAAGAATGATAAGAGGAGAAGCATCGAACGTAAGGCCCGAAGGAGAGACGGAAGAAACACCATTGAAATACGTGAATCCTGGAGCCCAAAGCATACCACTCGAGGGAAGAAACTTGAGAAATGATTTGGAGGAAGAAGGGGTGCCTAGAGACACAGACACCGACTCCTCATATATCCCTCGTGACACCAGAGGAAAGGGTGTGGTACAAGAAGAAGCACCGAACTCAGAGGCATACAAAGTCCTCGAACAGCGTTTTCAGGTGCTGGAAAAGCAGAATTTGGAGCTTACTCAATTATTAAAAACGATTATCGCTCAGCAGGCGCAGACACCCAAAGCTCAACACGTCCAGGCCCCGGACAATGACACCCACGCGGAAATGCTACGGGCATTTCGACCGCTAGTCGAAATCCGGAGCCGAACAAAGGGTCATTCGGCAACCTCTGGCAAGGGCCATCTTCGCCGAAACACTACCAATTGGCTTGGTCCCACCAAACATGGAGAAATATTTGGGGTTGGGCGATCCTGAAGAGCATCTGCAAAATTTTCAAATCGCCATGCAAATGCAGGGCGCCAGCGATGCAGCGTTTTGCAGAGCATACCCAGCCACTTTAGGGGGGGCAGCAAGAGAATGGTACATGAGCTTGCCAGAAGGAATTATTCACACATGGGATGAGTTTGCCAGGGTTTTTTTGATGAAGTATGAGAGTAGGCGACACCGAAAGGTCCCAGTACAGGTCCTAGTTAACTTGCGACAGTGGCCGGAGGAGTCACTAAAAGATTTCTTTGAGAGATGGATCAGCACGGTACAGTCCGTTAGAGACGTGACTTTAGACATTGCTACTGCAAGTATGATCCAGGCGACGCACATAGGCGACTGAAGGAGGCGTTAGTAAAGAAAAAGCCTACTACTCTGTCCAACTTGGAAGCCAGAATAAATAGTATCATTCTCATTGAGGAGCAGTTAGCGGAGATTGGAGGGGACGAGAGCCGAAAAGGACGAAAGGACGGACAGGCGGATGCGTCGCGTGACGGCACTGACTAGGCGAGGACGGTGGCAGAGAACGGAGCGATCTCCTGAAAGAAGGGAATATCGGGACGACAGGAAAAATAATGATAGACGCACGTATCAGGAAGACAGAAGAGAATACACTCCGCTCAACCGATCCCGGAAAGAGGTATTCCTGTACATGCAGCACAAGGATCACCACATTCAGTGGCGCGAGCCACTGCGAGGCGACCCTGAGCAGCGTAACCCCCGGAAGTTTTGCAACTTTCATGATTCGCACGGTCACACCACAGAAGAGTGTCGGCAACTCAAAAATGAAATTGAGCGATGGATTAAGGAGGGTCGCCTAAAAGACTTTATTCTCCAGACCAAGCGAAAAGAAAGGAGTTCAAATGATAAAGAAGATAGCCCAGTCCCAGGCGACCAACCTAGAAAAACAGTTTTCGCCCGATTGCAAGAGCCGCAGGGCGATGCGACCAAAAAGGCAAATGATACGGAAGAAGTCACGAAAGTCTATCAAACTATTTTCGGAGGAGAAAGTTGTCCGACAAAAAAAGCAGTCAAGCGATTGTAAAGAGGTGTTGATCATAAACAATGAGGCGCGACGGTCTCCCATCATGTTTACGGAGGATGACATAATTAAAAGTGGAGGGCCTAGCCTGGAGGCAATGGTGATTCAGATTGTAACGCTCCGGAGTAGAGTGGAGCGGGTAATGGTAGATGAAGGAAGTTCAGCTGATATCCTGTTCTGGGAACTTTTCCAGCAGATGAAACTCCCCATTTCAAGCCTGAGACCGACAAAGACAACTATTACAGGTTTTTCTGGCCACCAGGTGCCCATTAAAGGAATCGTTACCTTACAGGTCATGATAGGCGATGAGCAGATTAAGGCGGTGCAATCCATAGATTTCCATGTGCTGGATTGTCGATCCTCGTACAATATAATTTTGGGGCGACCGGCGCTTGCTGCTTTCCGGGCTATCTCTTCACCAGTATATCAGGTGCTGAAGTTCGTCACCAGGGACGGCGTCGGAGTCGCTTGGGGACACCCGGAGGTGGCTAGGCGATGCTATCGAGCAGCGACGAAAGGAGCATGTTACAAAATCGACCTGGAGGAGGGAACGGAGAATAGAGAAAGAATACAGTCAGCAGAATCTGACGTTCCTGTAGCTTTGTGGGAAGGCGATGAAGAGAGAACAGTGAGGCTGTCGACTTACCTAAGCCAAGAGGCCAAGCAGGCGATGATGACACTAATCAGGCAATATTCGCATCTATTTGCATGGCATCCCAGCGACATGCCTGGGATAGACCCAGCGATTGTGAAGCATTGCCTATCCATCGACAAAAGCTGCCGCCCTGTGCAACAAAGAGAAGAAATATCTGCCGAGAGCGACAGCTAGCCGTCACAAAAGAGATAGACAAATTACTGGAGGCAGGTTTTATCAAGGAGGTTCAATACCCAGAATGGCTGTCAAATGTGGTTTTGGTTAAAAAATCATCGGGAGCATGGAGGATGTGTGTCGACTTCACAAATCTAAACGATGCCTGTCCAAAAGACGCTTATCCACTCCCGAACATTGAACAGTTGGTCGACGCCACAGCAAATAACGAAGTATTGTCTTTTCTCGACATGTTCTCTGGGTATCACCAGATACCACTCAATGAAGAGGATCAGGAGAAAACGGCGTTCATGACTCCTATGGCGAACTATTGCTATAAGGTTATGCCCTTCGGCCTCAAAAATGCAGGAGCAACTTACCAAAGGATGATAGATATGGTCTTCACTAAGCAACGAGGACGTAACCTGGAAGCATATGTGGACGATCTTCTGGTAAAGAGTAAGAAGAGCGACGATCATCTAGGCGACTTAAAAGAAACGTTTGAAACGTTACAACGCTTCGCGTTGCGATTAAACCCACAGAAGTGTGTTTTTGGAGCTACATCAGGCAAATTCCTAGGGTACTTGGTCACCCGACGGGGAATAGAGGCGAATCTAGCACAATTGGAGGCCATCTCCGCCATGGCACCACCCAAAACGGTTAAAGAAGTACAAGTTCTAGCCGGAAGAATAACGGCTATCAATCGGTTCATTCCAAAGGCGGCAGAGCGATGCGCTCCGTTTTTCTCTATTTTGAAAAACGCGTCAAAATTCGCCTGGAATGACAGGTGTGATAAGGCATTTGAAGAACTCAAGCAATTCTTAGTCACTCCTCCGGTGCTGGCCTCACCCAAGGAGGGCGATGAGTTATTCATGTACATTGCGATATCACCAACAACGGTAAGTGCGGTGTTAGTGCGACGGGAGGAACGAAGCGACCAGCCCATTTTTTACACGAGTAAAACGTTGGTCGACGCTGAAACTCGGTACCCTGCCATCGAGAAGATGGCCTATGCTGTGGTATGCGCGGCAAGGAAGCTCCGACCATACTTTCAGGCTCATACCATAACAGTATTAACCAACCTGCCAATACAAAATGCTTTGCAGGCAATGAGCGTGGCTGGCGACTTGCAAAGTGGGCCATTGAGCTCAGCGAATATGACATCCGGTACAAACCAAGAACAGCAATCAAAGCCCAGGTTCTCGCTGATTTTATCGTAGAAGGGGCAGTGCAGGAAGAAAAAGGAGAAGCCAAACTTGGACACTCTTCACGGATGGTGCCTCCAGTAAAAATGGTTCGGGAGCCGGCATAGTACTAAAAAGCCCAGAAGGAGCTATCCATGAGGTCGCCCTGCGCTTCGCGTCGCCTAGAACCAACAACGCTGCCGAATATGGGGCGATGGAGGCAGGACTCAGGATTGCAAGAAGTATGGGGGTCAAATATGTGAAAAAATTTTCCGATTCAGCAGTGGTGGTCAACCAGTTAAATGGGGAGTTCGAAATTAAAGAGGAGTCATTAATGCCATACTTCGATGAGATAAAGCTAGCCCTGGCAGATTTTACTAGAGTAGACATCTTGCAAATCGCCCGAGAAGAGAATTGCCACGCTGACGCGCTATCAAAGCTAGCCACGGCGGTTGATTTTGAAGAAACAAGAATGGTGACGGTGGAGAAAGAGGTAAAGCTAAACACATGTTCCAGATTGACGGGTCTCAGGAGGATGAAGGCACACAAGACGATTGGCGCACTCCCATTATTAGGTTCCTAAAAGATGGAACAGTCCCGAGGGGATCAGGCGATGGCTACAAAAGCAAGGAGGCGAGCCAGCAGATGCACCTTAATAGGCGACGATCTGTACAGAAAGTCCGCCGCAGGCCCTTATTTAAGATGCCTCGGACCAGTGGACGTTGATTATAGCCTCCGGGAAGTACACTTTGGAGTCTGTGGGACACACTTAGGCTCTAAAAGTCTAGAGAAGAATCTATTATACCAAGGTTATTACTGGCCGACGATGCGACGAGAGGCGACGGAGTTGGTTAAAAAATGTCACAAGTGTCAGGAATATGCCGATTATCATAAATTGCCTTCCACAGCTTTGCAGGCGATTGTTAGCCCTTGGCCCTTCGCTCAGTGGGGAATGGATATTTTGGGACCTTTTCCTGAAGCCCCTGGGAAGCGGAAGTACTTGATTGTAGCCATAGACTACTTTACAAAATGGATTGAGGCTAAGGCGACGGCCAGCATCACCGCCAAGCAGATTGAGAAGTTCACATTCAAACATATCATCTCACGATTCAGCATTCCTCACAACATTATATGTGACCATGGCACCCAATTTGATTGCCAGAGCTTTCAAGCGTACTGCCAAGAATACAAAATCCTCCTACGATTCGCCTCGGTCGCTTACCCACAAGCCAACGGGCAAGCTGAAGCAGCAAACAAGCTTATATTGCGGGATTAAAGCGACGGATCGAAGGCAAAAAAGGCACGTGGGTTGAGGAGCTCGATCATGTACTGTGGGCACATAGAACGATCTACAAGACGTCAACAGGCGAGTCGCCTTACACATTGACCTATGGATCAGAGGCGGTCCTTCCGGTGGAAATAACAATACCTTCCGTCCGTTTGGATAGCTACAACCCAGAGGAAAATGAGCAAAACCTTGTCCATAGTCTCGATATGGTTGAAGAGAAGCGCGAGGTCGCCCAGATGAGGTTAATAGCGGAAAAGGAGATGCTAGCCAGGCGATACAACAAAAAGTTAAGGCCACATCACATCAAATTGGGTGATCTAGTACTACGAAAGATCTTCAGGCCATCAGAGGGAGCCGCGAAGCTTGATCCTGGATGGGAAGGGCCATTTCAAATCAGGAAGGTCATGGGAGCAAACACTTTCAAGTTAGCCAGGCTGGATGGAACAAAGATCCCCCGGACCTGGAATGCGATGCACCTCCGCAAGTACCATGAGTAGTCGCCTAGGAGCATGTATGGTTTTTCATTTCCCTAATTAATGAAAGAAAAGCGTCTGATAGCTATATCGCTGGATGACTTATTTTATCATTTATATCTCACCATCGCCATCGATATTACCTAAAACTTACGAGTTAAGAAGTCGCTTAATCGCCACAAAAATTCCCGTACGACATGGATTCATCTCGCCTACGAGGCCTAAGTTTCAAACTTAGCTAAGGCCTAAAGGTAACGACATCGCCTAAATGGCATTATAAGAAGGCAAAACGTCGCTCATTAGCAAATCACCAATCGCTAAGGCAAAAAAAAAAAAAAAAAAGGTGCCGCCTATGACGGTGCAAACAATCGCGCTAAGGCTTTCAAAACAATCGCTTACGAGCCTACCTTATAAGATAAGGGCGAAATAAAGGGCGTTTACCCAGATCGCGGGCAGCTTGTCTTACAAGTACAAAAAAAAGAGAAAAGGAGTATCAAAAAACAAAAAAAAAAGAGAAAAAGTCATCATTTATTTTTTCCCTTGCCCGAGCTTTGCCCATGATCGCCTTGGGAGGATGTCAGGCTCTTTTCAAACACCTTTTCCCCTCTGCCACCATCTGCCTTCGCCTTCGCGCTGCCTCAGCTTTGGCCCGGGCCCTTTTGGCCTTCTCAGTCGCTATATACTCCTGATCCGCCGCCTGAACTTCCTTCATCACGCTGATGTACTCAGGGTCGACGTCAGTATTGGGATCGGGCACACAATTCAGCAAGCGATTCACAGCCCTGAAGGACGCCGTGAGAAATTTGCGTCGAACGAAAGGAGGGGTTACTATCTTGACCAACCGGACAAGAAAGAGAAGATCGCATCGGTCGAAGCTTCCCATCCACCGACGACGGCGGCGGCATCCCGACGAGGGTGACAGTGGTTGTAGTGGAGGAGAGGAGGAGGAAAGAGAAGGAGGATAAGATTAGATTTTGGTTTGGTAATTGGTGGGTGTTTGGGATTTGGGTTGAGTTTTGGGTTGGTTAAATGGTCAGTTTTGGGTTAATAAAAAGGTGACGTGGCGAACTTAACATACGTGGCAGCTGATGTGGCGTGTCCATGTAGGCGGATGGACGGAAAAATGGATGTCCGTAGCTAACAGTGAATCTTCGGTTCAATCGTCGAAGTTTAGTGACTGCTAGGAAATTTTTTGAAGATCAATGACCATCGGGTTATTTGGCCAAAGTTTAGTGATCATTTAAGTAACCAACCCGTTAGATTTGTCATTGAGATACGAGTGGTTCTATGTAAAGAACATAAAATTTGGACTTAAATTGATGAAGTTATATTAATTTAAAGAAAAGTAGGAAAATAATATATTTTTACTAATACCAAAACTGCCCAAATTAATTTGGGCATTTAGATGAAAAAATGACTGATCTAAGACATCTCCAACGGTCATTTTTTTTAAAACTTTATATACAATTAGCATTTTTTCGGCCCGTTGGCCGATCTGTGATATTTCAATTATTTATTGGACTAATACACTAATCTAGTCAAACGTTTCACGAATATGTCAAATCTAGTCACTATTATTTAAAATCCCAAATTATCCAATTGACTGATTTTCGTTAATTTTTTCACTAAGCTAACCGAAATACAAACTTCAAATTTGACATGGCAAAAATTGTTACCTTACATGTTCTCACATCAATTATTTTACCACATAAAAATTTTATTTTAATATAAAAATTTTAAAATTAAAAAATGAAAGCAAAAAAGAAAATTATGTGGCAGCTGAAGTGGTACTTGTTTATCGGTAAAATGAGTATCATGTTAGCTCTGTTATCACTGTTATTAATGGTGTCAATTTTTTAGAGTTCGATGGCTAGATTTGTCATCACTTTCAAAGGTTTAACATACAAAATGTCATCAAAATAGTAGTGGCTAGATCTATCGTATTCGTGAAAGATTTGATTAGTTTAGTGTATTAGACCTTAGTTTATTTAGTATAATTGGGAAATGAAGAGCGTTCTTGTATAATGATAGATTTAACTCTCAAGAATATGTTTTGCAAACTTAAACCAACTAAAATTTTGAATTGAAATATTAAAATTAAACTGAAACTTAATTGAAAATAATTAACATGTTAGTCTAAAGTAAAACCTTATAAAAATAAACTAAAATAAAAAAGCCATTTGCACATTAAAATATACATTAATTATTTGAAATTACACTACATTAAATGAAGAACTTTACCTTTTTATCAACTTCCCCATGTTTAATATATAAATTTAATAAATAATTTAAAATAAAAGAGAAACAAAATAATGTGAATGGGTAGTATCTTCTTATTAACGGGAGAATTTTAAATCATATCCCTCTAATTTTAAATGCTCACGTAATAGGGGACCGGATCTGCGTCCAAACCTTTTGGGTTTGGACAGATCCAAACCACTAAAGCAGAAGGGTAAAATCGGGAAAACAAAAATTAGCCTTCCCCCTTCCCGATATAGGTTCTTCACCCATCTTACTTCCGATCAAGCGCCGATTACCAGCGCCGACTACCACCACCAACTCTCTACACCTTTTCTTATGACGCCGTATCCCCTTACTCTACATCTCCCGCCGCCTTTCCCTCTATCGAAATGCAGACGAAAGCATCAACAACCCATCACCGTCGGCGGAGAGATTCAGAATCTGGCCAGAGAGCTCATTGTTCTTCAACCAGAGTGTCAAGAGCTTGCTCAAATTAGCCAATCCGGGAGTAATCCTGCGCGGATGTTGTTATCGAAGAATTCCAGGATTAGTCGGTGGAGAGAGGAGATCTGGATGGGATCTCGCCGGAGAATTCATTGTCGCCGATGTAGAGATGCTTGAGATTTGAGCAATTAGAGAGACGGGAAAGGCTTGGAGGCTTGGAAGTTGTCGTCGTTGTCGTTCTGGAGGCGGCAGAGAGTGAGAGCCTCCGTATTACGGACTGCTACGACACTCCGAGGACGACGGTGGCCCAAGCAGATGACGAAGAGAAGAGATCCAATTTTTAATAAATTTGTAAAAATTGCAGTTTAGTCATTGTATTTTAAAGTATATAAAATTTGATTGTTTAGTATTAAAAGTTACCATTTTAGTTACTAGATTTTATGTTGTTGACATTGTTGGAATAATATTTGAACTATATAAACCGATTTTCCAATAACGTGTTAACTAGTTTGTATAATTAGTTAACTAGTATTGATAACTAGTTATCAGTTAAATAACCATGTTAACTAGTTATCCAATCATGATGTTTACTATTGGTTAACCAGTTAACTCGATTGGTTAACTAGTTAACTCAATTGGTTAACTAGTTAATTCGATAAGTTAATCAGTTAACGAATTAGTTAACTCGAGTAGATAACTAGTTAACAACTTGATAACTAGCTAACCCGATTAGTTAACTAGTTAACTCGATAAAGCATGACGTTAACTAGTATTTAAATTAAAAATAACATAATTAGTGAGATAACCTGTTAATAAAAAAATTCAGTTAACTGATCATGGTTATTCGTTAACTAGTTATCATCAAAATAATATGTTAACTAGTTTAGTTAACTAGTTCATGAGGTTAACTCGATTGGATAACTAGTTAACTAGATTTGGATAGGGAATGGATTTGTAGCCTAATTTAATTTTATGTACCTCAGTAGCCAAAACTAAAATGTCCAGAAATAGCACAATCTGACCGATCAGCGCTGCGCCAGCAGCCAGCTTCTGCCGCCAGACGTAGCTCCAGTAGGCAGCGCTGGCTACAAGCGAAGTTTGCAAATGAAATGCAAAACAATTGCAATATGGAAAACAATTAGCACTTTTCTTTACTTTTTGTAATAGTTATTATTATTATTTTGTAAATAAGTCGGCCTTGATAAATATAATTATATAAATGATTAATAAGAAATTGTATATTAGTAAATCTTTTGAATTAACCGATGTTACGTTGTTGGAGAACACAATGTAAGGAGAGAACAAATTGATAATTTTATTTAACATGGATAATCACGATACCAACCAGAGGACTAGACTCGGTTCCGGTATTTTAACTTTAATTACGGATCCAATCAGTTGTGTTAATTCTTCAGTGTGTCTCAACCGTGACTTGAGTAATTCAGAGTTTTGCTGTTAAAATTTTATTTGCATAATCCTAGTTAATATTATCATTATCAGGCATATATATAAAATAATAATATAATAACTATCTACAAAAAGGTAAGAAAAGGACTAATTGCTCTTTCCCATATTACAATTGGTTGCATTCATTGCAGGAACTCGCTTGCTGGCCAGCGCTGCGCTAGCTGGCAGCTACGGCGCGGTGGCGAGCGCTGGCGCGGGTCAGATGTGCTATTTCTGGACTTTACGTGTTGGCACTGACGGACATATTTTTTAAAATTGTGCTAGCAAAATTCCAATTCCCATTTGGATAACTAGTTAACTCGATTGGTTAACTAGTTAACTCGACTGGATAACTAAATTTGATAATTTAACTAGGTAACTCGATTGGTTAACTAGTTAACTCGATAAATCATGATGTTAAACAAGTAATTAGTTAACTAGTTAACAACTTGGTAACTAGTTAACTCGATTGGATAACATGTTAACTAGTTATCTGTTGATAACTAGTTAACTGTAAAAACTCAGGTTAACTAGTTAACTAGTTATAAATAAAAAATATTGTTAACAAGTTATTAGTAAAAATCAGGTTAACTAGTTAACTTGTCATTGCTGGAAAGTCACCGGAGTTTGTTTGGTCTCCGGAATCTCGCCGGAAAAATCACTGGAAAACATGTTAATTAACTAGTTAACCGTAAAAATCCAAGTTAACTAGTTAACTAGTTATGAATTAAAAATCAGGTTAACTAGTCCTCGTCGAAAAAGTTACCGGAAAAATCACGAAAAAAGTCACTGAAAAAAGTCACTGGAAAAAGTCGCGAAAGTCGCCGGCGCCGGCGCCGGCGCCGGCGCCGGCGCGCGCCGCGCCGGCGACCGGCGGCCGGCGACGGCGACCGGCGCCGGACGGGCGACCGGCGCCGGACGGCGACGGCGGCCGGCCCGGGCGGCGGCCGGGGAACAGTGGCTGCTGCTGTGCAGATAAAATAAACTATTTAAATAAAAACTAATAATAATATATTTAAATTAAATATAATAATTAATGTATTTGTGTAAAGTCTTAAATACCCTGACAGATCTGGACCATTAGATTGGTCAAAGAGTCAACTAGATCTAATGATTGAGAATGGGTTTGGAACTTTCCAAACCCACTTCTCTTGGATGCTGATCCATTGCCACATAATAGCTACATAATTATTTATATAATACCAAAATACATATAATATTTAAATTAATTTTTTATTTATTTTATAATATTGTGGAAGTTAATTTATTTCTGTTACATAATAAAATGAAATAGGTCCATTTATGATCATTGCAAAGGAGAAAGAACATACAAAATTATACTTTTTGTTCAAATAAAATTTCCAATGAGTGATTTCTTCTAAACTAATATGACTTCAAAAATTTTGTAACAAAATATTTGATTTACAAACCAAAGGTAATTTCAAGACAAACAAAAAATGAAATTGCAACTCTCTCGAAACATTTGCAGACAAATAAAGTCTAGACCAAAAAACCAACACAATCCCAAATAAAATTAATTGAGGAATGAAAATTTGATTGGACCATTAGAACTTTAAAAAAATTGTTACATGAATATATTTAGGTTTGATGAATATGCTCAATTCAAACCAACTCAACTCGAAAAAAATTCTGAATTTGTTATTGTAAATAACTTGTAACCCACTTTACTTACAATTCATGACTCATACTATTACACAGTAATGACCTCACTGACCATTGCTCTTACTAAGGTATAACCTTATTTCTTCAACTTTATCTAGCTTTATATTAATTAAAATGTACTTCCTTTTAAATATTTAAAAATAATAATAGATGTAACTCGATCATTGACCAAATTAATGAATAATTTAGTTAGCCTTAATGTCTATAACACATATAAATAATGAGCTTTAATTTTTTAAATAATCAACGACTCACAGTTAGCTTGAATATCTTTTAGGAATTCATGCGAGCAAATACATTATTCAATATAATGATTTAATTATTCTAAAAAGTATCCCAATTCAATCAATATTAATTTATATGCCTAATTTACACCATATATATAATGTGTGTAAACATTCTAGTGTTATATATAAATAAATAGAGTGATGAGTAAAGTATTTCAGTATATAATATAAGAGATTATTTGTGTCAAAAAAATAAAATAATCTCATTCCAGTCACAAATTAATTAATTTGAGATTGAAAGGAGATCATTTGAAATTATTTGTGTCAAAAATATTATCAAAATAGAGCCAAATTTAAATAAAACTATCATTATCTAATAGTAAACTATATGAATGAATTATTACTATATTTTCATGCGATTTACTCTCCATTCAAATTATTAGTTCATCTTTATAGTAAACTATTAGTTACCATAAAATTAATGAATAATCATTAAGGGTGAAATGTACTTGAATTTATACAATAAAATGTCGAGTAGCGTTGTGTTGTATTATTTTAATATAACTATAAATTATCTAGCTTAGAAGGTAAATTACAATATTCTCATCCTTGAGGTTGTGGATTCAAGTCTCATAATGGGTGAAAAAAACATCATTTTTATTCAAAACATTTATATAAAAATTCATTAACTAACTACCTTCCTACAATTAAGGAGAAACATAGAGAAATCATAGGTGGGGTGGGAAGGCTCAAGCCCCAAAAAGCCAAACTGCTTATATATATTAAATAAGTGTCGGCCTATTGGTTGATATAATGTAAATTGTGGTAGAAAATTATAGAAAGTTTAAATTGAACAATGTAATTAATATCGTATGATTTTAGAGTTAAATAAATTTTTGTTAGGTACTAAAATGGAATAATTTCATTTTTTACTATTAAATAATTGTCACTGATAAAGAAAAAAAAATATTTTTTGTTCAAACAAAATTTTCAAATTCATATATCTTCTAAAGTCTAACCTATGTGACTTCAATAATTTTATAAGCACTCCATCCTCCATTTAGATTCACTATTTTTATTATATTTGACCTTTGTGTATCATAAATGTATGGACATCACATAAAGCTGATAATCCACAAAGAAATCATATATGTACATACAATGAAAGTGAGTTCAAGACAAACACAAAAAGAAAATAAAATTTATCTCCGAGGATCTACAATAGACATGGTTGATATTGAAAAACCATCTGTTAAAAAAACTTATTTCAATAAATAATTAAACATACCAAAAAAATGAAACTATTCATTGAAATAATAAAAAAAATGAAACCTCAATTGGCCTAGTAAAGAACCAAGGAAGAATTATCATGTTATATGAAATATATTTAGGTTTGATGAATATGTACATTTTAAAATAACTCAATTTGAATAGTTTCTGAAATTAGTTTTTTTTAGTTTTTTTTTTACTGAGTCAACTCCCTGAGAGGGGGAACCGTAGAAAGTGAGTCAACCTAGGAGATACGAAAATGAAAAGAAAGAAGAAAGGGAGATAAAGTCATAAAGGATTGAGTTATATTGTTAAAAGAATTTTTAAAGAAGGCTTATTTATATGAGAAAACTTAGGTCTAATGGATATATCCAATTTAAACCAACTAAACTCATATAATTTTCTAAATTACTCAATGTCACTTATATGGTACAGAGAAAAATTAGCAATTATAAATAAAATTAAAATAATCTTAAAAGAAAGATCATTTATATGAAACATACTTAAATTTGATCTATATGCCCAATTCGAATAAATTGTACTTGAATAATTTTTTTAATTGGTTAGTCTAGCTTAGGTGATACAACGTGATGCTCTTTACCTAGTGGTTGTGAGTTCGATCCATATAGATGAAAAATCATATTTTGACAAAACAACATATTTTATTCTCATGTTTTTCAAATATTTATATAAAATTTCATTGATGGGCTAAAATTAAAAATTAAAGGAGCGCCTTAAAAAATCTTATGTAGCCAGAAATTATTTTTTATAAGAGATTACACACACGGTGAACACTCCGGTGCCCCCACTAAAAGTGGGGGTACCGGTTACTCCACTGACGTTTTGATAGATAAACGAATGTTTAATATCTTGTTTTTTCGAGTATAAGAATCTACATGTCGTTAATAGATAGGATGATTTGAACAAAAAACTAATTTGGTAGAGATGATGATCTATCATATTGGGGAAAATGCAGTTGTAGAAGGAAACCTAAAGAACATGAGGTGTAATCTTATACTATGATGACTAAAAGTTTACTAAGCTCAAATTAGACTTATTAAGATTAAATCTATTAATTTAAAAGCTTGGTTCAATGAAAATACCACTGTAGATAGCACAAACGCCAGTGAAAAATAACCGATACCCCACTTTTAGTGGTGGCACCGAAGCGTTTACCTTGCACATATAATTAGGAAATGATAAGTGTTCAATATTATGAGAGAATACCCAAGCATATTTCTAATGTTAAAATTTAAAGATGACAGTGAAAGTTTTGTGTAACATAGAAGAAAATCAGGTGGAGAAAAATAATGGGAGCTTTCACCAAAATAAATAATTAAATGAAACTATGTACCAAAATAAATTCGGTCTGGAAATATGAACGTTTATGGGTATAAACGCCCAGGCTATAGGCGATTTCGCCCAGGCCCTAGGCGTTTTCGCCTATGGTCCGGGCGTTTATATTTAATCGGGCCAACCAGCTGCCAACCGTCGGAGTTTAATTCAGCGACAGCCCATAGGCGTTTTCGCCTGGGGCCTGGGCGTTTTCGCCTAAGGCCCGGGCGTTTCATTCTGATTGGGCGAAAACGCCCCCCTCCTCCTATAAAACCCCACCAACACCTCCCATTTCACTCCTCACCCCTTCTTACCACTCTCCCCTTCAAGGTAAGTCCCCCTTTCTCTCTTGTCTTTCATTTTATTAGGGTTTAGGATTAGGTTAGAGAATTAGTTTAGGATTTAGGTTAGAGAATTAGTTTAGGATTTAGGTTAGAGAATTAGAAATTAGGGTTTAGGTTAGAGAATTAGTTTAGGGTTTAGGTTAGAGAATTATAATTTAGTGTTTAGGTTATAGAATTAGTTATAGAATGAGATAAAAAATGTTGATTTTGGTTAGAGATGTAGTTTAGGATTTATGTTCGAGAATTAGTTTAGGATTATTGCCATTTGTGATTATTTATTTACACTGTCTTATTTATGTTGTAGGATTTTTAAGTAAAGGACGTTCGTGTCTTGCAGAGGATATTCGTTGGAGAGCATTATACGAGGTAAGTAGTGTTGCAATTTTATGAAATTGAAATTATTTCTTTGTTGCATGCTAGTGTTTTAGGGTAGTTAAACTTTGTATGTAGGACTACATAATCGAACTTAGCGTTATCTAGCGTGATGTAGGATAGTTCACTTTTGTCTGTAGGAATACTAGATCCGGCTTTGCATGAAAATAAACATTTGACCCCGTATACTAACCTACCAACTTACTTGACAATAGATGTCTTACTACGGATGGCGTGAGCCACTTGTGGATGACATTCCCGAGGGTAGTAGACCTCAAGCTAGGAATGCTTCTCTCCTCTGGGGGGAGAACAAGCATAGGGCTGGTTTTGTCTGGCGTAGCCCTTCTGAGTGCAAGGCCTTGAAGATGCGCCAGCGGAGCACATCACTGCGTTGGAGTCCCCAGTATCAGCAGTTTTTGGAGGGGTGCCGACTTTCAGGGGTACTTCCGGTTCTTGGTCATACACCGTGTAAGGAGCTGGTCACGACGTTGATTGAGAGGTGGCCGTGTATGATCCATCGTATGTTTGGCTCTGCTCTTCGATCTGAGGTCGCATGACCCCTTGCACCCAAGAGTAGTGAGACGGCTCCTCTTCTATGAAGGCGTACAACTGGACCACTTCAACAGTAGGGTTACGACGAACTATGTCGTAGATTGCTTGCGCACCGGTATCATCTGTTATGGTCTGAGCAACGTAATGCGACAGAGTCCCCTGGATGAATATCGGCATCCTCCAAACAAATGATTGGATCATCCGATCCGGACCAAGCCCCATTTTCCTCCCAAACGTGGTGACCAAGCTACGATAGCTGGCTTGACTTGTCATTTTCAGACGGACGTTCTCTCTACCATCGTATGCTAATCCAGACCAATCCTGGACGATTCGACCGCCCCAAAACACCTGGATACGAAAGTTGCGGAAACTACCAGAGTCGGTCATCTCTGAATGTTGAAAAACAATTTAAAAGGCGTTTAGCGGTTTTTTGATGATGAAATGAGACTTGAGAGGAGTTGGTATTTATAGGACGTTGATCAACATTATCTCAGGCGTTTTCGCCCATGGCACAGGCGAAAACGCCCATGTCATAGGCGAAAACACCCATGTCATAGGCGAAATCGCCTAGGCCTTCCAATTCATCACGGGTATGATCTGAATCGGTCATAATCTGGTCAGGAATCTTTCAGAATCAAAAAAGCCTGGACTATAGGCGTTTTCGCCCAGGCCCTAGGCGAAATCGCCTATGGCCTGGGCGTTTATACCCAAAAATGTTCATAGTTTCAAAACGTATTTATTTTGGTACATAGTTTCATTTAATTATTTATTTTGGTGAAAGCTCCAAAAATAATGAGGTTGAATTAAAAAAAAGTATGTGCTTAATTTTTTTTATTTCTCTCTCTCTCTTACCAAATGAACCAATCAATTTTTTTTTTTTTTGGCAGGGAATCAAATTATTTATCATTCTCATTCTTTGTTCATTAAAATTGATGTAGAATGATGAATGGTGTTTTAAATTTTTATTCTTTGGAGATACTCTAAAGCATATACTATTACATAAGATAAATGAATGTAGCTACTCTTTACATAGTAAAATATTTTGACATCATACATCTAGCAGCAAGGATGAATTTGTAGACAAAAAATATGACAACAGTACACCAATAATAATATTGACAATATTCATCCAAAAAAAATTGACAATCTAAATAAATCAATTGAAGACTAAAAAAATGTCAATAAATTTCTCAGTTATTCAAACTGAAGAACCATAATGAAAAAATGTGGCCACATATCATGCATTGCTTATTGTACATGGCAGGGGAGGAATTAGGGGAGCCAGACCGAGCCCCGGCTCACCCCACTTTCGGTCCCCGAGCGTTCAAATCGAGTGTAAATTTGTGATTTTTTCAAATTCGACTCAGAGTTATATTAATTCGACGACTTGAAAACCAAACCTATTTTTAACACTTTGTATTTTTAAGAAAATCTAATAAAGTTAACAGACTCAATCATTTTAACTATACCCTTATCATATAGGGGTCGTTTGGTTGGATGATATCTACATATCATGATATGTGAGATATATTGATATCAGCAGTTATCAATATCAATATCACTGCAACCAAACGACCCCATAGTAATATCTCATCAACATATGTAGATGGTTCAATAAGCCCAATCATTTTATTGCGACTTATGAATGAGTAAGAATGTAATACTTGATGATAAATTATTCAAATCAATAAAAAGTCGTCAGTGCACATTCAGTTTTCATTTGGTCAAGATAAATACTAATAATTTTTAGAAAAGATACTGGCCACAATGAATTAGTGGCAAATAACATCGCATACTGAAAGTAAACTTTATATCTAGTGCAATATATATTTTTATAATATTATTAAAATTAGCTCAAATTTTAAATTTATAGTAAATTTTGATTTTGATTTTGGCTCAATGCATCTTTGAATTCTGGTCCGTCCGGGTACATGATACACAAATTATTATTGTTCATGATCTAAAAGGGTATATTATTATTGAATAAAAAAAGGGAACTTAAAAGCATTATATAGAACGATTGTTGAAGCATAAAAATTAAAAAATAATTGTAAATATTCCACTACAGAGGGCAGCTGATCCCAATCCAACCCGGGTTGGAAACTTCCAACCTTCATCTCAACCATTAGATCACCATTTGACCCTTTGACCAATCCAATGGTCTAGATTGTTAGGGGTATTTAGGACATTTCACATATATTTTAATTTTAATTTTTTTAAATCAAACCAGCCGACCGGTTGAACCACAATTTCGGGATATTTAGGACATTTCACATATATTTTAATTTTATTTTTTTAAATCAAACCACCGACCGGTTGAACCACAATTTCGGCTGGCCCAATTCTGCATATTTTCGGTTGGCCCAATTCTTCATAATTCCATTGATTTTTACAAAATTATCAAATGTGAAATTGTAACTCCTCATATTTGAACCCTAGTCCTCAAGGTAAAACAACAACTCATTTACCATTTGAGCCAAGTAACTTAAGTGATTAAATGACATAAGCATTCGATAATAATTAATTTGTACAGACTAATAGCATAGATTAAACATACAATACCACAAAATATCACAAATTGATAATTAAATTTATGATCATTAATAAATACATTTTTTTATTAAATAATGAAAAAATAATTTTGGTCCTAATCTACAACTCAAATTTTAGTTCTATTATTTTTTCGACAAACTAAATTTTACATTGCTTTCTCCGGTTCAACGTATGGTGACTTTTCCAGCAAGACTCATGCGACTTTTCCGACGGTCGACCAAACTCCGATGACTTTTCCGGAGAGTACATGTTAACTAGTTAACACCTTTTTCTGTTGATAACTAGTTAACAATGTCTTTTTTATTGTTAAGTAGTGAACATATTTTTTTGCTGATAACTAGGTATGTGCACGAGTTCATAGGTTATTTTACTTATAACTAGTTAACAAATTATCATAATCAATTTTAACAAGATTTTTTGTTAGCAAGTTATTTAACTAGTTACGTTGTTTTTAACTAGTTAACTAGTTAATATCATGAATTTAGATATCTAGTTAACAAGAGTTTAGTTGATAACTAGTTATCAAAATTAGTTAACTAGTTAACTTATCAATTTAACTAGTTAACTTATCGAGTTAACTAGTTAACATCATGACCAGATAACTTATCGAATTTCCGACGAGTTTTCCTACGACCGATCAAACTCCGACGACTTTTACGGCGAGTACATGTTAACTAGTTAACACCTTTTCTGCTGACACTACAAGAAACTGTGCAGTTAACAGCGGCAGCAATCAAGGTTAACAGCGGCCAGGCGCCGCTGCTAAATTAGCCAATGCTAAAAAAAATTAACAGCGGCCAGAAGTGGCCGCGGTTAAACATGACGGTCGCTGTTAATTTATTTTAATTTAACAGCGGCCGTTTGGACGCTGTTAAATTATTTCAGTTTAACAGCGGCAGTTAGGCCGCTGTTAAATTATTTCTTCTGGCTAAAAATTTTAGCCGGAGCTCCGGCTAAAGAGCCAGACCTCCGGCGGCACCCAAGCTTCCTTTCACACCACGCGCGTCTTCGTTCCCCATTCAATCTAACCGCCGGCTCCAAGCAACCCACCATGACTTCTCTGTCCGACTCCTGCCGCCGACCTCCTAGCCGCCGCCGCCAGCACTCCAACCCAGCGACCAACTCCCGTCGCCGCCGCTCAAATCTCGCCGCCGACCAGCCATCCTTTCTCCGACGCCGTCACGATCCCAGAAGCCCCCACCGCCCCTGCCTCCCACTCCTTCCTTCACTTCTCCGACCCCCCCAGCCGCCGCCGCCTAAACTCTCCACCCCGCCGACCAGCCGACCCCACCCCTTACTCCTTCTTCTTTGAATGAGATCAATAACGAGCAAATCTTCCCATGTCCTGATGATGATAGAAGACAAGGAAGAAGAGAAGATGATGGAAGATTGGCAGAGAAGAAGAAAAAGAAGAAGCAGATGAAGATCGGCGAAAGAGGAGAAAAAGAAAGAGAAGAAGGACGATCCGTGTGAGATATAACCAGCCAATCAGAATGCGTCATTTTAACAGTGGCCACTAAGCCGCTGTTAAACTGTTCGACAATCCGTGTGAGATATAACCATCCAATCAGAATGTGTCATTTTAACAGCGGCCATTAAGCCGTTGTTAAATTTTATTAGCCGTTGTTAAACTGTCCAATTTAACAGAGGCCACTTAGCCGCTGTTAAATAAATTTAACAGCGGCCAAATAGTGGCCGCTGCAAACCTGGCGCCGTTAAATGGCCATTTTGTTGTAGTGTGATAACTAGTTAACACCTATTTTTTATTGTTAACTAGTTAACATATTGTTTTGCTGATAACTAGTTATCTCTACTAGTTCATAGGTTATTTTACTTATAACTAGTTAACGAATTTTCAAGATCAATTTTAACAATATTTTTTTGTTAACCTGTTATTTTAAGTAGTTAACATCATGATTTAGATAACTAGTTTACAATATTTTTTTGTCGATAACTAGTTATCAAAATTAGTTAACTAGTTAACATCATGTCTAAGATAACTAATTAACATTTTTTAGATGATAACTAGTTATCAAATTTAGTTAACTTATCGAATTAATTAGTTAACATATATCGTGATCAAATAACTAGTAAACGTGTTTTTTAAGTTAACTAATTAACAGTTATTTTTCTTGATAACTAGTTATCAAAATTAGTTAACTAATTAACTTATTGAGTTAACTAGTTAACATCATCATATAACTAGTAAACGTTTTGTTAATTAGTTCACTTATATAGTTAACTAGTTAACACCATGATTAAATAACTAGCTAACAAAGTTTTTAGCCAATAACTAGTTATCAAAACTAATTAACATGATATTCAACGACAAGATTATATAGTTACAAGGTTATCCAACAATATTTGCATTTAAATGTTTACAAAATGGCCCAAATTCTCAAACAGTAAACAACGTATTTTTGAATGACTGAGAATGTAACTTTCAACAATTGCTAAAACATCCACAATATTTGTATCTGCAAAGCAGTCATCTAACTTAGCTAAGTGACAAATCAGTCACCTAACATAGCTAAATGCCAAACTGATCATTCTTCTTCAACCTACCACTGCTCCCACGCAGATGCTTCATCGGCCGATGCCGCCTGTCACCGCCACTAGTTTACGACCCACCGAGGCTCTATTTTATTATCTCCGACGATGACGCCAATGCTGATTCTATTATCCGACGACGACTACGAAGAAGGGGAATTAGGTTGAAGAAGGGGGCGAGATAGGGAGCTGCGTTCTCTCTGAATCCTCACAGTTCACCATTGATCAATCTTGGGGACCTAAATCTTATGTAGAATTAACTTACTTTGCTTTGTTCGTATGGAATAAGGATGATTGATGATGAGGAACAATAGCAGAGCATCAGCGCGAAGCTCACGGTATCGGCGGCGAGATAGGGCAAATTAGGTTGAAGCCATTTACTTTTTAATATTCCGGTTCTACCCATTTGAGGTTGGACGTGGATCCGATGCCCACTACATAGAAACGGTTGAAAAGGATTATACGGATAATTAATTAATTAAATAAAAATAAAGCAATATTGTGATTGGTGGAAAGTCTGAGAGTGCGGAGAGGTGAGCAAATGCTTATGTGGCAACTCCTTTTTCTCCTATTTGCTTATATATGTATTTAGATTCCATATCATTTTTTATAAAGCTTTATAAAATAAACCAGCCAAATCATTTCTCTCTCCTATAATATTTTATTTTCTATTTATTTAATTCTATTAGTTTTTTAATACCAACCAATCAAATTAGAGTGTTAAAAAATGATATGGAATTGTATGTAAAGCTTTAAAAAAATGACTTTTGGAGATGCTCTAATGGTCTTAAATGGTTTCAGCATCATATTGAAATCATTTTCAACACTAGAATAAGGGCTAATAAGAATAAAGATATTGAAGAAAAGATAATATGAGAGTAAGAAGGAGAGATAATGAGAAAAGTAGAGGCGGCTAGGGTTTGCTCAGCCTTAAAAAGATTTCATATAAACAAATAATTATTGTATTTTGATACTTAAAGTATAAGTAATGACTAAATAATACATAAATATTTCAAAGTAATATTGTGACTGGTTTTTACGATTTGATCTCGCTCAAACTTTTAACCCTTGAACCTCTTGTTAGACTGGTTTAACGACCGGTCCAGCCATGACAACATTGATAATAACTACGCTTAGATTACTAATAGGATATTAAAAAGAAGGGAAAATAGTACTTTGCCAACTTAACAAATAGCCTCATGTACTATAAATCGCTCATTTAATCAACAAAAATACTATAAATCACTCATTTTACCCCTCCTACTTCGACTACTTTGCCGTTTTGGTCCTTCCATTTCAACTTTCGTCTTCTTGACATCAAATTTGGACGCATCCACACACCGGAAAAGAGAGATATCTGAGGTAGGAGATGAAAAGTTGGTTAGGGAGGTAAATTGGGGAGGTATCACGAAGAGTATGGTGAATTGCAAAGGGTTTTAAATCCACACATTTTATTCATCGATTTTATCCCTATCTAATTATATATACTTATATTACCAATTAAAACACGCTTAGTAAGCTAACTAATACATGGATATTGTATTGAATGCATACCAATTAACGTGATGAAGACGATAGTTGGAAGGAAAGGACCCAAAATGCAAAGTGGCCAAAATAGGAGGGGGTAAAAAGAGCTATTTATAGTATAGGGGGGCTATTTGTTAAGTTGGAAAGTATAGGGGGAAACGTGCTATTTTCCCAAAAAAAAGAAAGAAAGAAAGAAATATAATGCCTCATTTGCTCGTATGTTTCTCGTTTTCTATTAAAGAAATGGAGTGGACATGAGAATTAAAATGACATGTGTAAAATTTGATGAAAGTAGACTACAACATGGATGATAATGAATAAGTCAAAGGGACGTAGCTAATGATAACAAAAAATACGTCGTCGTTTGCTACATTAGCTAGGCATCTCGTATTCGTGATGCAGGGTGTAAAGAATGGATGATAGGTTTATGTCAACCCATTTTCAAACAAACACACACAACAAATATTTGTCTTCCATAAGACCTCTGAATAGTACGTAATAGTTTTGCAATCCAAATCTTGTAAAACAATGATGAGCTGATGATGTTTGTATCATGTAATCATCTATTCTTCTTCCCTTTCCCCAAGTCCCAAACTCCATATCCGATCCATCTTCTTCCCTTTCCTTCCTTATGCTTAACTAATAATACCCACTTTTCTATTCTATTATCTATACAAAGTAGTAGTAGGTCAACTATTTTCTTCCATTCCAATTATTTAAACAAACTATTCTATTTCCTCATTTCCATTTTGTTTTAATTGATCACCCTCGAGGAATATTAATTATTACTTTTGTTAGTAAACAGTATAATATCGATTCAGAATCTTCTCTAAACAATTTGAGTTATTTAGATGTAATGGTACTTGACATGGTATATGTCAAAGCATTTTGATGACAAAAAAGTCTTGCAATAGGCTTGGTGGACCTCTTCAAACTTCAATCCCCGTTCATGGGCTTTCGTTTGAATGAGCATGTTAGTAAGTAATAGGGAAAATGGTACTTTGCCCCCCTCTACTTTGTCAAGTTAACAAACAACCCCCTATACTATAAAATGATCAATTTACCCCCTCCTACTATGCAACCTAACAAACAGTCCCTTCCATCAAAATTTCATCCAAAATCCCGTTAAGTGACGATTCACCAATATGACTCATCCATAATTAATGACAGTACATTGCCACATCATCGACTTTCATCCATATTTGTTTGTAACTCAACTGAATTAAAAATTTAAAATAAAAGACAACTTTTGTTTCAGAAATGAAAAATAAAGACAATTTAATTTTAATTTGATCCTTTTATTTTGTATTAATCTTTTTGTTCCATCCAAGCAATAACATTCTAAATTCAATTCCTATGTTGAATTCCAATGACTCAATTCTACTCTTTTGATCAGTTGCACCCATGAAAGCCCCCGACATACATTGACCAAACTTAACTTATAGCTACAAGAAATATAATGTGCTTTCAGTAATAAAAATAAAATGATGAGAGACAAGGAAGAGCCAAAGACCAAGGCAACAGCACATACACACGGCCGCCCTCAGACAGAAGAACTCTCCTCTCCATCCCTATTAGTATCTATCTACGTGTAACTTTGCATGACAACGAAAATGTCAAACCTAAACAAACCCTTTCTTTTCCTTTTCTTTTTTCTTTCTTTCTTTCTTTCCTAATTACCAAGTAGAAATTGAAATTTGAGTAGAAAGAGAAGGGCATTTTCGTCAGATAGGGCGGGAGTCAGCAGTAGACAAGTAAAAGGCAATGAATTGCTGAAGCGGTTTCCTTCCACACTCACTCACACCCTAAATATAACCAAGTCTCTTAATAATAATCATAATAATATCAGAAAACAAGAAAGAAAGAAGGAAAGTTTCTGTCTTTCTGAATCCAAATCTGCAAATATTACTCTCTTTCTCTTTCTCTTTCTCTTTCTATCTATACAGGCAGAACAGAAGAACAGAAGAGATCATCTACAGCTGGAGATCAGCTGCAGGCTGTAGCAGCAGCTATAGCTAGCTAAGACTCTGCAAATATCATACTAGTACTATACAGATTCTCTCTAAACCAGAAGCAGAGAGAAGGGGTTTATTTAAATATAGAAAGGTCGGTCAGTCCATCATTATTAAAATCAAACTTGTACAAAGGAGCAAGCAAAGAGCAGGTAGTTTGTATTCTTTTCTTTTCATTTCTCTCTTCTTCAATGGTCTTGTTCCATTTCCATTCTGGTGCCTCTATATAATAAATAATATCAACCTTTTTTTTATATAATTTTGGCCCGGGTCAAAAGGTGGAAGAAGAAGATGTTGAGCAGCTGCAACTTGGTGGTGTCGACTCATCAAGGAGGAAGCAGCAGCCCTTGATAGGAGTCTCAGAAACTGAAGAAGAAGAAGAAGAAGAAGAATGGAACAGCAGCAGCAGCAAAACTATAACCAGACACTAGTAATGGAACAACAGCAAAGCTATAACCAAGTTGATCAAGATCATCATCATCAGCAGCAGCAGATGGAAGAAGAAGAAGAGCATCATCATCACCATCAGCAGCAGCAGCAGCGTCAACTTCCTTACGGGATGATGATGAATCAGTCATCCTCATCACCTTCTTCCTCCTCCCCCAACTTCATGTATGTGTGTTTTCAAGTAAAGATTGGTTCTTGATTAATTATCATGAATTGTTCTAACTATAGTTGATGTGTGTGTTATCAGGAGCAAAGAAGGAGGAGCAGGAGGAGGAGCTTATGATTTGGGGGAGTTGGATCAAGCGCTGTTACTGTATCTAGATGGTGGTCATAATCATAATCAACTAGAACAACAACAACATAGCCATAGCCAACAACAACAACAACAACCATGTACGTGATTCTTTGTTTCATCTATCTTTTCATTTATTTATTATTTAAGATGATTCAGTTTGGCCAAAGAGCAGTAGAGGGGAGAGGAAGATCCGATTCAGTTTAAGGTCCAAAACAGGAAACAAATCCTTGGCATGTGTACATACATATATGAAATCTGCAGACCCTCTCTGCTAGCTGCTGCACATCAAATCTTCTTCTCCAGTACTTTTTTATATTTGACCAGGGACCATTTCTTCTTTCTAAGAGGAAGAGATCTGATCTGATCTGATCTGATCTGAATATTGGGATTGGAGAGTAGCGAAGAGAGGAAGATGGAGGGGGGACCATAAATTTGTAACAAACTTATAAACCTGCTCCCCCTTTTTTCTCTTCTTCTGCTAGCTTCTGCAACTTCTCTTCTCTCATCATTTGGCTGCTTCCTATGCTTCCCCTTTTTCCCGCTTTCTTATATCATATATTTTTTCAACTACAACAAAACCTCAATCGCGTGATCTCTCTCTCCATCTGGGTCCACCACCTCATCTCTTTACTGTCTACTAGTACCCATTCCTATCTCTTATCTAAGTTCATATGTCTGCAGTTCATCATCATCAACAACAACAGCAGCAGCAGCAGCATGGAAACCATCAAGCTTCAGGAGGAATGAATAGCAGCAGTAGCAACAGGCCTCCAACTCTTAACATCTTCCCTTCTCACCCTATGCACGCTGCTGTACTTTTTCCTATCAACTCTTTACTTTTTGTATTAATTATTAATTAGTGTTTTGTTTAGTGATTGATTAAATATGTGTTTGGATTTGGTGTAGACTAATAGTGGGGCAGCTTCTCATCAGCATCATCAAGGATTACTTCTCTCCTCAACTACTACTACTACTAATACTACCACCAGTGGTTCCAAAAGGCCACCTAATTCCCTCCCCGGCGCTGGAGATTCTTCCTCCGTTATGGACTTATCTAGACATCCCTCCGCTGCTCCTCCTCCACCCGCGGTCAAATCCATCAAGGTCTATACCTTTCCTTATCCAGATTCCACACTACTCCATCACTTTCATTGCTTAATAAACAATAGTAATAATAATGCAGAGGGAAGGGAACAGAAAAGGACCAACAGCATCAAATTCAGAGCACGAAGGTCCCAAGACCCCTGACCCTAAGGTTTCTATTATCTCAATCATATCTCTACCTACGTTATATCGTTGTCTTTTGTCTCCATCATGTCCATTATTTATGAAATTATAAATTGATGCATATGCACTTTCAGACATTGAGGCGACTTGCTCAGAATAGAGAGGCAGCCAGGAAAAGCAGGCTCCGAAAAAAGGTACCCAAATACTCTAGTCTCTAATACCTATCTATCTCCATTATTATTATTATGCCACAAACAATCAAACTTCAACTCATTTAACTATGGCTTCTGTTTTCTCTTTGGGCTGCAGGCTTATGTTCAGCAGCTTGAGTCAAGTAGAATCAAGCTTACCCAACTTGAACAAGAGCTACAACGAGCTCGTGCTCAAGTCAGTTTAATTTCCACCTCTCCTTTTAATACTTCATCAAACTTACAATATATATATATATATATATAAAATTCCTCCTTGTGTTTTAGGGCATGTTCTTTAATGGAGGTGGGATCATTGGCGGAGATCAGAACCTTCCAGTCATCGGCAATATCAGCACTGGTATATATATATATTGATCATTATTACAAACAGACCAACATATCAGCACTGGTTATATATAATAATCATGTGTGTGTAGATGCGGCGGTGTTCGACATGGAGTACGGGAGGTGGCTAGAGGAGCACCACCGGCTGACGTGCGAGCTGAGGGCGGCGGTGCAAGAGCACCTTCCGGAGAATGAGCTGAGGTTGTACGTTGACAACTGCTTGGCTCACTACGACGTCGTAATGAACCTCAAGGGAATGGTGGCCAAGGCAGACGTCTTCCACTTGGTGTCCGGAATGTGGAAGACGCCCGCCGAGCGTTGCTTCATGTGGATGGGCGGCTTCCGCCCTTCCGAGCTCATCAAGGTATTTTCTTCTTCCTTTTATATAATTTTTTTGTACTATGAAACTTATAACGTATATATACCACTTTTTGCAAGCATCATGCATAGATTGGTTATTTTTTAATGTACTAATTTTGACATTATACGGTTTTACATTCTCCTGTAAATAAAACACCATTTTCAAAAAGATTTGTATCTTTTTTTTTTTTTGTCTTTACGTGTGACATGAATATAGGTTGTATTAAAACATTAAGTAGTTCTAATTCGACATAATACTGTAGGTTAAAAATTATAGGGTTAATACACTTTTTTTTGCCTCTACTATGCGAAGTTAACAAACATACCTTTTTACTATTTTTCTAACCGATTTAACACCCTCTACTTTGAAGAGTTTAACAAATATATCCCTCTATTTAATTTTTTGTCTATTTTTCGTCTGATGTGTTGATTGTACGTGCCACGTCATATTATTTTTCCACCTCGTCGCTGATTGGAATGTTCATAATCTAAAATTATTTAAATTAATAATATAAATAAAAAGGAACCCCATGAACACCTCTGTACATAATGGCGGTGGTATATTTCTTTTTATTTTATTTTTAATGTAAATATTTCAGATTGTGAGCATCCCAATCAGTGATATGGTGGACAAATAATATGATGTAGCACATAGAATCAACACATCAAACGGAAAATAGATTAAAAAAAATAAACGAAGGGTATATTTGTTAAACTCTTCAAAGTAGAGGGTGTTAAATCGGTTAGAAAAATAGTAAAAAAGTATGTTTGTTAGCTTCGCAGAGTAGAGGGGCAAAAAATGTATTAACACAAAATTATATATTGTAATTTATGGCCAACTTATGAGCATAGTTTTGTATGAAGGTGGTATACCTACATATTTCAATGTAATCGTGGCCATAAGTTGGCATAATGGCCGGTTGTTGCATGGGCGAGAACCAAATAAATGGGAGCTAGGCCGGCGGTATGGAGAGGAGGAAGAAGAAAAAGGAACAAGTAGTAGTAGTATAGTAGTAGAGTATAGGAAAGGTGACAGAAGAAAGAAAATAGGATAGAAGAAACCCAGAAAGCAATGATAACGACGAATAAATAGCAAAGAATCAAAATCAAACACACACACAAATGACGCAATCGCCTCACACTTACTATTATAAGGTATAGTTAGGTCTCATTCTTATAAAGCCCCCCTCCCTGTTTCTTCCCATACATTGCTTTCACGCTTCTCAACCAACCAGGCCTTCTTTTTCTTTTTTTCTTTATATAATCTTTGCTATCTGTATCTGCATGCAGATGCAGTACTAGTACTGTTCTGGGTTTTCATGATCACACACATAGGACCCCCATGGCCATGATATCTTTGGGTTTGGTCCCTAGTGAATAAATTGAAAAAGTCCTCTTCCAACCCACACACCTAATCATTCACTCCATACGTTTGCAAGCTGTAAAAAGACCAGAAAGGACCAAGCTAGCTTTGTGTCTGTTTTGATATCATATATAATGTACGTGCAGATAATCGTGAGCCAGATAGAGCCACTAACGGAGCAGCAAATCCTTGGGATATGCGGACTCCAGCAGTCGACTCAGGAAGCAGAGGAAGCATTGTCGCAAGGGCTTGACGCGCTCAACCAGTCGCTTTCGGACACTATAGCTTCTGACTCGTTGAGCTGCCCTCCGAACATGGCTAACTACATGGGTCAGATGGCCATGGCAATTAACAAGCTATCCACTATGGAAGGCTTCGTACGACAGGTACGTATATACAAATGTGTTTAGTTAGTGAGGATGTGGGGTATGGTGCAAAAAAAAAAACAACCTAACCCAACAAAGATTTGATACATAGTAATCGAACCACTCCATGTGTGGGTTTGGTTTGTTTCTATTTAGCGTAGTGTGGAATCAGATAATTGTTGGGAAGTTATGTTCTTGAGGAGGGAAAGCGACTTCACAATTGATGAGGGAATTTAGGCTCTCCAGGATTTCTTGCTTTCCCCATAACTCTGTGGGCCCCCTAATAATTTCACCCTAAACCCTAGAATTGTTTTGGGTGGGATGGGACCCACATTAGCCAGGGACACAGTTTGATATGGAACATTGATGTATAGGGATCTGTGAAGGGGAGGCCCATGTTTTTAAGGGGTTTTCTGATGTCAGAGTCGTAACCGTTTTGACTTGGAGACAAAACCAAACTTAATTATCTCTCTCTACTTACTAACTCAGATATGGCCTTTTATTTCTTTTGTTTGCTTGTTTGTTTGACTGTTCAAACTTCACAGTCTTCCCCCATTAGAAAAAAGATTAAAATTCTACATTTTTTGCTCGATATTAGTAATGAAATTGCTGCTAATTAGCATATAATTAAGCGTATATATTATACTTAATCCATCTCTGAATAGCCAAACCACCTTACATTTAATTTAAACTACTTCACTACAAGTCTTCTTCCTAGAAAGCTTCATTTTCTCCACCCTTCTAGACATTCATGCACACATACTAACCACTACAGTTGGACTTTGCTATATATTTATCACATTTTATTTTTATTTTTATTTTTTAGGTGCCAAGTGGGTTTTATGTTATCTATGTCTGTATAGTCTTTTTCAGCTATTGACATATCTACTACACTTGGTCTCTAAATAATCTACAGGTTGTTAAGGGGCCAAAATCAGTTAATAATTAGTTATTTTAACACTGTATACGTGGCATAATAATGCTAATTACGTAACTTGATCTTTTGTTTGACATGCTATGATTTTTATTTAGTTGATTATATTGTTCTACTTGAGAAAAAAGTCCACGAGTTGGTAGGCCATCTTTGTTGAGATTTTTTGCTAGTTACTTAATAAAAATTAATTGGGGTTAAGGTACATAATTTGATTAATACTTATCAATGCAGGCTGATAATTTGAGGCATCAAACTCTTCATCGGCTACATCAGATATTGACGACAAGGCAAGCAGCTAGGTGCTTCCTAGCCATCGCCGAGTATTTCCACCGTCTTCGAGCTCTAAGCTCCCTTTGGTTGGCCCGTCCGAGGCAGGATTAGTGATAATATATGATCAAATGATATTCCACATGTTACAACACCACATGAATCGATGGCTAGCTGTTTAATTAAATGTTCATGTAGCTAGCTAGCTAGAGTTAGGTGAAAACAATAGGGGAAAAGAAATTAGACTTTAGAAACTTTTTTTTTGGAGTTCGATTAATCAGGATATCAGAATTAAGAGATGTTTGTGGATGTTGTGAGACGGTTTTCCCTTTGTCTTAATTTTCAAAAGGTGTATAGACAGAGACTTATGGGAAAAAGGATCAATAGAGTGATATCTTTGTTTAACGTTTGTAGTAATATTGGGAGCTACCTAGCTAGCTACATTAATGTGACATCTAGTAACAAAATGATTAATGTGGGAAAACAATGCTAAGTTTGGAACGACCTTTAACACATATAATTTAAGTTTAATATGTGTTGAAGCTAGCTAGCTCCTCAATATTACTTTTGGTCTTGCTCATAGGGTTTTCATCACAAGAGGAATCCTACTTGCTTTCTAGGCTAATGAATTAGTTGGATTAATCAACATCAATTAGGGTTTGGCTAAAGAATGATCATGAGTAATTAATCAGGTGCAACTCTCTTAAAACAAATCTGTGCTATATATATATATATATGCTATATGATCAATAATTCAACATGTAGATCAGTAGATGCCAGGTTCCTCATTTAATTTCACTTGTAGGGCACATATTGGTTTCGAAGAGAACAAATGATATATTATTGTAAATGGAAGAATGAAAAAGAAGAAGAAATTATGATGGTATTATATAATTATGGAGATTTCACTATAATAAAATATAAAAATGAAACTATTTACACAATTAAATAAGTTCTCAACTATTGATAAATGTAGTAATTTTCGTCCGAGTAAGATAGCTCGTGAGCCGGCTCGATAATAAAGGAGCGAGGTCGAGCTTACCCGACTCAACTTTATGGGCGAGCTCGCTCGATTCCTTAACTTGTTGAGTTTGGCTCATTAACTTGTTAAGAAATTAATTAGTGACAAGATCACGAGTAAGGAATGAATTTAATTTAGTTAGGATTACAGTAGCACGGTTAAATTCTTTATTGAAATTCAAACTATAATGATTATTTTATAAAAATTATATAGACAAGTGATCATTTTGTAATTCTTAAAAATTGGGTTACTAATTAACAAAAAAAAATAAAATCAGAATTGTCTTTTACTTTGGGACGCTTATGTTGCCCACCTTTGGTTAAATGGTTTGGTTTTCTAGTTTCATTCGTCAAGAATTTGGCCAGATCAATTCACTGATGATATTCACCTAGGATTTGGGCGAATTCATCCCAATATTAAGCAAAAATTATTAAGTTTATCAATAATTTGAGAACGTATTTAATTATGTAAATAGTTTCTTTTTTATATTTATTATGGTGAAAATCTCCTATAATTAGTTATGAAGTGTTAGTAAACAATATAAGATCCATTCAGAACCAGTGACAAAACTAGGATTGGTAAACGGGGAGCCAAATTATAAACATAAAAGAGATGCCACCGACAATTTGTTTTTCAAATTTGGATAATAGTAGAAAAAATTAATGAATCTAAGACTAAGTAAAAATACACAAGAAATTTTTTGTTTGCAAGTTGCTTAATTAGTAAAAACAAATTATATGTGTCACCGATAATTTTTTCTTCAAATTTGGGTAATTTATGATCATTTGATATAATTATTACATACTATAAGTAACTATTAAATAAAATTTAAGACAATATTTCACCGAAACAATGTAGTAGGGGAGTTGAACTTCAAGTACCGCACCAAACTCTAAAAATATGAAATTTTACACTCGATCCCCGGGGACGTACGAGGTGCTGCGGCTCCCCCTCCCCAACTCTCCCTGTTTGACTGTTTCTGCCATTATTTAAAATCTTTTCTCAACAACTCGAGTTACTGGGATGCGAGGATTTTAGACAGTTATGGAGAGGTATAGCTAGAAATTGAGGAAGGGGTGGTGTTGAAAATTAAACGTCCGTCCCGTTTGTTCCATTTCAGGTGTTGCATTTGCATGCATGCTTTCATTTTTCCATCCTCTGGTCTGGTTTCTTGTGTTTCTCATATATTTATATATATATATGTTATATGTATTCTTTTTAGTTTATTTTTATTAATTGGGGGGCTGGTGGGGGAGCGTTTAATGTCGATTATCGAAACTGACATTTCATCAACAATCATCACCGGTCACCTTCTCCGATCTAATTGACAATACATCCATGAGTATCTATATAATAATTAACAGGAGCCTGGAAATTTGTATACGTCCTAAAGAAGAAGAAATAAAGAGTGGCAAAGATAGGGCTCAAACGAAGTTTCAACATCCCATTTTTCAGGGTAATTCCCATTAGGAGTCAAATCGTTTGAAATTTGTACAAAATCATTTCATTTGTATGAAAAAGAATAATTAATCTCATATGTTTTACAGTCGTACAAAAATGTTATCTCATTGACAATTTTTTCCGACTGAATCGTCTTCAAAGCATGCTGAGACAGCTAAAAACGTACATGTGGAAGGTTCAACTCAACTCTATTAAGCTAATCGGTCATGTATTGAACCTTACACCCAAACCTAATAGACTTGTAGTATATGGTTTTTGGGAATTTCGGTTGGTTTGAGTAGATTCAATACATGACCTTTTAGGTTACTACAAAAGTAGGTCTATTTTATGTTGTTTTGGTATTTGTGTTACCATGCAGGTATAGATATATATGATATCAGATAGGGACCTAAACCGAGTGATTTGGAGCGTATGGAAGACCGAGACAACAAAACTGATTTCATTATCTAAAATTAGTTTGAATGTTATATTTTATCAAGTATAGATAATTAGTTTGAATGTTTACAAAGTTTGATATTTTATCAAGTTCTAAATAGTACATTCAAAACTAGGAAGACGAATTTTTTGGTGTTGTTGTAGCCTACGTTCCCTGTTAAACAAGACCCAATATTTAGCATAAGTTTTAAACCCTTTCTAAACGAGTGTCATTTAGGGGTTTAGAACCCATATTAAATGACTATTTACAGGTGGTTTATTCAAATCGCCGCTGTTAGTATGTTTAGCATCAGAAAAAGTAACATCGAAACCCTTGTTTAACGGTCATCAGAACCCCTCCTAAACAATAGTTATGTTGTAGTGACCTCCAACTGAGATCCTGCGCCGCGTACCTCCAACTTGGTGATACACTACGAGGAGTCATTTTTACACGACTCCTAGAAAGAGGTCTACGATATTATCATTTCTAATGTCGTTGGACAAGTTACAAATGGGAGGGCGAGGACTTTCTGGTTCTCATCCCCCATTGTGTCTGAAGCACATGCTTTATACGAAGCTGCAAAATATGTTGCCATTTTTACTATTTTGACCTCTATTTTCACCGGTTGCCAGAATTTGGGCACTGCCATCAATGGTCCAAAACACAGTTGCAATGCTATGACTATCTTAGAAGCATTTCCAATATCCTTCGAGATCTCCTTGTTCTTCAGATACGTCACATTTCGAGATCGTTCAATAGGAAAGCTGATTGGATTGCCAAAGCGGCGAGGCAGGGGACTCTCCAACAAGACCAGGTGTCATCCCTGTAATCGTGCTCTTGTTCTACATTTTCACACTCTGTTCAATGAGTTGTCCAACCATAAAAAAAACTAACCTAATTATCCTTGTGAGGTACCTATATGGAGCAGTTAGTTCTCTTAGAGCTAATAAATCATCTGATTTTGGATGGAAAAAATCTAAATCGAGTCTTGACTCTTGATAGCACAAGCCCCTTTTGGGTTAAGGCTGATCGACTTTAATTAGGGCTTTTAGTATGTCTTCCCATTTGTGGGCAAACTTTAAGCTGTTAGCATAGGCCCAATGAATTAATCTTTTATTGACCGGAGTGAATCTACGGGCTACGTCGAGGGGGTGAAAAAGACGCGCCAGCATCCAAGGTTCCGACCAACCAAAATAACTGTCAGATAAACAGAATCCGGGTTTAAGGCCAGAACCGGTGACCCGTTTCGTACACTGTACTGAACCCTAGACAGTCAAAACTCAAAAGCCCAAAACTTCTTCCAGCTCCTAACGGTAATCGGTACCTTCTCTTCCTCTGCGTTTTACTTCACATTTCGAAAGGAAAAAATTCTGAAATTTTCAACAAAGAAACTCCAGCTCTCAATGCTCCGGTGCTGATTCCGACGAACTCAGGTCTTGCTATTTGGGATTTGGCTATGGTAGGGATGCTGAGCTCCGCCTCGCGGGAGCACATTGCGAGACTCGTAGACTCCGCAAAGTCCTCCGCCGCTGATATTCCCGCAAAGCTTGACAGCTTGAGGCAGCTACGGGAGATTCTGCTGGAAGTAGTAGATGCTGGCTCGCTATCTGAGTTCGTTCCCAGCTTGCTCGATTTGCAGTGTGATCATCACTCTCCTGTTCGGAAATCTGCTACCGAGTAAGGAGATTTTTCTCTAAAACCCTAAATCCAATTGTTACATCCCTTTCCCTAGGCATGAGGAAGAATTGACAGAGGCTAATTGTTTGTTTTCTTTTTCCTCCTTCGTGTGGAACTAGGATAATTGGAGAACTAGGATTGAAGCACTTGGAATTCATTCCGGAAATTGGTCCTGTATTGATGACCCTATTGGAAGACAGTGTTCCAGCTGTGGCTAGACAAGCGATCACTTGCGGAATACGATTGTTTCGTTCTACTCTCGCAAAAATTGCATTTCAGGTGAAGTTTATTTTAGTTATGCATCAGACGAAGTTTCTTAAAACTTGAAAGTGTTACTTTCATTCAGAGTATGGTTCTGTATCTATTCAGTTGAATGTGCAGAAAGCTTTTAGATGCTTGTTCATTTTGTCTACTTCTCTATTTTTTGAACTGACAGTGCACTTCTCCCTTCATCTTTCTCTTTACGTGTATTTATGTAAAATGACTAACGATAATCATTCATTTATCTATTCTAGGGCCTTCACAAAAGTGTGCCAGATGATCTGCTCAAGTCAGCATGGTCCTCAATGCTTGAGTTTAAGGAGAAAGTTTACTCCATAGCTTTTCAGGTAGGTTCTCATTTTTATGGGCGTTAATTTGTTTCTGTTCTTGTCCTGAATCCTGATTCATGCTAATGATATATTGTCAAGGTGGGAAGTGGTGGCGTAAAGCTGTTGTCCTTGAAGTTTGTTGAAGCAGTTATTATACTCTACACTCCTGATCCCAAACTCCCTCTTGTCCCCCCTAAAGATGAAGGTAAGTGCTTTTTCTAGCTTCTGTTGTGTCTTCAGCATGATGAATGTTGTAACAATATCAGTGTGCTTGCATTGTTACTTATGTTGTAGGAGAGCTTCTTGTATTTAACATAGCATGGTTCCGTGCACGCCATCCTGTACTAAATGTTGGTGACTTAGCAATTGAAGCCAGCAGAAGACTGGCTTCCCTGCTCGATCAACTAAGGCCACCCACAGTGAAATCTCTCAGTAACTTGGTGATCATCGTCATTATTAAGAGGTGTGTGTTTTGAGTCTGATTGTGTCTATTTGGGAATCTTGATTGTCACGTCTAATATATATTGTTTGAGTACGATGGATGTATAATCAGACAAACAATTAATCAAGTTTTTAGTTCTATTCTTGTGGATAGCGTGGACTTCTGAACTCTAATAGCGGCTCTATATAATCTTTGTTCTTTGCAGTCTTGCCACCATAGCAAAGCAGAGACCTTTATATTTTGGACGGATAATTCCTGTCTTACTTGGTCTGGACCCTTCTAGCTCCGTTGTCAAAGGAATGACTGCTCCCGGATCACAGCTTGCTCTGAAGAATGCCTTCCTTACCTGTTTAAAATGTACACACCCAGTTTCTGCACCGGTATGTTCCAAGAGAAGTACATGTTTAGTTTTAGTTTGGAGTCCTCCTTTGTGTTCAAATTTGTATGTTACTGCATATTTTAATGGTCTTTGTAGTTGGAAAATGAGCATAGATTGTTGTCTATGGTGGCTTGAATGAGTTTGGATGGTTCTTGCCAGATTTTGCCTTGATTGTTTGGATGCCTGCGGAGTTCTTGTGTTCCCTAGGATTGTTTGATCAGTTCCTAAATGGATATTGTTTTGGGATAGATTTTCTTAGTGGGATTTTTTTTGAGATGTTTTTCAATCATTATGTTTTCCTTCATGTTCTAGTGGAGGGATCGGTTAGTTGGTGCCCTCGGAGAGATGAAAGGAGATGGATTGGCAGAGGAAGCTTTACATAGAAACTCTAAGAGCAATGGAACTTTGCTGGAGGGAGAAAAAGATTTGTTTGTGAAGAAGGTACTGCTATTATCCCTTCTAATTCACACCAATGTGTTAAGTTGCGCATGATTAAGAAGTTGTGAAAATGGTCGAGTTTCTTACTTCATCTGACTGTAGGAAGATGATCAGCCAGTTCAGGCATTTGATGCCAACATACGTGATAAATTGGAGAGGAAAAGATCCGGAGATAATGGCAGTACAGATTCAGCTGAAAGTGATGGAGTTTCTAGAAAGCGTGCCAAATCAATGCGTAGTAAAGTGGCTGATCCAAAGACTGAATCAACTAGTGAGCAAGCAAGCCCTCAACAGAAAATTCCTTCACATGTGGCTCCCAACGATGAAGGACATGATGATAGTGGACCTGTGAAACAGCTTGTTGCCATGTTTGGAGCCTTGGTAGCTCAAGGTGAAAAGGCTGTTGGTTCTTTGGAGATACTTATATCTAGCATTTCTGCTGACTTGCTAGCCGAGGTAGTAATGGCAAACATGCGCCTCCTCCCTCATGTACGAACTCAAATTGAAGGAGATAATGAGACTGTAGCAAACATAACTATTCTTGGCAGTAGCACTCAAGCCAAGTATCCAGCCTCTTTCGTAGCTGATGTTGTTTCCCTTTCAACCACCTTTCCTTCTATACTTCCACAACTAGGACCTCATGAGGCTGTTTCCAATGAGTTGGTGGTATGGTTTCCTGAATTTCCTTAACTGTACATTAAATGTTTGCCACAATCCTGGTAAATTTCAATTTCAACAAATAAGATGTGCCATTCTACTTTTTGAAACTGAAATGGGTTTGTTTTAGGTTATCAAACTTAACACACCTGTTCTCTGAAATTGCAGGGGGAGAAAGAAGTCCATATTTCTGGTGGGAGCGATGATCAAACAGATGATGAAATGTTACCTACTGTCTTACCGGATTCTTCAGCTGCTATACCCAGTTTGGAGACAGATGATTTGTCAGTTTCCTCTGATCTTCCTGATGTTGAGAATCTAAAGAGTGAGATACCTGGCCTAGACTCCTCGGCACGGGATGATGGATTTTCTGAGGACATTGGTGCATCCTCACTTGTCTCTAATGACATAGAAGCTGCTAGTCAAGAGCAAGTTGCTAGTGTGGGTGCCACATCAATGTTAGATTCACTTCCATCAATATCCACTGAAAAGTCAGAGGAACTTAGTTCTAAAGCAGCAGCCATTACAGATTCCAATAGTGTTATGTCATCAATGTCAACCTCTGTAGCTTTGCCTAGTACGCTTATCCTGCCTAAGATGGCTGCTCCAGTGGTTGACCTTGCGGATGATGAGAAAGATCAACTTCAAACTTTGGCATTTACACGTATTGTTGAGGCATATAAGCAGATAGAGCTTGCTGGCTTATCTCAAGTCCGCTTTTCCTTGCTTGCTTGTCTAGGAGTTGAGGTATTGGTTTGGTCTTTCTCAAAATGTTCAGTTATTGTCTTTTACTATTTGCAAGGTATGACGTGAGCAATTTTGGTCAGGCTGTTGATCAAATATACAGTTCATTTCCTCTATGCAGAACTGGACTAGCCAAACCATTTAAAATTTTCTAACTTGTAAGGCACACTCATTTAAGTCTTCTTTTTTCAGCTTCCTTCAGAATTAGAACCATGGAAGGTGCTTGAGAAGCACATATTGTCAGATTATGTTAACCTAGAGGTAATGGGAATTGTCTGCTTGAATCCATGTTCCTCTTTTTGACTGGAAACTTGGCTTGTATGTGTGCCATTTGATTGTCTTGCACATTCTACTTCTGTTTTATTTATGCATCTCTTCAGTGTCAATATGCCAGCATTTCTTCATTTTCCCTTTGTTATCATGGTTCTGCAAAATCACAGAAAGAAACAAAAAGAAAGAAGATTAACTAGATAAAGATTGAGATGAAAGATGTGCATTTTGAGCTCTTAGTATTAATGTTCTTGCAAGTTGGACTAAGGTACCTTGTGTTGCTGGATACATGAATATTCTGATATGTCAGGTCTGCATCTTTGACCTGTCTTAACACTATCAGTATGCTCTTTGAATTTGGCTTCTTCCATTTGTTTGTCCTTGTTAATTATTGTAGCTATGTGCCACCTTTTCTATTCTGTCATATCTGACCAAGTGCTATTATCTCTTCAGGGACACGAGTTGACATTGCGTGTCCTTTACAGGCTGTACAGAGAAATAGAAGAGGAGCGCGACTTCTTTTCTTCTACAACTGCTGCTTCTGTTTATGATATCTTCTTTCGGACTGTGGTCAGTGCTCTTTTCTCATTGGTTCTCCTTCCTATGTTACTACAAGGCTGGAATAATAGAACCACTTTTGATTGCAGGCTGAGACATTAAGAGATTCTTTTCCACCTTCCGACAAATCTTTAAGTAGATTACTTGTTGAAGCTCCTTCTTTACCAAAGTCAGTGCTGAACTTGTTGGAGTCCTTATGTTGTCCTGAAAACTCTGAGAATGCTGGAAAGGTGTTGCAAAGTGGAGATCGAGTCATTCAAGGACTTAGTACTGTGTGGAACTTGATTATGTCAAGGCCTCCTATTAGAGAAGCCTGCTTGAAGATTGCTTTACAGGTCTGTCTTTGCTATTTTCTTGTTTTAAATGGATGTCTTGTATTCTTGGTGATCCCCAGAAGCCATTTTTGTCATAATATTGCTTATACGTCTATCCTTGACTTATTTTTATATTCTCCCAATTGTTATTTGCATTATCATTTTCTTCGGGATCTTGGTAAGATTGCTCGTGATTGTGGCTGTCTGTTAATCTTTTTATTGACCCGTCAATGTATCAGATCATTTTTCTTAATGCCTTTTTTTTGTTTCTATTATCGTCTGTTTGTAGAGTGCAACTCATCATGCGGAGGAAGTACGGATGAAGGCGATTCGTTTGGTATGTTTCAATATTGCAAGTAACTGTTAGATGCTTTGTATAAGCTATTTAACTTCTTTTAAGGGTGTTGTTCTTACAGGTCGCAAACAAGCTTTACCCGCTTCCTTCTGTCTCTCAACAAATTGAAGATTTCGCGAAAGAAACAATGTTGTCTGTGGTAGATGCTGAAGATGTTATGGAGAGCAAGGATGAAGACAGAGCAATTGTTGAGTCATGCAGGGTAATATGTCTCTTTGTTAGACACAATACTTAAGGTTGCATGTTGGAATTCCCACCACTGAATTGGACTAGGTTACATCTTAGCATAGCCAATAAAAGAGGGAACAGAAAGTATGAAGAACTAGGCAGCTTCCAGGAATCCTGTTCCCACTTGTGTATCTAATTCATGGTTTTTCCTTTCCATTTTACTATTAGCAAATTTTTTTCTCCAATTGCATAGGACCCTTCCGTATGAAATTGTAAGCAGATTTCTGGAGACTTATACATCAATAATCTGGCAAACTTCCATACATTTCCACTGATAGATGATGTGATGTTGCAAAGTTCTTTGCTGTTCTTAGTCTCTCTGAGTGTTCCATGAATAAAAGTATCAGTTTGGGTGTTCTATATGGAAACATTCAGTTTTCCCAAGTCTATACCCTAGATTCACGCTGTGTAATTTTTTCTCCTTGAACTTAAAAGATAGAGGAGAGACAGGAAGTCAAGGAAGACGAACATAAACCATTGTTTGAACATGCCCACCTTTTATCAACTATTTCATATCAATTGTTCATGTTATGGATTTCTTTTAGAATCATTTGAGCCTTGTTGCTAGTCTTGCTGATATTTTACTTGCACTTTCTTCAGGACTCCAGCTCAGAAAAGCTGTCATCAGAGCATATGTCAATGAATCCCAAAGTTCTTTCATGCGATAGTCAACAAACAAGTGTATCTGAAAGCCAGTCATCTCGTTCAACTGAGGAGGCCCAGCGATGCTTGTCCTTATTTTTTGCCTTGTGCACAAAGGTAATACCTTCTGTAGCAACAAAATGCTTGTTTTCTCTTAGCATTAAACATTTGTCAGATTTTTTTCTCATTTTGTAAAGATATTTGTTCTTAATGTTGTATCAATTGACATTGCTATATTTTACTGACTCGCAGAAGCATTCGCTCTTTCGACAAATTTTTGTAGTGTACAAAAGTGCACCAGAGTCAGTTAAGCAGGTTGGTAGCTGGCCATCAAATTTGGGTAGAAGCCATCCTGTCGGGTTCATCTTCTTACTGTTCTTATGTTGCAGGCAGTCCACATGCATATCCCTGTACTTGTACGGACCATGGGCTCGTCCTCTGAGCTCCTTGAAATAATTTCAGATCCTCCAGATGGAAGCAAGAAGCTTCTAACACAGGTTTGGTGATTTTTCCATTATGTACTGACCAACCTGATTAAAGCACTAAAGGTGACCATACCCTGAAACGTTCCCAATTGTTGCTCAGGTTCTGCTAACACTTACTGAAGGGGCTGTTCCTTCTCCAGCGCTGTTACTCACCATAAAAAGATTATACAATTCTAAGCTGAAGGTATGGAGTGCGATAGTCTAACAGATAGAAAGCTGTGATATTATTGGCTAAGGTGTTTATACTTATTGCAGGATGTTGATATTCTAATTCCAGTATTGCCTTATCTACCAAGTGATGAGGTTTGCTTCGCTTCGCTCACAACTATGACTCTTAGTGCACGTTGTTCCTTGTTTAACTTATAAATACAAAGAACTTATTCATTACTATTGACATTGCCTCGCCTCGCCTAAGTATGGCTTCTCATTGGTTCATGAAAAAAAGTATGGCTGCTCATTGGTGACCCGAGAACACCATTATAATGGTTACAGTCTATTCATGTGTATGCTTAAGTTCTTTATTTTTTTCCCCAGATACTAGCAACTATTCCGCAGTTTGTTAATCTAACGCCAGACAAGTTCCAAGCTGTTCTTCTTAGTATATTACAGGTATCTTGTTTCGGCTGATACTTAATAGTACCTATACAATGTAACTATTGAATTCAGAGAATTAGGGTTTAGAGAGCCAATCTCATATATTAACATAGGCAAATCACCGGATATATATACAAGTATTAGGGAAGAGAAAGCTACCTAACTTAGGAGATTATAAACTTCCTAAACAAGAAGATACTAACGTGACTGATAAGGAAACAATAACTATACAGAATAATATCTAATATTCTTCAACACTCCCCCTCAAGCTTGGTGTAAATGTTGATCATGTCAAGCTTGGAAGATAGAAACTCAAACACATCTCGTGGTAGAGCCTTTGTAAGAATGTCTGCAGTTTGTTGCTTGGAGGGAACATGTTCAACTTGAACCCTTCCTTTAGCTACATTATCAGAAATAAAATGCCTATCCACCTCCACATGTTTGGTGCGGTCATGGTGAACCGGATTCCGAACAATGCTGATTGCAGCTTGGCTATCTGATAATAGGAGAATAGGACCTTCATAATCAACCTTGAGTTCTTCTAACACTCTTTTTAACCATATTCCTTCACATATTCCAAGTGCAAGGGCACGATATTCAGCTTCAGCACTGCTTCTGGCAACCACATTCTGTTTCTTGCTTCTCCAGGTTACAAGGTTTCCCCAGATATAACTGCAGTAACCAGAAGTAGACTTTCTGTCAGTAAGCTCACCTGCCCAACTTGCATCCGTATACATGAGTACATCACGACGAGTAGTCTTTTTGAACTGAATTCCCTTTCCAGGGGACTTCTTAAGGTATCTTAGGATCCTTACCACCATCTCCATGTGTTCTTCATTAGGACAGTGCATATGCTGACTTACTACACTCACTGCAAAGGCTATGTCGGGCCGAGTGTGAGCTAGGTAGATCAGTCTGCCAACCAGACGTTGGTAGTTTCCCTTATCAACTGATGGTATATCATCAGTTTTGCTCAACTGCTTGTTCTGCTCCATAGGTGTATCCACTGGTTTGCAGTTTGACATTCCAGTGTCATTCAGTAGATCAAGGACATACTTTCTTTGTGAAATGGTAATTCCTTGGTATGATCTTAAGACCTCCATTCCCAGAAAGTATGTTAGCTGCCCCAAATCTTTTATTTCAAACTCATGAGCAAGCTGAGCTTTTAACCTCTTGATTTCTTCAACATCAACTCCTGTAATTATAATGTCATCGACATATACAATTAGGATGGCCATCTTCCCCTTGGATGAGTGTTTGACAAACAGTGTATGATCTGTTTGGCACTGGTAATAGCCTCCATCCTTTACAGCTTTAGTAAACCTGTCAAACCAGGCCCTAGGGGACTGCTTTAACCCATACAACGCCTTTCTAAGTTTGCAGACAAGGTTTTCTTTGGGTTTCTGAATACCAGGAGGAAAATTCATGTAGACTTCTTCGGTCAAGTCACCATTCAGGAAAACATTTTTCACATCTAGTTGATGCAGTGGCCAGTCAAGGTTTACAGCCAATGACAACAAGACTCTTACTGTGCTGAGTTTTGCAACAGGGGCAAACGTCTCTTCATAATCCACTCCATATGATTGAGTGAAACCCCTTGCAACTAGTCTAGCTTTGAATCTCTCAATTTTTCCATCTGCTTTGTATTTTACCGTAAACAACCACTTGCAATCAACCGTGTTCTTTCCTTCAGGACACTTTACCACTTCCCATGTTCCATTTTTCTCCAATGCACTTAGTTCTTCCAAAACTGCTTGCTTCCATTCTGGTGATTTCATAGCATCTTGGATGGTCCTTGGTACATCAATACTGTCTAAGGTAGTTATAAAAGCTTTATGAGCATCATTAACCTTCTCATAGCTCACATGGTTTCCAATGGGATACCTTGTACAGTTCCTCACACCTTTCCTGAGGGCAATGGGTCTATCGAGATCAGTAGGGATTATTTCATCTTCCAACTGCTCAACTTCATGTTCCTCTACAGGGTTCACTTCTACTTCTACTTCTGCATTTATACCAACCTCAGTCCTCACATTCCTTCTTTGATAGACCTGTAAAGGCTTTGGCTGAGGTGGAGGAGGTGGAGGACACTCCCCCTCGTTGCCAGTCACAACGTCATCAAGACCAATAAGCTCCACAAACTGTTGTGAGTCGGAGGTGTTAGCAGTAGCAGAATTCTCCCTCTGAATCACAGCAGGTGTGAAGTATGGTTGAGACTCAAAAAATGTGACATCACGAGTGTTGTAAACCCTTTTTGTGTGAGGGATGTAGCACTTGTAGCCCTTCTGAGTAGCAGAGTAGCCAATGAAAACCCCTTTGAGTGACCGAGGATCAAGTTTAGAACGATCTTGGGGAGCCACATGGATGAAGACCGTACAGCCAAACACCCTCGGAGAGAGATTAGAGGTATAGCTAGCAATGTGGGGAAACTTCTCCAACAACACTTGACGAGGTGTTGCAAAGTTCAAAACCCGACTTGGAAGTCGATTAATGAGGTAAGTGGCTGTCAACACAGCCTCACCCCATAGGTGTTTCGGAACACTGTGTGTGAACATAGAAGCCCGAGCAACCTCTAGCAAATGGCGGTTTTTCCGTTCAGCCAAACCATTTTGTTGAGGGGTGTCTACGCATGAGCTAGCATGCACAATCCCATGTTCTGATAGGTAAGAGCCGAGAATACTATTGAAATAGTCACGAGCATTGTCGGTTTTCAGAACCTGAACATTTTCCTGAAACTGTGTACGAATCATGGTATGGAAATTCTGAAATATACTCGTGGTTTCTGATTTATCCTTCATCAGGAAAGTCCATGTGAGTCGGGTGTGGTCATCAATAAAGGTGACAAACCACCTAGCCCCATTGATGTTCCGAATCTTCATTGGCCCCCAAATATCACTGTGAATTACTGCAAATGGTCTAGTAGGTTGATATCCTAACCCATAATAAGTAGACCTAGTTTGCTTGGCAAGTTGACAAACTTCACACTGATAGTGTTTGGCATTCTTATTAATAAATAGATCCGGAAACAATTTTTCAAGATACAGGAAACTCGGGTGTCCTAACCGAAAATGCCACATAGACACTGTATCCTCAAAATTATCCAAACTAGCTACTACATTAGCTTGTATTCGACCAACACCAGCAGGCACCTTCTCTATCTCCATTCCCTTCAGCACATACAGACCATTGCACTTATCACCATGTCCAAGCATCTTCCCCGTCTCCACCTTCTGCAACACACAACCAGAAGAGATGAAACGAACTTCACTCTGCAGATCATGAGTAACTTGATTAATGGAGAGGAGATTACAGTCAAGTTTTGGCACATAGAGAACTGGGAATAGAGTGAGATCCTTAGTCACTCTAACTAATCCTACACCTTCAATAGGAGCTAGAGTACCATCTGCTATACGAACTCCTCTGTTTTCAGGATAAGGTTGTAAATTCTGAATAATATCCTTACAACCAGTCATATTATCTGTAGCACCAGAATCCATAATCCAAGAATTTTTTGACTGAGTATGAGAAAAGAGGGCACTCGGTTGGTTACCTTGCTTATCGAACAGGCTAGTGATGTAGCCACGGTGCTCTGTAGTGCTTGGCTTCATGGCTTGAGCAAGCATCTTCTGGAGCAGATCGATCTGCCCCTTGGAGAACTGAGGTTCTTCTTCGGAAGCTTTGTTTGCAGCAACATGAGCTCTAGGCTTACGTTCTGACCTTGGCTTCCAGTCAGCAGGTTTTCCCACCAGCTCATAACACTTTTCTTCGGTGTGCCATGCCTTTCCACAGTGCTCACAGTAGAAAACAGGAGGTTTAACTCCCTCCTTCTTATTGTTCTGCGACATGAGGGCGGTGCTGGGACCTTCAGATAACAAAGCTGAGCCTTCAGAGTGAGATTTCGTCTCTGGAATCATAAGACGGCGTCGATCTTCCTCACGAAGAACTTCAGCAAAAGCTTCTTTTAAGCTAGGAAACGGTTTGGTTCCCATAACTCTACTTTTAGCATCATCCAGCTCTTGATTGAGTCCCAAGAGAAGTTGCACCGTACGTTTCTTCTCAACGAAGATACGGTGTGTCTTGGCATCCTTAGTAGTATCCCAAGTTAAGGCTTCATAGAGATCAAGTTGAAGCCAAGAGCGGACGAGCTTGTTGTAATACTCTGTGACAGTCAGCTCTCCTTGTTTGAAGTTAAATAATTTAGATTCAATTTCGAACAAGGCAGAGGAGTTGTCTTGGGTTGAATACGTGGACTTGACATCATCCCAAAGTTCCTTAGCTGACTGATGTAAGAGATAATTGTCTCCAATGTCAGGTTCCATGGTTGAAATCAGCCAAAAACGAACCTGATTGTCATCATTGTTCCACTGATTGAAGGTAGGGTCAGTCTCTCCTGGCTTAGTTGAAGTGCCAGTGAGATAGCCGCCTTTGGAACGTCCAGTTATAAACATCTGGATTGATTGAGACCACTGGAGGTAGTTGCTTCCATTGAATTTACGGATAGCGATTCCTCCACTATTAGAGTCGGAAGGGTTATTTGAGGTTGCCATAGTCTCTGGAGTTATAGTCACAGAGATGGACGAGTGCTTTGGTGAAGAAGGAGATGAAGAAGAAGAAGAATCACTGCCAGAAGTCATGACAGTGAAGCACAGCTACCGGCGGCGGAAGAAAGAACCGGCTGCTCTGATACCATATTGAATTCAGAGAATTAGGGTTTAGAGAGCCAATCTCATATATTAACATAGGCAAATCACCGGATATATATACAAGTATTAGGGAAGAGAAACCTACCTAACTTAGGAGATTATAAACTTCCTAAACAAGAAGATACTAACGTGACTGATAAGGAAACAATAACTATACAGAATAATATCTAATATTCTTCAACAGTAACCATGTCTTCGTTTCAATTACAACAAATTAATATACCAAACTATGAAAGAATTTATTGTAAAACAGAGAAGTGCTATTTCCTTTTCTCGTAAGATCTGCTCTTGCAAATTTATTTATTACTATTAAGTTAACATGATCTTTTTAATTGCATGCAGAAGCCACCTAATTCTTCTGGTCCTCTGCTTACTCCATCTGAATTTCTTATAGCTATTCATGGGATTGATCCTGACAGAGATGGAATTCCCTTGAAGAAGGCATTTCTCTTCTCTGATTCACCTTTGTTAACTTTATGATTTAGACAAGCGTGTAAAACAATTCTATGTTTTAATAAGCAGGTCACGGATGCATGTAATGCTTGTTTTGAGCAACGGCAAATATTCACCCAGGCAGTCATTGCGAAAGTCTTGAATCAGCTGGTTTGTACCATCTAAGATTTTGAACCTTTCCTTGTAAAATCTAAGTTATATATGGCTGCTGATTTGGAGATAAACATGTCAATGCAGGTTGAGCAGATTCCTCTTCCTTTGTTATTTATGCGGACAGTAATACAAGCCATAGGAGCGTTTCCAGCATTGGTAAGAAGATAGCTGGGTGATTCCATTTACAGATACTTGTTCTTGGTTCTTAAAAGAGAAACAACATTTTTTTTTTCTCCTGCCGGATTCAAGCCATTTCTTTCCTGGAGCAAAGTTCGGGCGAACTAAAGTGTTGCTCATACTTACTAACCATTTCTCACAATTCATAGAGTTACTTGGTAAAATAATGAACTACGGAAGTAATGTCTGTGGATCAGCATTTGGTGATCAGAAGAGTACTAGTAAATCATCAAAACTTAAAACAATGCTAAGTCAGCTATCATGAATGCCTTGGTCTGTTGGAAACCATGTATGTCAGAGTCACCATATCCTTACAGGTTGTATATAGAAAGCTCACTAACTTAGGTCTCGTCATCTTTTAATTAACTGCTATGAATTAGCGTGTACATGCACGAAAGTGAAAAATTGAGTGTTCCTGGCTTCCTGCTCCGCAAGGTCTGTTGGAATGGTGGAAAATGTTTTTAAAGAGTGAGTGACACGGTGCCACTGAATTTTCAGGTGGAGTTTATCATGGAGATCCTTTCTCGTCTAGTCAGCAAGCAGGTGAGTTGTTTTTCATTATAGGCAAGTTATTGCATTTTATTGTGGTTAAGATATTTCATGGTTGATGGCTTTGGGCATTTGCAGATATGGAAATACCCAAAGTTATGGGTAGGGTTCTTGAAGTGTGCACTGTTGACAAAGCCTCAATCTTTCAGCGTGTTGCTTCAGGTAAATGCTACTGTCTTATAATAATAGTAATAATAATCAGCATTCGTGTTTATAGTTTTGTGTAGATTCCTTTATCTGTTTCTAGCGCTTTTGAAGCAAAGATTGACTGATTATATTTGAAATTTCTTATCTCAGTTACCCCCACCTCAGCTGGAAAACGCGCTGAACAGGACAGGAGCTCTGAGAGCTCCACTAGTTGCTCATGCTAGCCAACCAAATATTAAATCTACACTACCAAGGTTCATCAACACAAAAGTGGATTTTTCGTTACAAAATTCAAATGCTGATCAAATGATTTGATGCCATGAACACGGAGTCATTGATCTGAAATGTAATCTCTGGTTCCCTGCTGTGTCTGACATCCTGCATTTCTCATGTGTAGGTCAATCTTGGTTGTTCTAGGAATAGCAACAGAACCCCAGAGCACAGCTCAATCACAACCTAGTCAGGAGCAAACTGCTGAAACCAGCACCTCTGAGAAGGATGTGGCTGTGGAAAAACCTAGCGAGCCTTCTTCTGATGCCAGCTGATGCCCCCGAGGAATGAGGATAAAAACCTGGCGATTAAGATATAGCTCTCTTGCCTAACTAGAGCACTATACTCAGCTGGCTGGTACAGATCATGCTTTACATTTTCAAGACGGCGAGTTCGACCTCTCTGTATACCTGTCCTGCATGTAAAATGGATCTGGACCAGAGGATGCAACGATTTTCTCCAACTAGGAGTTGCACATCAGCCGGCCTGGGAAGAACCATCTGCAGCTGGATGGCACATACATAGCACAGTTATCACTGCCCTTGCAGCTTCCTGACTGTAACGAAAATCAATGGGCAGCCTTCATATACAAAGGTTGTATGGAAAAGTGAAAGCTGTCTGGGTTTGCTTGCTCTTTGGCAGTTGTAATACATCTGTACACTAAAATTATAGGTTCTCTCTCCTGCGTCTTGCTGTCAGAAGAATGTAAATACTCAGCCAACAACGAATTTGAAGACTGGCTTCTCTTAGCCCTGTTGTGACTTGTGAAGCTGAATTTTCTTTCCTTAACATAACTTGGCTGTCGTTACAAATTTAGTCATATTGGATGTGCGTTTGTAAATTGCATGTACCATTACTTGGTTATCAGGGGTATTGGCATAAAGAGTTCCGCACGTTTCAGGATTTTACGCCACGGTCACGGTTGTTTCAATACTTTCAATTTGGTCCTGAATTCAATTTCCGTCCAGGGCCGTCCACTTTTTCCGTCAAAATCTGCCAACGAGGACGCCCTGCTGGACCCGCCACATCAGTCTTTTGCCTTGTCACGGTTTCCGGGGTTCGGTTCGAATGTTGTTGGTCAGGCCAGCTGACTGGTCCAAAATCTCGGGCTGGCCTTTTTGTGCATGGCGGGAATGGGAAAAGTAAATCGCCACGTGTAGCACTCTTACCCACATAAATGATCATTAATCCTTCACCCGTCCCCTCTCTCTCTCCCCCTCTCTCTTTCCCTACTTTCTTCTTCTTCTTTGATAGCAGACCTCCATTGTTGCGGAAAGTCAACACAAGCACACTTCCAGACGTCAACTGACAACGGAAATCCGCAACTCGGTCCACCCTGAAGACAGAAAATAGTTCACGGATACTACGGTGAGTCCGTACAGCTGTAGATTGATTTTCGATGTTTAGGGTTTATCCCCAATTTCAAAATCTGGAGCGACTGGGTTAGGGTTTGGTGCAGGTTTAGTTTGGGTCATGTCGCGAGATAGACCACCGCGTGCACACGAGGAGTTCCAATACGTTTTGGGGGATGTGGAGGTGCTGTGTCACTGCCGTATGAGAGCGTCGATTAAAATTTCGTATATGAGGCCAACCCAGGAAGGAAATTCTTCGGATGCCCCAGATATGTTTCTAAGGTGGGTTCGAATCCCTAAAATTAGGTCGTGGGTTTTGGATTGTGCTATCATAATCAAGTATGGTCTTTCGTTTGTAGATTGAGTCGGGATGCGGTTTCTTTGTCTGGTACGATGTTAAATTAGCAGCTGCCACAGAGAAGCAAGAACTTGTCCGCCTAGTCGATATCCTCCGCAATCGAATTCATGCACTTGAATATGAGAATGACAAGCTCCGGATGTGTTTAAGGGAACGATCCGAGGTGGGCAGCATCACTGACAAGAGTGTTACCACTGAACTGGAGAGTCTAACCAAGAGAGTGTCTCAGTTGGAAATGTCAAGTAGTTCTGGTTTTAGGGATCAGAAGTGATTTAATCCTTGTATCTGAACCGTGTTTATGCACTAAGTAGCATGTCAGAGGGTCCAGACCATGTACGATAATGTTAGTTTTGGGGCCTTGAATCTTGAAAATCCAGTACGTACATTCGTTCATAACCAGTTTGAGTACCGTTCACAGTTTTACAAAACATACATAACATAATAAGGCACATCCCTGTGGGTTTACAAAGTAGCCTTAACGGTTCTAGTTTCCGATTCACAAAAGTAGTTTCCGATAGACAAAAGTAGTCACGAGACTAGTCAATCGATGTTCTAATCGACGACTCCAAAAGAAGTATCCACATAGAAGTCCCTTCTCCTAGCTGGTATGCCCTCCACGTGTAACCCTCATCTTGCTCCTAGTGACCCTCACAGATGGAGTTTCATTCCCCCTTGGAACATGTTGGGGAGGCGTCGCTTGAGTAGAATTGTTCGGCCCTGGGTTTGATGAAGAGGCCCCATTTCCGACCGTAGCGCCCTACATATTTTTCAAGCTAGCACCATATTCAGCAACAAATCAGTGCCCATCTACAAAGCAATATACATCACAGTTTCAATACATACCCCGGCAGACCCGCCTCCAAACCCGTGGGCACGTTTGTTGTGGCCCACTTTCTTGCACAATGAACACTTTTGCTTCTCACCGGTCCTTCGAACCTTCTTCGGTCATGTACCTGTCCCCCTTCTCCCTGAACGTGTCCATTGCTTTATCAAATGCCCCTTTGTTGGTGGCCTTACAAGCAGCCCAAAACATTTTCCTCAATGCACGTCCTCTATTGAACTTCGTTCCTGGCACCCTGTTAGACCTAGCTTCAGAATCAGCTGGGTTGCCACGACCGTCGGTCCTGGGGGGGGGGGGGGACGTACTCTGGGCTGCTAGGGGAAGACGCCTGAGCTACATATGGGAAGTCTGAGTCTTCTTCAGTGGAGTAAGGGTTGTAGCGGCCGTCCCAGAACTCTCCTGGTGTGTTCGATGAGCTAGGAATGGTAGGTGAGGACCAACCTTCCTCATACTCCGGGACAGGTTCGTTTAAAACTTCCTCTCGTTGCATTTCAGCCAACACTTCGTCTACGTCAAGCCAACGCCTGCCATCTGTGTTGTTGACCCCCTCATTTGCTTGGTTAACCGCCTCGTATGTCTGGTTGCCCGCTACATCAGGTTGGTTGAGAGCCACATCATGTTGGTTAAGAGCCACATCATCTTGGTTGACCGCCACATCAGGTTGGTTAAGAGCCACATCATCTTGGTTAAGAGCCACATCATCTTGGTTGACCGCCACATCAGGTTGGTTGACCGCCACATCAGCAGGCTGATTGGATGCACAGTCATCCGTGAAGACTGCATCGGATGAAGTTGTTCATTGTCTTCAGAGCCCCTAAATTCCACACTCAGGTCGGCGTCACCTTTATGAGGATCACCCACCTCGTATGTTGGAAGATTGCGGTTGTTTTCTTCCTCAGGGACCACTTCAGTAGTTGGACTCACTTTCCCCCCTAAGTCAACTATTCCTTCTGAAGCCATTTCACTAGTGTCCACAATGAAGTCAAGGGGTGCATTCCAGGGCAGCGTCAATATTCCCTTATTCTCTGACCTTGACCCGGTACCAGTTGGTGTATCAGACACAGGTTGTACCTCATCGTCGGCGGTAATTTCTTCCAACCTAAAGTGGGTGCTTCTTTCAAATGCAGCTCGGTGTAGTTCCATTTTTATCTCACCAATTCTTTTTCGTGCTTCAAACTCAGAAAGTTTCTTCACGTATATCTTCATTGAAGAGAATGGTGCACCCAAAACACTGCCATCGTCATCAACATTCTTCCGGGCCTTGTTGAACGCCAGTACATCAGCCTCACACTCAATACAGAGAAGCCCATCAGCATTACCATGCCCTGGTCTTGGCCACAGGTACTGCCACAAAGTCCCCTTCGACGTTCACCAAGTCCGCCATACCATTCAACTCGATCAGCGAGAGGTAGTCTGGGTCTACCCGATCGAACCATGCCACAAAGCCATACAAGTAATCGGCTCCGATGAATATCCCGTTGAAGTGCATCTCGATGGTAAATAGATCTTCCTTCGCTGAAAAGAAAAGAAGAAAATGCAATTACACCTTGAACCCTAACCATCCACAAAGAATACCAAATGTGTCCCACGGAGTTACAGTTGCCGTTTTCAAACCCTAAACCCTGAACTTCAAACATGTCCCAAATCAAGAATAAAGAAGCATAAGTTAGGCTTATCAGTTACCCTAAACCCAGACACCCCATAACTCACCAGAATCATATTGTGGTTCCGGCTCCCCGGGAGGTACGTACCCACTTCGCCATTCCGTCAGTTCCCCGTAAACCCTGCGTGCATAACGTCGCTGGAGTAAGACGAACTGTTGCATATGTCACAAACAGGGGATACACCAACCGGGTCTAGAAGACCAAAAGTAGAAGTAACTGGAAAATGCTTACCGTCCGCGCTGTCAGCCGTAAACCCTAGAAGATCCTCCGGCGGCCGGCGAAAAGGCGAAACAGATTTCAAAATCTGGGATGGAAGAGAGAGAACAGAGAGTGCGGTGAGGGTCTGATCAGTGGGCATGTCAAACGACGAACGAAAAGTCTAGAAGCTTATTTATGAGCCGGGATTTTGGACCGGTCGGCTGGCCTGACCAACAGCATTCGAACCGAACCCCGGAACCCGTGACAAGGCAAAAGACTGACGTGGCGGGTCCAGCAGGGCGTCCTCGTTGGCAGATTTTGACGGAAAAAGTGGACGGCCTTGGACGGAAATTGAATTCGGGACCAAATTGAAAGTTTTGAAACAACCGTGACCGTGGCATAAAATCCTGAAACGTGCGGAACTCTTTATGTCAATACCCCATATTAGATTGGTTACTTAAATGGTCACTGAATTTTGGCCGAAGAACTCTGTGGTCATTAAACCTAATAGTCACTGTTAGGTACGGACATTAATAATTGCGTCTGTCTGCCTATGTAGATTCGCCACATCAGTTGCCACGTAAGATAAATCCACCATGTCATATTTTTTTGAACCCAAACGTGCCCAATCACCAGATCGAAGTACCCAAATCGATTCCCAACTCAACTCCCCATCCAAAATCAAATCTAGTTGGAAAACCAAATCTCCTCCTCCTTCATCCTCATTCTCCTCCTCCCAAAATTAGATCAGGCCGGAACTCCTCCTCCTACAACCAAAATCAGATCTCAGAAAATCATCTCAACCCAGTTATTTCTTACGTAACATGACCTACTAAACTTACTATAGCAGGTTACTAATTTCATAATTTAAAGGCGTGATAGGAGGTGTCATAAACAAATACACATACCGTAAACACTAATTTCAATGATGGTTTTCTTGTTTTTTTTTAAATAATGTCTGAAAGCTACCATAATAAAATCTAATATTGTCTAAAATGCAAATTTTCAAGGATTGCAACAGCAATAGAAGAGCAATAAATCGGCAACCAGATATACATGGCATATATATGTCACATTAAAGTTGTAGGATGGAATCGTTTACATACCGAGCATCTTGTGTTTCCTGGCACTGTTGGTTAATTAATTGGCCACAATGATTCCTTTTTCTTTTTCAATTGAAACCGCAATTTCTTCCGATACTTTTTTTTTTTTTTTGAACCCAAAACTCTAACCTTAGCGAGTTCCAATGCCGTCAGTCGTCGTCGTCGTCGGCGTCTAAAGCAATGAAATGTTTATGAGCGTAAAGTATTGAAATTTGAAATAACAGTGTTTCCATTTCAGTTTTGAGAAAATGGGGGGGGGGGGGGGGGGTTCATAATTCATAGACGAATGGAAAAAAGCTGTAACATTAATCCAGAAAAAACATATTTAATAATAATATAATATAATTAATAATCTAATAAAAGAGAAACACAGAACTTGCCAATTGCCATCAATAATCTTAGCAGGCTTTCAGAATTTGGCCACCGCCTCCACCCACCACCGACCAGCCACCGAATCTTACTTCATCACCCTCTTTAAACTCAAACTTAAGAAGGTAAACCAAATTACTGTTCTTGCACAGACAGTCCATCAGTAAATAAATACTTAAAAAAAACCCACTACTACGTACCTTCTACTCCCTTTCGCTTTCCCCCCTTTTTAGTTGTACGCCATTATCCATCGATCTACAGTCCATCTCCTGCAATAGTAAATTATTAAATTGCCCCTCACATCCGATGCCTCGGCTTAGCTGTCTCATCTCATTACATCGACGGACTATATTCATCCACGTACCCTTTCCAACCTTTTCTCTTAAATCATTTTGTCTTTATTCCTTTCCTATTGCTATTAGTATACTTTCCCTTCCCTTCCTTAATTTTTTCTGCTTGATTTCATCTCCTCCCTTCTCCGATCCCCTCTCAGTCGCCGCCGCAGTCAATCTACAACCTACTACGACTTCCCCCGCCGATTTCCACTTCTCCTACTTGGTCAACCTTCCTTCCGCCGCTTTCGCTTCTCATCTTGGATCCCTCGGATCTCGATTTAAAAAGATATAGCCTTAACGAGGAAGTTTTGCTTGTTTCGATCGGTACATTTCTTCTTCCCTTTTGTTCCTCTTCATTGATTGCTTCACCGATCATTCAATTCTCAACTAACTCAAACCGACACTCTCTGTTCAATTCAATTTAGGGACTTCTCCATCCATAGACATACAAGCAGTGTTCAGATCGCAGTCCTTGAAATGGCGACGAGCTCGATCCGGAAGGCGATCGGGACGGTCAAAGATCAGACTAGTATTGGCATAGCCAAAGTTGCCAGCAATATGGCGCCGGAGTTGGAGGTGGCTATTGTCAAAGCCACCAGTCACGACGAAGACCAGGCCAACGAGAAGTATATTCGCCAGATCTTGAATCTGTCTTCCTACTCCCGCGGATATGTCCATGCTTGCGTCGCTGCCGTCTCCAAGCGCCTTGGCAAGACGCGAGACTGGATCGTTGCCCTCAAGTCCCTGATTCTCGTCCACCGCCTCCTCAATGAGGGAGATCCGCTCTTCCAAGACGAGATCCTGTACGCTACCAGAAGAGGGGCGAGGCTTCTCAATATGTCTGATTTTAAAGACGAGGCGCATTCCAGCTCCTGGGATCATTCGGCCTTTGTTAGGACTTATGCTCTGTACTTGGATCAGAGGCTTGAGCTTGTCTTGTTTGACAGGAAAGGTTCAGTAGGAGGCGGCGGCGGCGGCGGGAGTTCTCACGGCGGTGAAATTGAGAGGTACGGAGCTAGAGAGGATTTCAGATCGCCGCCACCTAGATCTTACGAGTACAGTGACAACTATGGCGGCGGCGCCGACGGTGGATTTGGGAATCCAGGAATGAATAGGAGGTCTAGATCTTTCGGAGACGTGAACGAGGCGGCTGGGAGTGGTAGAGAAGGGCGAGACCAGAGAAAGGCCGTAACTCCACTACAGGATATGAAGCCTGAGAGGATTTTTGGTAAGATGGCTCATTTGCAGAGGCTGCTGGATCGGTTTTTGTCTTGCCGACCTACTGGGTTGGCTAAGACCAGTAGGATGATCCTGATTTCTCTTTATCCCATTGTGAAAGAGAGTTTCCAGTTGTATGCTGATATTTGCGAGGCCTTAGCCGTGTTGCTTGATAAATTCTTTGACATGGAATACACAGACTGCGTCAAGGCCTTTGATGCTTATGCTAGCGCTGCTAAGCAGATTGACGAGCTAATTGCATTCTATAATTGGTGTAAAGATACCGGGGTAGCTAGATCCTCGGAGTATCCTGATGTGCAAAGGATTACTGGGAAGTTGCTGGAAACACTGGAGGAATTTGTGAGGGATAGAGCTAAGAGGCCCAAAAGTCCTCTGAGGATAGAGGAGGCACCTAAGGAGGAAGAAGCTGCCCCTGCTCCTGATATGAATGAAATTAAGGCATTGCCTGCCCGGAGGATCCCACTCCACCTCCACCTCCCCCTCCGGTGGCTGAGCCAGAGCCTCCTAAGCCACAGTTTACTGAAGATTTGGTGAACCTGAGGGAAGATGGTATAAGTGCAGACGATCAGGGTAACAAATTTGCATTGGCTTTGTTTGCTGGACCACCGGCTAATAATGGGAATGGATCTTGGGAGGCATTCCCATCTAATGGTGGAGGGCCTGAAGTGACCTCAGCATGGCAGACACCAGCAGCTGAGCCAGGGAAGCAGGATTGGGAGTTGGCTTTGGTTGAAACTGCTAGTAACCTATCAAAGCAGAAAGCAGCAATGGGAGGTGGGCTTGATCCTCTACTGCTAAATGGGATGTACGACCAGGGAATGGTGAGGCAACATGTTAGCACTGCCCAACTGAGTGGGGGGAGTGCTAGCAGCGTGGCATTGCCTTCTTCAGGGAAGACCACTACACCAGTCTTGGCCCTCCCGGCTCCTGACGGAACAGTAAAGGCAGTTAATCAGGACCCATTTGCAGCATCTTTGACAGTTCCACCCCCTTCCTACGTCCAAATGGCTGATATGGAGAAGAAACAGCACTTGCTTGTGCAGGAGCAAGTGGTGTGGCAGCAGTATGGTGCGAGTGGGATGCAGGGCCAGGCTAGTTTGAACAGGATTAACGGAGGCGGGGGATATATGAATGCAGGTCAAATGCCATATGGAATGCCACCAGCGAATGGAATGGGGATTCCTGGCGGCTACTATTATGCTCCTCCTCCTTACTGATATTTGCCACACATATTCTACAGGTGACATATCGTTTCTTAATATGTTTATATTGGTCTGTGTTTTCTTTATTTTTTTGTCCCTTGAAAAGAATGTGCAGAGTGATCTAGTTCCTCCTATTTGTGCACAAACTGGGATGAATTTGGAATTTTGGATGTCGGGAGACCTTGAAACTTTGATTGTTGATGTCTGATTGTGCTGTTGTGTTACAGTACTAGAGTTTGTTTCCTTTTTCCCATGTCTAATGATTCACTTTATCATGGATTGGAACATACGTCTGAATAGAATGACTCTACTAAATCGATCTGCATCTGTCTGGTTGTGCTGTTGTGTTTACAGCACTAATTGGAAACTGATGAACTGCATGGCTTTGTGTATAGATATTGCATTAGATGCCACTATAATACCATTTATACTGCATCGTTCATCTTTTCATCACTTATTATGATGCATCCCTCAACCCTCAATGGAATTTTCGTATGAAATTTGAACAAATCCATTTGAAAAGTAAATACCGTCCAAACTTTCATTATATACGTCTCGTTAGAAAGCTTAGTCTTTGGAATTTGTGTGTATTTAGCCTGTCATGTCCTCTGAACCAAAAACTGATCTTTTCTAAATCAAAAGGAAATCAAGAAACCCAAGTTTCTAGCCCTAGCTGACTTTGTATGTAAATCACACTTGATATCTCTGTGGTTTTCCGCTGCTGCTGCAACTCATCTTCAGACACAAACTTTTCAAGCACCTAGATCTAGTACATAGGCCTTGCGTTCATCAGAACCAAACACTTTAACCCTGCTCGTCGTCGTCCCTAGAACAGCACAACCAAACGCTATCCATGACCATCTAGTCGTTGAGTCCAAATGGATCCATCCTTGGGGGATTCTTCATCGATGTACCGAAAGTATTGAAATGCATACATTTTTGAAGTAGTTGGTGTAGTGTATCATGTTGGATGAAATACCTTAACGTTGTTCAGAGATTGAATTCAATCCAGTAATGGTTGATAGTGAGAAACTGAAATGACCCTCCTTTGCTCTTGATCCCCATTGAGTGTTGAAGTCTGGAACCACACCAGCCATCCAGCACGACATCGACACGGCCATATTAGAATCTGCCACAGCTGTTTCTAGGAGTGCTTGTCCTCTGTTGTATTGGTTGGTAGAGGTGACGTACAGGGTAAGAAAGAAGTAAATTAAAGGAGATGACCAAACCTAAGTTTATTCTGATTGTTGGATTTGTAGCAACTGCTGTTGGGTTTAGATGTTATGTGAAATGTGACATGGATGCATTACAGTACTAACTCAGTTTGTTGAAGAGGTAGATTTTAACCATACTTGAGATAGAAGTTTGTTTTTTAATGAATTGAAAACAACGTTGCAAATTAATGATAGGGGGTATTTCTTGTAACCTAAGGGACCGCAAATGTCATCTATGGCATAAGAGCATTTTTTTTTAAAATATACTTTTTTGGTCTTTTTTTTACAAGGTAAGAACTCGTTGTATTCATCCATCACGAGAAAAAAAACTATTAGTTACAAGGGATTATTCAGGAAGCTCAAATTACTAATCCAATTCTCCGGAAGCGACCTCTTGGCTACAGCTCTAGCGACTCGGTCTGCCAACCCATTTAGGGTGTGGGGGATAAAGGAGACTCTGATCTGCTAGTGGGTCTTCAAAATATCGCTCATAATGTGGAGCCAGGCCCCATATTCCCAAGGCCACACCGAGGGGTCCTTCTTGAGGGCGTCCAATGCAGCATGCGCTATCAAATGAAGTCGCAGCCTTGATATCCACGAGTAGGGCTTTCGCTTCTGCGACTAGAAGAGACGAACAAACGATGGTGCCCGCATAGTCATCCATAATTTCTCCATGGGAATCTTTAACAATGATCCCATATCCCGCCTCACGGTGGTTTGGAAAAAATGACCCATCGCAAAGAATCTCCCTACACAGGGGCTGGTTTGAGGTTTGTCACTCTAGTCTAGTATCTGCATATTACAATAACTAGTCATATTAAACAATGTTGTCAGGACCGGACCGGTCATCGAACCGGTGGAGCGAGAGGTTCGAGAGTTTAAGGTTCAACTGGAATTGGACCGTAAAAATCGGTGAAAACCCCGGTCATTAAATAACTTAATAAAAATAAGATATTTTTAGTCATTACCTAAAATATAGGTATCAAAGTAAAATATTAATTTGATATAGGTATCATAACGCAATTTTAGTTTGATATATAAATAAAAGTTGGAAAACACTAAGGGCTCAATCCAGTCTTCAAAGCCGTCATCTTCTTATTCCTTTTCCCCAAACCCCCTTCCTTTATCTCTGTTCTTCTCTCTTTCTACCGCCAACAAGCAGATCAAAATTCAGTACCTTCGTTTCCTCCCCTATCAACTAAAAATATATGTGGTCGTCATTGGTATTTCTCATATTCGTCATTGATCGGCAATACGAGAAGTTGTGTTGCTGGATCTGAAGAAGTCGATAAGAAGCTTGGATGAGGTTGGGGAGGAGAACGACAAAACAAGATAGGGTTTCCTTGTTTGGCTATTGCAATTTTTTATTATTTTACAAAAAAAGGAAAATAAAATAACAGATTTCATATTTGAGCTTCAGAACCGTTGGAACCGTGAAAAACCATGAATTCTCCAATAGAAAACTTTTTTAGATGTTTAAATCTCAAGTCATGTCGTTATTTAATAAATCTTCTTATCAGAATTTTTGTATTAAATTGAATAAATATTATTGTTGATCTACTTGGGTATAAACCAAACCAACCACTCCGTCCGGCTGCATTCCTATCCTATGGTCAACTATATACCACTCACCCTCCTCTTCTATCCTAATCCATCCATACCCCAAAATTTACGTATCCATTTCAAGCCGATAGGGTGTGGAGAATGTGGGTTTGGGTTGGCATGCAAATACTTGATTTGAAGGTATTAAAATTCACAAAATTTACTGTCGAGTATGAATTTTCCAATTTGATTTGATTCTGACTTTTACTGAAATCGGATTCCCATCGTCGTGCAAGAGTGAATCAGACAACGGCACAACCCCACCGTCAAATATTATTTTCTCTATGATTTCTAAGGCCATGAAATTTTGTTCATGAAATGATATTATGTAAGCCAAGACGAGTTGGGTGTCTAAAAAAAAGCAAATACAGTCAAATATCCATGAATATAAACTAAAATTTCTGCAAAGATCTTTGATCTAATTTCATTGCACATAGAATCCCGAATTTAATCATGTTGATGAGAATTACAAGACAATTTGCTTTCAACTCTGATTAATTATTTTCAAATGTTTAGTTTAATATCTCTAAAAATAAATTATTTAATTTATAATTATTATTGTTTTGTTCTTCAATACTAACAAGGAAAATGATGTCAATAAACTCAGTCACTAACAACTATTAAATATTTAACAATCAAACAAGTTAACTAGCAAAAATTAAAAGATACAAAAAAAATTGTAGCTAAAAACCGTGACACAAAGAATTAGGCTAAAACTGAAAGAGTACCAAGTCTTTAGATTTCAGCTAAATATAACAATGGTTGCTTACCCATACATTTCTATGGTCAATTAAATTCTTATTGAATTAAAAACAAGATTTATCAGAGTAAAATTTACTCTGATAAATCCATTTTCACGATGGATCAGATTGATGTTTTCACTACCAAGTGTGTTTACTTGAGCGCATGGGATGAACCGGGTTGCATGGGTGGCGAGTTGTTGGATCCACAACCCAATGGTTTAAGTTTGTGGAGAACAATGTTATTTATTTGAATTAGTTATTGGGATGGTCTTTTCACCAAAATAAATAAAAATTTAAACTATTTACACAAATAAATACGTTTTTGTTATGAAAATTATGGAGAACTATGAACTATGAACTAGAGAGGAAAAACAAGAGAGAAAAATGAGATAATTGCTTCTTCTTATTAATACCAATAGATACAATGATGCGCTCTATTTATAGGCACATAATACATAACTCCTATAGGCTAATGTAATTACACATGAATAGAGAAAATAATGAGTCATGAATGGACTCATATAATTACACATGAATGGGGAGAAGAATGGGTCATGGAAGACATTGATTCTTATAATCAATGTTAAGGAAGCATCTTAGGTAGCAACTTATGTGGAAGTAGCATCCTATGTGAATCATGGACATTCACTACAATATTATTCATAACACTCCCCCTTGAATGTCCAATGGTTAATGATATGCCTTTTACAACTTTACAAGAGAAAAATCAATAGAAGGACAATACATCTATAGGGATATAATATATAAGGATATAATATGTTGTTCGTATAATACGCTATCACATACTACCTCATTAAAAACCTTACCAGGAAAACCCAATGGGAAAAACCATGGTTAAGGGAAAAAGAGTGCAGTGCGTATTAACTCCCTCTCATGATAGGATGACTCAAAATCGTTCAATCTTTGAACTTCAATTTTATACAAATGATCTTGATGTATGAAGTAACTTTGTGAACAAATATGCTAGATTGTCACTTGATCATAATTTTCACTAGTTATTCCACTAGTATCTAGAAATTCGTGTTGGAAAAATAATTTCGTCAAACACATATTCTTTTAGCTTTTCTAATGCGATCCTCTTACAACTTGAGGATATATATACTCATTATGCATGATATATATGATCATGCATGTGAATGATGATATGGCTTTATAGTTTGTTTCACAAACCACCAAATTGATCAACGCAAAGATCGTATCGATATTTAAAGACCATGTAACTCATTGACATGTCTTTCCATATGCTCAAATAAAATAACTTGAAATCTTATGTTATTTGAACATAACATAGTATATGCTTCAATTGATCTTCATGTCATTGAGTGAGAATAGAGTATAATCTTGCCAAAATAACTATTGATAGATGAATTAAGTCTTATAAGACTAGCAAGATTCATGAGTGCTCTTGTTGCACTAAGATACGATACTTCAGGACAAAATGATTCTTACTTCACTACAAGAAAAAGCATCATTTGTTACGGTTTTTTAGTCACGGTTTTGTGAACCGTGACTAATTAGTCACGGTTTTAGAAAACCGTGACTAATTTGTCACGGTTTGTAGAAAACCGTGATAAATTAGTCACGGTTTCTTAAGAACCGTGACTAATTTTGTCACGGTTTTCTAAAACCGTGACTAATTTGTCACAGTTTTTATAGAAACCGTGACTAAGTCAATCCACGCTGGCAATCCTCGATTTTTGCACTGACCAATCACTTTCTTCTCTCTTTCCTTTTCTCCTTCTTCTCTCTTTCCTTTTCTCCTTCTTCTCTCTTTCCTTTTCCTCTTCTTCACTTCTTCTCTCCACCGAGCTTTCTCTTCTCTTCTTCACTTCTTCTCCCTCTGCTTCACTTCTTCTCTTGCCTCAGCCACTTCTTCTCCTTCACTTCTCTTCCCTCCTCCTCAATTCTTCTCTTTCTTCTCCCTACTTTTTCTCTCATATGGCTGTCGTCTTCTTCTTCCTCCACCACAAGGTCGCCGCCGCCGCCTTCTTACTCCACCGCGTCGCCGCTGCCGTCGCCTACTTCCTTCACCGCGCGACCGTCGTCGCCTTCTTCCTCCACCGCGCGACCGCCGCCGCCTTCTTCCTCCACCGCGCGACCGCCGTCGCCTTCTTCCTCCATCGCGCGACCGCCGCCTCCTTCTTCCTCCACCGCGCGTCCGTCGTCCTCCTCCGTACCGGCAGCGTCTTCCGGCACCTCAAGAATCGCGAGATTAGGCTTAGCAATGCCGTTCTCCTCCGTACCGGCAGCGTCTTCCGGCGGCCGTTGAACTAGATCCAAACGACATGACCAAAATGGCGACCTCATAAAAAGAAGTGACCATTCTGTAGTGACCAAACCAAGATTATGAGACATTAAGTGACCAAGTTGCAAAACTGGAAAAGTTGAGACATTACTATTATAATTGGACATTTAAAAATGGAGTGACTGATTTGTAATAACGGAATTAGTTTGATTTGGGACATTTTGTGAACTTTCTAAGTTTATGGACCAGTATGTATAAAGGAAGAAGTTAAGGCTCTGGTTTTAAAAATGGATAAAATGATAATTTGGGTCACTGAAACTTTTTATTTTACGATTTGATCACTACACTTTGTCACGGTTTCTAAAGGAACCGTGACTAAATCGATCTTGTTTTGTCACGGTTTTTATAGAAACCGTGACTAATATTAGTCACGGTTCCTTTAGAAACCGTGACAAAAAAAATTAGTCACGGTTCCTACTGAAACCGTGACAAAAAATGATCGATTTAGTCACGGTTTTCAAAACCGTGACTAATTTTTTTTGTCACGGTAAAAACCGTGACTAAAGGCAAAAAAACCGTGACTAATGTTAGGTTTTCTTGTAGTGCTTTACTGATGTATATTGACATCTACTCTCATATAATGATCTTACTACCATCAAGGTAATTATGGACAATATATATCCATATCAAAAATTTTAACATTTCGGTAGTGTATCTTGTTGATAAACAACAATCATGTTTGAGAGATGCTCAATCTGCAAGTGATTTGCAATGATATTGTTTCATATTTTTCATCTCAAACTCTTTAATCAAATAACTAATTTCTTTGAGAAACTCTTCACGAGTATCAATAGCTAATCAAATAGATAATAAGATGATGACTTCTTAACCTTTGGAAATAAAGAAAACGCATTTTCAAAACAAAAGAAAGTCATAGAAATTTTGATATGATATAATTTCAAAACAAAAAATATTTAATAATAAAAATCAAGTATTAAATATAAAATATTGACAAATAAAACATAGAAAATATTTGGTATACGAAATATATCATTCTTTCTCAATCTCATAATTCGTATGACGTCAATTCAATAATATTATTGAATATTGTTCACGTGAACTTGACTTATTGTTTGCATTTAGCAAAATGAATCATTCCGGAAATTTCATATACGCATATATGTCATTATTAGACAAACCATACATATAGGTTGTAATGACATCCATCAAAGACAAATATTTCCCTTCACAAACTGCCATACTAATCATATAATGAAAAGTTGTTGCATCCACCAAATGAAAATATGTTTCATCATAACCAATAGTATAAGGTTTTTGTCATTGTACAAAACCTTTCAGAATGAGATGTCTTATAACCCACAACTTTACGATTTTCATTATAATCGCAGTGGGATAAATATATATGTCTCGTTTGCTTACATCTTCATGTGTAGAGACTTTATATATATAAAAAAAAAACTTTTTATTTTTCTAGGGAATATAATATTGTGGCAATCATATTTTCCATTTTGGCCAATCATTTCTTTCTTTGCATGCATTAATGAATTTGGCTCATGATCCTCATTTTCGCTTATCAAATTTAGCGATGCACTGTAATAAATTTTTTCATCAACGTTGACTTCATCATGATTCCAACGTTTTTCATCAAATACATTGATATATCTTTCATTCATAATTATCAGGTACTTGATGCTCTTCAGGAGCACATGTATTTGTTTGATATCTTTTATCTTATCCTCAATTTTGACCATCTTAATTTAAAGCTCTTTTTCACCTTTTGAGGATTTATATCTTTGGAATCGATTGATTTTTCATACTTCATGAGTGCTTTAGACTCATCTATGTTTTTACCAGTGCGGAAAAACACTTCTGTTGGAGCAAATGTAGTTGGCAGAAGAGATTTTTTATGTCACTATATCCAGGTCGTTGAAACATCTGGCAGTTGATTAACTCAACTTTGTTAATGAATTATCCTTATGAACTTCAAGTTCATACTGTGCGAGGATCAAAATAATGATAATTCATTCCAACGAATCTCTTTGCCCAACTTTTGATTTTCTTCCCCTAATGTTGGGAAATTTGAATCACAAAATGATGTGTTCATCTAAACGAGTCATCTATAAATCTCCCGACAATAGTGTAAATATTTTACTATCAACGAAGACTCGTACCCAACATATATAATTTCCCAGTATCTATTATTGAGACTTATCTTAATGAATTGTGGTGGAGCAATTGAGATGTATATATCACATCTAAATATTATTATATGAGGTTTTGACCCAAACCCAATTATAACAGGGGAACTCATTATAACTCGTTGGCGTAATGCGAATTTATGTTTTTCATGTAGAGGAAAACGTATGTAAGATAATGAGAAAATTTATTTTCAATAGTTTATTTCACGTATTGGATAATCATGAAAATATGCTCATAATCAAACCGATCGAGCTAATAATCTCGCAAATGGTAGGTTGTGAGTATATAATCTAGACACATGAGAATGTCTAGTTGATGCATCGATTAAAATTAGAAAACATCTAAACGGATCATATGTTAGGTGTATCGTATCGTATGGATCCAAATATCACCCTTATTCTTTATGTAAGTGATTCATTGCTTACTTATCTCAATGATTATCCAACCACCAACTTAGTGTGAGAACAAGCAACAAAAAAGTTTTTTATGTGTATGGAATCTTTCAAAATTAACCACGCATATTCTCAATTCGCATAATTGTAGAACCGGGATGGTCTAACCGGTTATGCCAAATAATTTTGCCAGGAGAAGTAAACTTTTAGTTTACATTTGTAAGAGCTTCAATGTGATGATAAATTATAATACTTCCAATATTTTTGTCATCATAATCTATATATGTGAATATGATGAACATATATTCATTATTCTTATATTAGTTTTCACAATATGATATCCATTAATGTGGTATCTTTATAACTTAATATATTCATACACAATTGTGTAAAATATAATGCACACCATCAATATGAAATCTCTTTCCTCAATGTAATAACTTTGGAGGATGTAATAGATTATAAATTTTATCAATGTGGAAATTTGCATCCATTGAATAATATAAGCTCTTTCTAGTATTAGTTTTGGCTCTTTTTTGCCATATTAAAAATATATATATATAATTACACATCTTTTATTGATGGTATATGTCGATACATCATCGATAATGTACATCGGCATTACTTGATATTGATAGTGCTTGTAAAGCATCTTATTTAAATTGATAAATAAAATATCACAATTCTCTTGTTTCAACTTTCAATTATTGATATCACAAATTAGGTGGTCATTGTTTCCTTCACAATCGATAAAGGTGATATACTTGTGAATAACTGATAGTAATTTGATCCACCATTATTTTTTTTTGTAATTCTACAACTGATACGATGTATGAACAATTCTTATTTCACTAGAAACATTATAGATGTTAAATTTCATCACTTTGATGTATTCCTTTGGAATATAGATAATTGTCTCTTAATACATTCACATCATGGAATGTAATAGTAGCTTATACATTCACTTCATGGAATGTGATACTATATTTTAGATCATTGACACACAATTATATATATCATCCATTACCCAATATAGGAAATTGTAATAGTGTCATTCGGACTATGATTATCCAAACAAACTTGATAGTTTTTTTTGGTAAAGTTTTTTTTTTGGTAAAGAACAAACTTGATAGTTGTATTACCATTATGTGATCATATTCATTCTCTCATTCAAGTTTGTGAAAGACACTTGAAATTTCATTCTTATGACCATTACAATCATAGATGAATGTCTTCTTTTGTTCACTTGTGGAAACATAGATATTGTCACTTTATAGACATATGATTATAACCATTCATATCAAGGAATGATATTATGTCTCATGAATCATCAACATTTGAGACTTCGTTTGGATAACATGTGTATCTTGGTACACTTATATATTCTCATGGAATGCAATTGTATATTCCAAAGCATTGGTTCAAATACCAATCTTTCTTACATGAATCATAATCATGTTTTGCTACTTTGAATTGAAGAAATATGTGTTGGATATATTCTCTTTGAGAAATGACATATAGTCTTATAGACTATTGATATTCAAATAATTCCAACATCCAACCACCATTGTTTCTAGAATCATCATAACGAATATCTTTCCCCAATAAAAATAATAAAATAATAACGAATATGAACAATAACTAATTGAAACTTCATAATACAGAGTTCATACCTTATGATGAAGATCTTGTTCTCCAAGGAGTAAAACTTCGTGAATATCCGAGTGGGCAGAGCTTCATGCTGATAACGTGTTATGAAAATTATGGAGAACTATGAACTATGAAGTAGAGTGGAAATACAAGAGAGAAAGATGAGAGAATTGCTTCTTCTTATTAATACCAATAGATACAGTGATGTGCTCTATTTATAGGCACATAATACATAACTCCTATAGGCTAATGTACACATGAATAGAGAAAATAATGAGTCATGAATGGTCTCATATAATTACACATGAATGGGGAGAAAAATAGGTCATGGAAGACATTGATTCTTATGATCAATGTTAAGGAAACATCTTTTTTTTTTTTTTTGGCTAAAGTTAAGGAAGCATCTTAGGTAGCAACTTATGTGGAAGTAGCATCCTATGTGAATCATGAACATTCACTACAATATTATTCATAACAGTTTTCAAATTATGTACAAAAGTAGGAATTTTCGCCCAATTTGTAGGCGTATTCGCCCAGGAACCAAGCGAAATCGCCCAGAATATAGGCGTTAATTGGTCTGACCAATCTCCTAACCGGTCAGAACCCAAAAATCCGATTTCGCCCAATCTGTTCCTTCCCCATTTCAAAAGAACTTTGCAAATAAGTGACCCGATTAAATAGTAATTACAAAACGATCACTGGTCTATATAATTTTGTAAAATAATCATTAAAGTTTGAATTTCAATAATGAGTTTGTTCTACCGTGATCGTAACTAAACTAAATTCGGTCCTTACTCGCAAACTTGTCACTGATTAATTCTTTAACAAGTTAACGAGCCAAATTCAACGAGTTAACGAATTGAGCCAGCTCGCCTGTCAAGCTGAATCGGGAAGGCTCGCACTTACTCATTTATTATCGAGTTGGCTCACGAGCTATCTTACTCGAGCTGACTCATAAATAAATTTAGCTCGATAATAATTTAGCTCGATTCGTTAACTCGTTGAATTTGACTCGTTAACTCATTGAGTTTGGCTCGTTAACTTGTTAAAGAATTAATCAGCGACAAGCTCACGAGTAAGGATCAAATTCAATTTAGTCAAGCGTTAACTCATTTATTTTCAAGTCGGCTCACGAGCTATCTTACTCGAGAGCTAAATTGACATACAGGGAATACAATACATGCCTTCAGATTGATGAATTGTGTTTTTGAATCCAAATAACAAAAGAACAGACTTACCAGCAAATTATCTCCATCATATAACAGGAAAGACTTTCCATCCAATTTTCAGACCATCAGATGTAGTTATCTTCTTAAATATAGGTCTGAAAAAAGAATTTCTTAACAGAACTTGTATGTCTAACCTATTATCCATCAGTCTGAGCACTTAACGCACAAAATCCCATAGACACAATCAAGAAAGGGGCAAGACGCAAAAGAAATTATCAAGATATTGGTAAAAGTAACATACACAAACAACCCAAATTCAAAACTGAAGATACCAGATGGAAAAAAAAAAGTGTGTTCAGGCAGCAACAATGATCAAAATGCAGGTGTTCAATCTAACTTGATAGAAACTGATTAACCAAATCCAGCGAAGGGCAAACTACAACACCACCCCTCCTATGCATCATAGCCTATCTATAGAGATTTCAAATGCTCTTGAACGATGTTAAGCCCTTCACTTTCCTCACCAAAGTCCTGCAAATGCAAGGGGACAAAATCATAAGCATAACGCATCTACATCAATTCCATATCAGAGAAAATATGTTGGTATACATACCTTCACAACAACGCATGAGCATCCAACCACTTTCCTAGCTTTTCCCTCCGAATCAATCTTGCAGAGCTGCATCAAAATATTACACGATATTAAGATGCTGCTACAGTCATTTTCAAACATATATATCAAGATAAATATGGTTGGTCATAAAAGATTTGCTAATTATCGTTCATGTAACCATACCAACAGTAGACAAACACAAACTACCAATTAAGAGGTAAAACTTACCATTCTCAAGACTAGAAAAGCAAAAGAAATACTTTAGAATTGTAAGAATTCAATCAAAACCAAGCAAAAGAATTATGTACAGCTGTGGCATCATCTGTCCGGGGTCTCATTACGTTCACTATATTATTAACTTATTCAGTACCAAATTCCATTCAGTATAGAATGATGACAGCAGTTCTCATTCACTTTTCTAGCAAGTTCACTATCCGTTGAGGTATATGCTAGTAAACATATATGTACAAAAATAAACGTACAAAAAAGTAATCAGGAACATTCTCTAATGTTGTATTCATAAAGCTGCCTATACAAGTAATTAAATAACACTCTAGTTGACACCAAGCAATATAACACTTATAAACAACAGAGAAGACCATAAATTATCCAGATGGCCAGCTTAATTACTCCCATATAATAGGCAGATAACATAAAAAATTGCAAAGCCCTTGAAGGAGATATTTACCCCAGACCATTCGCCAAGGGTCTTTGCACTGGGAACAGTCATCAAGCTAACGTTGTGGTCAGCACAGAGGGCTTTGACCAGTTTCACATAGTCTGCTTGGTTGCAGTCCTCTGCCAATACGCAAAGCTGAGCAGCATGCTTCTCAATCACTTTGGCAGCTTCATGAAGTCCCTTAGTAAGACCTCCATGGGCAAGTGCCTTCCTCAGCACTAGTTGCAAGGCTGTCTCCAAGTCCATCGGCTCACCAAGAGCAGGGGCAGGGGCTGCTGCGACTGGAGCCTCAGGCTGTTGGACGGCAACTTCTTCACTGCATAAGTCACCATTTCGCAAATTTTAGAATCAACATTCTAGCATTTTGATCCAATTGAAACAAGCGACAACATAGTATACAGAAGACAATCTACGATGTTACTGCTTCCATTTATATCAAGTTTCAACCTTTAAACTTGCGTAAGAAAGAATTGACAATATAAAAAACAACGACAAATGCTATATGAGCACAAAAACAAGCCCTGAACTCCAATTTCAAGGAGATTTAAAAAAAATGAACTGATCTACTCCCTACACTTTCGCAACCTTGTTTTCCCTCAGTCAACCATCTCTATTCTATTAAACACCAGGCAGGCGACTGCCATGATCAATCCCTGAAGCACCCTGATTTTATATGCATTGCAGCAAAAAGAAAAACAATAACAACTATTTTTGGGAGCCACAAGTAGAAGAGGGGAGATATGGATATCGAAAACTACCGACCAAAAAAAACCTGATCTGCTCCGAAATGCAGATTTCGAAGGATTGCAACAACAATAGAAGAGCAACAAATCGGCAACGAGATACAGGCGATGGATCGAATCGAAACTTTTACATACCCCGACATCTTGTCTTCTTGGCTGTTGATTCCTTTTTCTTTAGCGATCAAGCTGCAATAGAAAGCACAATCTCTTCCGATTACAGACAAAACAAGCGAATGGACTGCAAAGAAATATGTGAGAAAGATGCTGAAAACCAGAAGCTCTAACCTTATCGAGTTCCACTGCCGTAAGTCGAGGTTGAAGGCTGTGAAATGCTTATAAGCGAAACCCTAAAACCCTCTTTATTTCTGCAGGATACTGAAAACCCCTAGATAGAGTCATGGGCCTATAAATCCATGGTTCTGGGCCCCTACAGTTCACTTAGGCCTCGTTTGTTGGATTTTTTCCGAAAGTAGGGTCATACAGAAAATTAATTACCAAAATAGGGTTCTCGTAAAGTCAATTCCAAAAATAGGGGTGGATTTTGGTTTGTCGCCAAATGTAATGGCGATTTTGCATGCTGTCAGAAAAATGCTGGAAATCGCCATTATATTTGGCGATTTCTGTCTGAAAATCGCCAAATATAATGGCGATTTTCAGCTGTCAGAAAATGGCTTGAAATCGCCATTATATTTGGCGATTTTTCACACAGAAATCGCCAAATATAATGGCGATTTCAAGCCATTTTCTAACAGCTGGAAATCGCCATTATATTTGGCGATTTCTGTGTGAAAATCGCCAAATATAATGGCGATTTCCAGTTGTTTTCTGACAGCTAGAAATCGCCATTATATTTGGCGATTTTCACAAAGAAAATCGCCAAATATAATGGCGATTTCTAGATTGTGGTGGGGGGAGGGGGGGGGGGGACATGGCGTTTTGGCGTGGAGAATCTGCAGCAATTTGGCGTGGGAATCAATTCCCATATTTTCAGGCTTTAACACTGTCGTCAACAGAATCACCTTATTGGTGTGTCTGTTTGCACCTTATTTTCAGGCTTTCTAATTCATCATTTCAGCCCCAAAACTATTTCACTAAGTCATAAAATTGTTTGAAGAAATTTTTCTCAATTATCTTCAATCGTTCAATAATTTGATATGCATTATTACATTGAAGTAATTGCTTGGTAGTTGTACTCCACTCTGATCTAGTTATATATACTCGTACGATTCTAGTGAAACAACCATAAACTCCTTCACCATTGCCTCGAAATTGTTATTCTGCGATTTTTGTCTCCACGTCATTTCTGTCAATCCGAAGTAAGTTTTTGGGCACCTGTGTCCTCGCTATTCATGTTGTCCACTGCTTTGGTTATTTTTACTTTGGTCTATAATTGATAACGCCTCGTAGATGAACTACGAACATATACTTAATCTCTCCTATATTTTTACCAGTATTCCTTGTAATTAGTAAGTATGCTACATATAATCCATGTGAGTTTGTACAGGATGGGAAGAAAATATGTGCTTATTGTTCGTTGGGGAGGACAGACTAACTTCACATCAAATGGAGTGGAATACGATGGTGGCCACGTGAAAAAAATTAAAGCTAAGAGGAAGCTTAGTTTGAGTGAAATGCTAGAGTTAATTACCGAATCTATACACTTCGAGAACCATGAAAAGCCAGCATATCTAACGTATAGAATGCCACTTACAGCGCTCATAACCGGGCGCACATCCCGATAAAGTTGATATGAATTTTGTGAGGAAGAATGAAAGGATGAAGTTATTAAATAGGGAGGTGATCCCTATCTCATTATCTCAAATGTAATCTACACACACCCAATTACATCTTTCCACGTTGAAATCTAATTTCTAAAACCCAAATGAAATAAACACAAAGTTGGTGTTGCTGTTGGGGAACATGCCACTTTTCAAATTCCCCATTCCCACGCCAAAAAACGCCAAAACGCCCCCCACCACAATCTAGAAATCGCCATTATATTTGGCGATTTTCACACAGAAATCGCCAAATATAATGACGATTTCCAGCTGTTAGAAAATGGCTTGAAATCGCCATTATATTTGGCGATTTCTGTGTGAAAATCGCCAAATATAATGGCGATTTCAAGCCATTTTCTGACAGCTGGAAATCGCCATTATATTTGGCGATTTTCAGACAGAAATCGCCAAATATAATGGCGATTTCCAGCATTTTTCTGACAGCAAGCAAAATCGCCATTACATTTGGCGACAAACCAAAATCCACCCCTATTTTTGGAATTGACTTTACGAGAACCCTATTTTGGTAATTGATTTTATGTATGACCCTACTTTCGGAAAAAATCCGTTTGTTTTGGAGTATTGAGGAGCGGTTTGAGGAATTAGTGGAAGTGAGTTTGTTCATTCATTGAGAGTGTAAGAAATCATTTCTCGGTGCGCTCTTTAAGACGTGTGCTGACTAGTGCTCGGTTCTGTGGTGTTCCAGACTTCCCGCATGACACGATTTGGAGCAAGGCGGTTCCGCCTAAGGTTCAAGGTTTTTGTTGGATGGTGTGGCACAAGAAGATTGCCACGGTGGACAATTTGCAGAAAAGAGGTATGCCTCTTGCTAACTGGTGTGTGTTGTGCGAGGCGCAGGCAGAGTCGGTTGACCATTTATTCATTCATTGTAAGTTTGCGGCGGTGGTTTGGGATAGGGTGAGTTCAAAACTTTCCATGTTTGGGCCCCGAAACGATGATGTTCGCAGTCTCTTCGCAGCTTGGAAAGGAATGAACTGTACCCCCTCGTTCCCGGAAGTGACGAAAGTGGTGGTTCATAGCTTGCTCTGGTACATCTGGTTAGAGAGAAATGGGCGGATTTTTAATGATGTAAAGTCTAGCGAGATTCAAGTTTCGTTGAGAGTGCTTTGTAGTGTAGGTAGATGGTTAGGAGTGGCAAATATGCTTTCTGCTGCAAGAGTTTCTTGCTGGAATACTTTCATCTTTGATCCAGGTTGAGAGTTAGATGGCTTTGGGTGGGATTTAGTCGATTTGTCCGAGGGATTTCCAACTTGTCTTGGGTTTGATGCTAGGCTGCTGTTTAGAGGGGGTCCGGTTTGGGATCAAGGAAAGTGACTTCCTTGATCCATCAAGGAAGGGCACTTTGGGGATTTTCAAAAAGTTGTTCAGCCCTCCGCCGCTGCCGGTCATCTTCTGCCGCCGCCGCCGGCAGTCCTCCGCCGTCGGGCATCCGCCGCCGCTGCCACCGGTCATCCGCCGTCGCTGCCGCCGGTCATCCTCCGTCGTTGTCGCCGTCCTCAATAAAATTATATATATTTTAAAAAAGAATTGTTGATGTGATTCGAAATCATGACCTCTTTTACCAAATCCTAAACTCCTACCACTATGCTATCAAACACTTATTGATATTATATAATAATAAAATTATCTTATGGAATAGATGCACATGGTTTGTAAAAAAATGTGTACACAAGTACGAAATATGTTTACACTAGTATATAAAAATAGGTATGCACGTTTACGAATAGGCGTTCACATGTACACACATTATATTATTAAGTAGTGTGCACATGATTTATACAAAATATGTACACACGAGTATGAAGTATGTGTACACTAGTGTAAAAATAAGTGTGCACGTGTACGAATAGGTGTACACATTTATACATGTGTACAAGATAAGTCCACGTGTATAAAAAATGTAAGTATATAAATGTGTACGTGTATAAAACATGTACACATGTATAAAACGTGTACACATGATTTATACAAAATATGTGTACACTAGTGTAAAAAATAAGTGTGCATGTGTACGAAATAGGTGTACACATGTATAAAATGTGTGTACACGTGTACATAAACAAAATGTAAGATATTGTGTGCACGTGTACAAAGAGTGTGTGCACGTGTGCAAAAATGTAAGTACATAAACGTGTGCGCGTATAAAACGTGTACAAAACATGTACACATGTATAGAAACATGTACACATGTATAGAAACATGTACACATGTATAACACGTGTACGAAAAATCTTTACAAATGAGTACACAGTTCTATACAAAAATGTGTACGTACACATGTACAAAAATGTGTACACATATTAAAAACGAGTACGAAGCATCACCGAAATTTTTTTTCCAGAAAAATAGGCCCGACGACGGTGGTCCGGTGGCCGAAAAAATTTTCGAAATCGGAGCTCCGATCGTCTGGAAAATTCATCGGAGAAGTCGTCGGAGCTCCGGTCGCCGGAGTTTCGGTAATCGACTGTTTGAATTTAATTAAAAAGAACTAAAAAAGAAATTAAATTAAATTAAATAGTGAAATGACCCTTTTACCCTTTTAATTTAAACCATTAGATCTGAAAAAATAAATCAATGGCTGAGATCCTTCCTTGACACTATCAAGGAAGGGGATTTTGTTTGACAGCAAGCCGAGTCGTTTAGAGGCTTGACTGCTGTTTTTGACCGAGCTGTTGGGTTTTCCCTTTGCTGCTCGTTTTCAGCTCCCATTGTACAGTTCATTTTGCTTAAAGATTATAATACTTACAATCTTATCAAAAAAAAAAAAAATCATTCCTTGGTAGATGACTTTCCGGCGGCCGGCCCACACTCGCTGGCGACTTTTTTGGCGGTCGGCCGCCATTGCCGGCAAACTTTTTGGCGAGACTCCGGCGAATTTTTTTTTTGCTTTCCAAATTTTTTTTTTGCTTTAAAAAAACTAGTTAACAGTATTTTTTTAACTGATAACAAGTTAACATGGTTTTTACCTGATAACTAGTTAACATCGTTTTTTGTTTGATAACTAGTTAACACTTTTTTTACCTGTTAACTAGTTAACAATGTTTTTTAACTGATAACTAGTTAACATCGTTTTTTGTTTGATAACTTGTTACCAAATTTTAACCTGATAACTAGTTAACAATGTTTTTTAGGGTAATTAGCATTAGATGTCCTGTTCCTTTGGGTTTTGTACGAAATCTTCCCATTCGTTTGAAAAAAAACTGATTAGTCCCATACGTTTCAAAATCAAACAAATTCATCTCACTAATCACTTTTCCGGCCAAATTGAATAGTCAGCAAAAAAAAGCTTAGGTGGAAGGTACAACTCATCTCTTTTGACCCAACCGGTCAAAAGAACAAACCCAACCCAAAACCCTAAAATCAGTCTAAAACCACGTTTGAAACTCTCAGCTTTAATTTCCTGAGAAGTCTATTCGACTTCTTCTCTGCAGCAGCCATCTCCCTTCTCTTATCCGTCTGCAATTGTTTCTCTTCTTTCTTTATATTGACTTTGTGTTGCTAAAATCGACTAGACTGCAATGGGAAGCTGGATACGACGATCGGAATCGGGAGGAGAAGCACCAAAATATAGTAATCTTCTTGTTACTCCTCTGTTCTTTTGCAAAAAACTCCCCTGTTTTCGTTTTTCTTACGAATATGTTTTCGTATTAATATGTTTTTGCTTCTAAATTGTAGACTACAAAGATTTGTTCACGATAGAGATGAACACTAAAGGTCGGATTACGAAAGGATGTTATCTCGGCGGGAAAGTGGATTGGTTTGATTTCGTTGACGTGGACAGAATGTCCATGCCTGAATTGAAAGAGATGATGTTGGAACTTGGAATAAGCCGAGATGCAGAGTACTTTTGGTTGGCATATGGGAAGGAATTTTCCTCCGGATTGAGGGCTATTAAAACTGATGCAGATGCATCCACCATGTGCAAGGAAGCAAAATCAGAAGTTGTGACTAAGTTATATGTGCAAGAAGCTGCAATGGCTGAAACGGATGGAAAATTGACAGAGTCATCATCTGAAGATGGTTCATGTAGCGATGAAAGTTATAACGAGAGGCTGAATGAAGATGACGATGAATCTGATTGGAGTTTCCATGATTACGACTTCATCGACGAGGAATTTGCACCCAAGAAAAATGTTAAGATGAGAGCATCATCTCCAAAGAAGCAGGGCCATAGACTGTTGTCTCACTACAAGAAAATGACATCCTAACAGCACTTTTTTAGTGATTCTAACAGCGGATAGGCCGCTGTTAGAAATCCTAACGGCTGTTGCATATCCGCTGTTAGGTTGACTAACGTAAGGTGAGCTAACAGCGGATATTCTGACCGCCGTTAAACCTAACAGCGGTTATTTCTAACAGCACTTAAAATCCGCCGTTAGAATTCGATCAAATTTAAAAAAAATGCAGAAACCTACTCCAGGAGAGCAGATTTTCTGCATTCTTCTTCTTCCTTCTTCTTCTGATCCTTCTTTCTTCCTCTTTCTTCTTCCTCTTCTTCTTCTTCTGATCCTTTTTCTTCCTCTTCTTCTTCTGATCCTTCTTTCTTCCTCTTTTTTCTTCCTCTTCTTCATCTTTCTTCACCTTTCTCTTCTTCTTTTTTCTCCTTCCTTCTTCCTTCTTCTTCTCTTCTTTTTTCTCTATTCCAGATTTGGATTCTTCTTTTTCTTCTTCTTCTTTCCTTCCTTCTTCTTCTCTTCTTCTTTCTCTATTCCAGATCTAGACTTCTTCTTCTTCTTTTTTCTTCTTTCCCTCTTCTTTGTTCTTCTACAAACCTAAGAAACAATCCCTAAGAGAAAGAGAAAAGAAAATAAGGGAGAAAGAGAACAAAATCTAACAACAAATAAGAGAAAGAGAAGAGAAAATAAGGGAGAAAGAAAAAAAAATTCGTAAGAGAATGTGATTGGTTGGGGTTGGGCACACGGATTGCCACATCAGCAAAACCTAACAGCGGATAACCTAACAGCGGTTCATATCCGCTGCTAGGTTCCCCCCCAAAAATTTTGATTTCCCGCTAAGGCGGGATATTTTGGCGCCCCTTGAATTAAACGGCTAACAGCGGATTTCTAACAGCACTTTTTGTCTAACAGCGGATTTCTAACAGCACTTTTTGTCTAACAGCGGATTTCTAATAGCACTTTTTTTCCGCTGTTATTTAACAGCGGATTTTTAAAAATCCGCCGTTAGACTTTTATTCTAACATCACTTTTTTGTCCGCCGTTAGAAAATTGATGTTAAAATGCAATTTTCTTGTAGTGTCTAAGAAGCGTTGCAGAGGGGAAGAATCATCGCAAAGGAATCACAAGGCACATGAGGTTGAATCTGAAGATGATGATGGGGATATGAGATATGGAAGCGAATCAGAGTTACTAGGTCAAACTGGTTGGGGATCTGAAGAAGACATGGATGATGTGCAGCGTCCTTTCCCTTCGTTTAGATTAGATAGGGATTTAGATCATCCGGAACTGAAAATCAAACAAGTTTTTGGATCATTTGAAGAGTTCAAGATTGCTTGTAAAGCATATGCAGTGTCTCAAAGAAGAGGAATAAAGTTTGCTAAAAATGACAAGACTCGAGTAAAGTGTGTGTGCAAGGATGAATGTGGTTTCGAATTGACTGCTAGACTTATTCCTGGTACAGACACTCCTCAGTTACGTAAGATTTGTTTAACTCACACTTGCGGGGTTGATGAAGATTTGAGGGCAACAAATTCTAAATGTCTAGCCACCAAATACTTGGATCGTTTCCGAATTGATCCATCATGGTCAATTCGTAATTTGATTCATACGATAGCAACTGATCTCGGGATCAAAATTAATTGGATGAAGGCATATAGAACGAAGACGGATGCTATGCACATGCTTCATGGTAACGATATCAAACAATTCGAGAGGTCGTTCGATTACAAGGCCGAACTAGAGAGAACTAATCCTGGAACTACGGTTGAAATTGAGTATGATGGCTTTACTTTTCAAGCAATATATGTTTGCTTGGATGCTCTGAAGCGTGGGTTTAAAAGTGGATGTAGGAGAGTTGTTTGTGTTGATGGTTGTTGGTTGAAAAATTTGAAAGGATGGCAACTCCTTTCGGCTGTTGGTATTGACGGTGACGACTCAGTGTATTCAGTGGCATGGGCTATAGTTGAAAAGGAATGTCAAAGTACATGGGATTGGTAGACAAGGACTTAGAAATTGGATCATCACTACAAGAAATGGTATTTTAACATCGACATTCTAACGGCGGACATAAATCCGCTGTTAGAATAAAACTCTAACAGCGGATTTTTAGTTATCCGCTGTTAACTAACAGCGGTCAGCTATCCGCTGTTAAATATTCGTTGTTAGCCATTTAATTCACGGGGCGCCAAAATATCCCGCCGTAGCGGGAAATCAAAATTTTTTGGGGGAAACATAACAACGGATTTGACCGCTGTTAGGTGATCCGCTGTTAGATTTTTGCTGAGGTGGTAATCCGTGTGCCCATCCCCAGCCAATGATTTGTTTCCTTACTTTTCCTCTTTTACAGATCCAAAAAAAATCCCTAATTCTTTGTTCTTCCCCAAAAAAAGAATCCTCTCTTCTTCCTTCTTCCCCAAATTTAATTTCAGGTTTGGTTGATTCTTCTTTACTTGCTGATGAACTAGGGTTTTAATATGAGATTTAATTTTGTGTTTGATTGATTGCTTGATTGAAGGTAACTCTGTTGGAAGAAGAAGAAGAAGAAGAAGAAGAAGAAGAAGAAGAAGAAGAAGAAGAAAGAAGAATCAAGCAGAAGAAGAAGAAGAAGAAGAAAGAAGAAGAAGATGAAGAAAGAAAGAAGATGAATCAAGCAGAAGAAGAAGAAAGAAGAATCAAGTAGTAGAAGAAGAAGAAGAAAAAAAGAAAAATCAAGTAGAAGAAGAAGCAAAAGAAGAAGCAAAAGAAGAAGAATCAAGCAGAAGGAAAAGAAGAAGAAGAAGAAGAAGAAGAAGGAGAAGAAGATCGGAGGAAGAAGAAGAAGAAGAAGATCGGAGGAAGAAGAAGAAGAAGAAGATGCAGAACCTGCTATGCAGGTTTCTGCATTTTTTTTAAATATGTTCTTCAGTCTAACAGCGAATACCGACCGCTGTTAGACCTAACAGCGGAAAGTGAACCGATGTTAGGTTTAACGACGGTCAGCTTATCCGCTGTTAGCTCAGCTCGCGTTAGTCAACCTAACAGCGGACGCGTGTCCGCTGTTAGGAATGCTAGCAGCGGCCTATCCGCTGTTAGATGTAATAAAAATCCGTTGTTAGCTATTCGTTTTCTTGTAGTGCATCATCTGAATGGACGCTTATGTCTGATAGACAAAAGGTATGAGAACTGGTGACAGATTTCTGTTGATATTGTGTGTCTGCTGGTTTTTTTGTTACTCGGTTAAGATATAATTGCATCTAAAGCTCTTTGGTTCTGATTGATGAAACTATATCTGTTGTAAGCATCAAAGAACTTATATGTTTTCCAGTAGTTGAATGTAAAGTCTTGTATAGTTTAAATGTTTCAACAGAAAGTTAGACCTCCTGGAAATTAGAATTCATTTAGTGATATTATCATGCTGTCTGCACATAGAATATGAAGATGAAGAAAGATTGACATGATAAGCAATGATTCCCAAGTCTATGGGATGATGCTAATGTATTTGGAAGTCCCCCCATTGATTTTACATTTCTTTTTTTTCTTCAGAAAGTTTGTTTATATATACCATTATAAGAGCTGGTTATTTTTCAACCTCTAAGCTGGACCGTGGGTTAGTAACAATAAGAATTTTATGAACCCATGACTTTATTATGACCATTGCTAGCTGCTCTTACAATGGTGGTTGTTTATGGATTATTAGATAAAACTAATATATTGTCATGACATTATTGATGACACTCGATTTGACGTGATTATCAGCCTCATTTAAGCGACATTTCTTTGCTTAAGACATGGTTTTTAGGGTAGAATAACGAATATTCAATCGATTGCCATATCTCGTGCCATTTGTGTTACCTTGGCCCGTTTCGGGTCTATTTGATGGTTTTCTAGTGTTTTTGTGTTAGCACAGGTTTTTGCCGTCAAATAAAGTAGCCATGGACGTGTCTAAGGCATTGGAATCTCGAAGGGTTGCACCGGGATCGATCAAAGGAGCCAATAAAGTTCAAACAAATTCCTGCCCGGATTACAAAGGAATTTTCGCCGAAAATCACCTAGTGTTTTCGGCGAAAATATCAGCACAAATCAGTTTCGGCGAAAGTGTCAAATTTTCGGACCGAGAAGAAAAGGCAGAGAGAATCAGCCGGCGGGACTTCCATTCACAAGCATGTTTTCGGAGAAAATAAGTCACTATTTTCGGCGAAAACATTAGAAGAAATCCGGCTGGGCTAGGTTAAGTATAAATACTTAACCGGCGGCCCACGAAAGGAGGATCATAATTTTACATCAGAAAAATACTTTTCGAATCAGAATCCTACGATTTTCTCTGAAGTTCTGGAGCGAAGAGTTAGAGTTCGAAGAGCCGGAAAGAGATCGTGACGCCATCCCTTTCATCTCGGAGAACCGGATAGGAGTGTTATCTACCGAAGATCGAAGTCTGTCAGAGTCGTCTAAATTAGGTTTTTCAGATTCTTTTCTGTTCTTCCTCTGAATGATGAACTCTTTCTTTGTCTTTGATCCTTTTGTAATAATCATGAGTAGCTAAACTCGTTAGAGCTTAGACTAGATGAACCCTAAGTGACCCAGGGCTTTAAAGCGGTCACAGATTGGTGGTGATTAGATTCGAAATTCAATCAGTTCTTTTTCATGTTTGATTTGTTCTTCATTGTTCATGTTTCTTGTCTGGATTGATCACCTAGATTAGATTATGGTTAAGCTAAGGATGGAAGCGAACGCTCGCCTTACTTTAGAACATCAAATTGAACAATTAACCTTATAATTGGAGCGTGCCTTTCGTAGGAACCAGTTAGGGTTAATTCACTGCAAGAGTAACTCATTAATCATTAGTAATTACACCAGTTAATTAAGTCGTTGCGAGAGGCGACCGTACCCGGGCGGCTAGTTAATCTTGGTAGTTAGAATGGATAGAGCGAACGTTCGCCGGTCTTAAACCTAAGGGTAAGGAGTTATGGTGGTGTCTTAGTAATTGATTGAACAAGAATCGAAATTCGCTGATCTGTTGATTGCCAATGCTCTAGGGAACGAAGGGGGATTCAAAGTCTAAGTTCGTCTGTCATCCTTGTTTTCAAAACCTAATTTCCAATCTGCTTTAGTTTAATTCATTTTTAATTTCTCTGCATTTCTTAGAGTTAGAAGTCGTGGAACTCACACCACGCACAACTTGCTTGCATTCGAGTATTTTGCCAGTTTTGAAGTAGTCAATCTTAGAAGACCCTCGGAATACGATCTACCCTAGCTTTTTCTTAGCTTAGTAGTTATTTGGTCGAACGTCCGAACAACGACCGGGCGGTTCACCAAATTGACGCCGTTGCCGGGGACTTCTTTTGATTGTTCGAAAGAAGAACTGACATTTTATTCTTCTACTTTCCATCTTTCACCTTACCACCCACTTCGATTTTACACTGGTTTTGTTTGTCTTTGTTATCCGTAGGTTTACAGGTGCATGCCTCACCGTCCTTGGACTCGCTCTCAAACCGAACAGGCTAAGAGTGCAGAGAGACCAGGCAGTTCTGCTACACCTCTACGATCACAGATTCTGAAGAAAGGCAGATCCAATCCATTCATCACTCCGATCAAGATCGAGGAACCGAAGGAGAGTTCCTCATCTCCATCTTCACCTATACTGTCATCTTCATCCGCTTCATACATCGAGTCACTTTCACCTCCTCCATCTCCTACCATGGACGATAGATTACCACCACCACCACCAAATGGCGATCAACCGCCGCCGCCACCACCTGCATAGAAAAGTCTAGCAGACTATAACAAGCCGAGCGCGACCAGCGTTCGATCTGCCATTACCGTCCCGCGCATTGAAGGAGATCCTGACTATGAGATCAAGATTCCATTCTTGACTATGATCTCTAGGGATTTACAGTTTGAAGGCAGGCCCCTAGACAACCCGTGCACTCATCTTGCAGACTTCCTTGATCTCTACGGCACTTTCAAGAGCGGAAACCTCGACAAAAATACTCTTTGTCTGAGAGCGTTCCCGTTCTCTCTGAAAGGCCCTGCTAAGAGGTGGCTTACTGGCAAACCACCTGGCTACTACACTAACTGGGATACTCTGGCTCAGGACTTCGTTGAAGAATACTTCCCTCCGGCAAGAACAACTGCCATCAAGGACAGCATCGCCAGATTCTCCCAGAAAGAAGGAGAAAGCTTGTATGATACTTGGAATCGATTCCAAGAATTTCTCTACACCTGCCCTCATCATGGATTCGAGCAGAGACAGTTAGCTGAGATCTTTGCTCGTGGACTTTGAGAAGAATCCGCCAAGTGGGTCAATTCTCTGGCTGAAGGGGATTGCACTACACTAACAAATGAAGCTGCTCTTCTTGACTTCGCAAACTGTGCTTCCAAGTCAAGGAACTGGGAACGACAATCTGAAGGATCAAGGAGTAAGCTAGATCTCGAAGCTACTATCAAGGCAGAGGTAGAGAAACATTTGAAGAAGTCTACCACACCGATCAAGCCGCCGACAGCTTCTGTCTACGTTGCCGATTGCGAGTGGTGTGGAGCTTGCGCACATAACGGAGGCCGTTGTCAGAATTTTGGTAAGGCAGAAGTCTAGTCTGCCGAAGAGGTAAATTTCATCCAACAAGGCTTCGTCAATAATCAGAATGGTTATGCTGGCTACCGTAACTTCAGACAGCAAGGGAACTATCAAGACAGACCTCTCTACAATGCTGGCGCCAATCATAACCAGAACCAGAATAACCGCCCGGCTGGTCCAGCTCAGGATCAGAAGCCTAACCATCCGCCGGCAGGTGTCTACCAGCCGCTGCATCACAATCCGGGTAATTATGGAACTGCTCCTGGCAATCGCCAGAATCAATATCTTAATAATACCTATCCAGGGCAACAACATCAAAGAGAGAACAATGTCAGTGACCTGGATAAGAAGCTCAGCCAGATCATCACAAGACTCGATGATCATGACAGCTAGTTCAAGGCTCAAGCTCTTCTCAATCAAGAACAGATAGCATCTGGACAAAGAATTGAGCAAGCCGTGAACAACATCTCGAGCATGCTAGCATCTGGTCGACCATTTGGCCAGCTTCCAAGCCAGACAGAGCCAAATCCGAGAAAGGAGCAAGCCAAGATGGTAACCGCTCGAAAACTCCCAAACTTAATTGCTGATGCTTGTTCTGTCTTGCGCAGGATCGCTGAAACTCCGGAGGAAGAAGAAGAACAGGAACCGGCGCCTAAGGAGGAAGATCCTCCTCTTGCACCGTACGTCGTGAAGCCTCCTTTTCCTAGAGCATTGCTGCCAAATGCAAGGATCGAGACTGGCATGAAGGGGAACAAGGAAGGATATCCTGACATTCGTATTAAGAAACCTGCCTCTCCATATCCAGCTAAGTTATCTGATCCTGGTTCTTTTACTTTGCCTTTGGTCATCAATGATGTTGAGATTGAACGTTGTTTAGTTGATCTAGGAGCGTCTGTTAATGTCATGCCTATGAGCCTGTTTGAAAAATTAAACCTAGGAGAACTTGAACCGCCTAGTATGCAACTTGTCTTTGCTGATAGATCACTTAAAACCCCTAAGGGAGAGATTAAAGATGTTGTTACTAAATGTGGTCCGTTCACGTTCTTAGCTGACTATGTGATTATGGATACTAGTACTGATGATTCCACCATTCTCATAGGTCGACCTTTCATGGCTACTACTGGAATGAATATTAACGTTCCAAATGGTTCTTTAACTCTAAGGGTCGGTAAAGAAACGAAAATGTTCCGTCTTAAAGATGGCATGAAATATGACTCTAAGAATGAAGAATCTCACTGCCTAGCTGTTGAAACTGTGGAGTTGACTCCGGTCAACTCCGTTACTAATGCTTCATCCAGTGTCTCTAGACCAGTTGTTGCTGCAGATACTAAACATGCTATTAAGAAGAAGCCAGAAACTTCGGCTCAGAAGCTGCCCAAGAAGAAGAAGGAACTGCAAGCCTCTTCTAAGCCACCGAGCACTAAACCGAGCAGACCTCGGGGAAAGATTAAGAAGACGAAGATCCAAATGGTCTGGAGGCCAAAAATTCCGCCGTCTTCCACCGAGCCAGCTGCACCACCAATTAGTTCCGAGCGACCGGCGCCGGAACAAGTATGGAGGGAGAAGCCGAAAGCATCTCCTAAGGAAGTACTGATGATCACCGATCCTGGTGATAACAAGCCGAAGATTAAAGAAAAGAAGAAGCCGACAGTCCTCATTCCTTCCATCGTAACAATCAAGAAGGATGATCTCTCCAGAGAGCTGTTCGGACCATTCAAGTTCATTGATCATCTTCCCGATGGACGTACCAAGCTCTTACATGCGAACGGGAAGAGATTCGCGCTTACCGGAGAAGCCCCGAAGCTGTACTTCATGAACTCCGACGCGAGCGTTAAGGAGAATCTGAGTTGGGATGTCTCCTAATACCGTCCAGGTATCGTCCAGCTCAAGGACGTTAATAAAAGAGTGCTTCGTGGGAGGCAACCAACGGCTGGAGTCTGTTTTTAATTATTGTCGAACTTGGTATTTTAGAGTCGGTTCGGGGGAGCCAGAAGTGTCAGCTTGTTTGATTTATTATTTTTCTTGTAGAGTCTGTGTGTCATAGAGTCAGTGGCAAGCTGATTGAGGTCGTTCCGATTTTTGTGGTTTTAGTTTTGATTTTCTAAAGTTAGCCGGATTTGCGAAAATATTTTAACCCGAACAGTTCAAAATTTTCGGCAAAAATTAAACCCTATTTTCGGCGAAATCATTTTAGAATTTTCGAACCCGGTCTCCTGTTTCATGTTTTCGGTTCGAAAAGTTAAGTGTTTTCGGTGAGCCATTTTAACTCCTATTTTCGGCGAAAACACCTCTTTATTTTCGCCGAAAACTCTTTTGAAAATCACCCAACTATTCCCATTTAAAACCCGGAGCTATCCTCTCTCCTTCTTTCATTTTCGTTCAAACACCCGAAAACCCCCTCCCCCTTTTCTTTTTCAAATCGCCGCCGCCACCCCTTTTTAAAACCGCCGTCGCCGCCGTTTTCCGCCATCGCTCGACTCCCCTCCCAATTCTGATCTTTTCAAGCCCTAGAACGTTCGAATCGGAGCTCTACAGCTCCAGTTCACCGAAACCCTTATTTTTAGAGTTTTTCACCGATTCCTCCCACCCCGTTCATTTTTAGCATTCATGGCTTCAAGGTAAGTTGTAGAGATTTTCAATACGAATCTTTTGACATATGGATTGCTGAATTTCGTCGGGGTTGACTTTCGGTTGACTTTTCAGTTTGCCTCGTTTTGCGTGCCGACTATTTTCGTGTGAACTAGGTTAGCTGAACTTATAGAACTGTTCTAGCATGCTTAGGGAGTTCCGTGCTTAATTTCCATATCATTTGATCATGTGTTGCTATGCATAGGATTGATTCCTTGTTATGTTGACTTGTGAGAAATGTCGGTTTGGCCATGAACTGTATTTGATCGTTTGGCTGTCGTATGTGTTCATTCTCGTTCAGATTATCGTACTTGCCATTTGAGATCATTTTATACCGTCAATTTCCACCTTGTGATAGTCTTGCCATGATTAGGGTTCAATATGCTATAATGTTGACTTTCTGAATGTCGGTTTGACTTTTTGAACTCTGATTGTGCTTATCCGATTCTGGCTGTTCCTAAGTATGTATTTTACTGTCTATGATTACCAGTTACTCCGCTTTGCTTACCCCACTTAGTTTCCCTCATTTCTTTGTGAAATTGAGTTTTTCTACTAAGTGTGGGGTAAGGTTTTGGTTGACTAATCTGGTTTCATTTTGGTTTTAGGAACACCACTTATGAGCGCAAGACTAAGGCGCGACTTGATGGCGCCTCGAGCTCAGGAGCTGCCGCCCCTGTCACACCTGCCGTTCTGGGTCCTCCACCCGCACTACCTCGCCGGGCTGGATACCATCGCACCATCGCCCGTCTACCGGATTACTACTTCGAGTGCTTCCAGAAGATCCAACACATTCGTGGAGCTGACGTGCGCCCTCTTTCCATGGAGTCGCTCCATGATCATGATGAGGACTACCACCGGAACGTGCATGAAGCCCTAGCACCGGCCGGTCTCCTAGAGCTGACCACCATCGCTGCCGAGTTCCCAGACATCGCTCTCAGGAGTTCTGGGCGACCTTTGATCTGGATGAGCACAAGAGGAAGCAGCGCCAGAAGGTTGTCACCTTCTATCTTGGTGGGGTGTACATGCAGCTCACCTACGATGAGTTTGCTGCTCATCTGGGCATCCCCTACGAGCATTATCACGATCATCACTTAGGCTGGGGCGAAGATGATAACGACGAGGAGTACCATGCACTCTGGAGCCACATGACAGGAGTGCCTGGCGATCGCCTTGGGGAGCACAACTCAGTTAAGTCCCTCTCTCACCCTCTCTTTAAATTTATTCATATGGTTTGGCGTAGATCCCTTTTATATGTACCAGATAAGGATCGCCACCATATCCTCAAGGAGGAGCTCATGCTTCTTCGAGCCATCCGAGAGAGCTACCCTCTCCACCCCGGCTGGGTACTGGCACGCATCTTCCGCCAGAAGACCAGGAGGAGGACGCCACCTCATGGACTCCTGGGGGGTAACTTCATAGGACAGCTCATCCTCTCCTTCGGCATCAGCCATGAATATGGCCCGCACATTCCACGACACCGAGTTAGGACCGTTGGAGGAGACTTAGCGGTTGAGTACGACTTAGAACTCGACCTCAGTCCCCATGTAGCAGCAGATCCTCCACTTCAGCCTGTGGTCGAGTCGGAGGAAGAAGATGATGCTGAGCAGGAGCAGCCCCAGCCCCCAGCCAGAATTCCAAGACTATATACCCTCGCCGCACCATCAAGCGGGGTATGCTCACCAGTCGCCGCCACACATTCCCGATCCATATCAGACGCCTCCCCAGCAGCCCCGACACCACCCCGCAGATGTTGGAGAGTTGTACGAGCGACTGCAGGAGTGGCGCATCATTGACAACGGCACTCAAGAGGCGCGATGGACTATTATGCAGCAACATATGCGCCGCGCCGACAGGCGGTATGAGGCACAGCTGGCGTGGCAACGCCAGCTCTGCGAATTTCTCCATTTTCCACCTCCCGGCTCACCTGACCACCAGTGATCGGGTTGTATTCCTTTTCTGGTGTCTTCTTTTTATTTATTCTTTTCGGATTGCGGTCCAACTTTTTTCTGTGTGGATTCGGGACACTTGTCCCGTTTCCTTTTTATGTTTTATTTGTTTTTGTTTTGTAGGCAGTAGGGAGATTCCCTTTGCTTCGCTTGGGTAGATTCCCTCCGCTCTGAGGACCCGTGCTCATCCCCTACACCAATCATCTCGGTCCAGGTTCTTCTACTTCACTCTGAACTCTAGAATTAGTCCTGTGAGGACACAATCCGATTTATGTGTGGGGTAGGATGCTAGAGAACCTTGCATGAACTTGATTGCCCTTGATTGTGTTTTATGTGTGCCTCGTGATTCCATTCCAGTCTCTCTAGCATTAGAATGGCTCAGTTCTTGATTTTTGATGTTAAGTTGTTGTTCAACCCTTCATAATGATGCTTAGACTGCTTAACCTAGAACTTGAGAACCAACTTGTATACTTTGATGTTAAATTGCCTGGTTAGAACAGAATTTTTAAAATCACACTTGTAGTTTGTAGCCTTGATTGCATGAAAATGACCGAATCCGACTAGCAAACCAACTGTGAGCTTTTGATCCATTGCACGTAACTTGCAATTTAAATTCTTTCTGAGTGGTTTTCTGTTTGCTTGAATGAGTTAGAATTTGCATGAGACCTACTCGAGACCACACGATGACATGAGTTCTAGAAGGATAGCGGCACCTAGATTCAGCTACTAAGCCAGATAGCCTACCAAACGATAAATCCACTAGGTTTAGACCCTTGAGCTTGGCCTGTTCTTTCGGTTCGATAATACATTACAGCCATTTCCCATTTCTTTCATTCCCCGTTGATCCCCTGTGGTTGTAGTTCTAGATTGACCTACCGGAAGTCGGTTTGTGGTAACCTGCCTATAGCCATTAAACAGGTGGTCTTAGCTAATATGTCCAGACGTGTAAATCCCTCTAGCAACCAAAAGAAAATCGGCACAAAAAGAAGAAGAAAAAGTAAAGTAAGAAAAAAAAGAAAATTTCGAAAAAATGAAGAAAAGAAAAATCAGAAAAAGTTCAAAGTTTCTAGTTCAATAAAACGTTCTTCTCCCTACAAATGGAAGAACGAAGTCAAAAGAAAAGTTCAAAAGAAAAAAAAAATCACGCAAAGAAAAAGAATAAGTGCTAGGTTGCTTGAGGGTATCATAGGACGAGCGTTCATTATTCCACCCGTGTTTGGTTAGACGGTAGGAAGCCATAGATTAGATTCGAGGGAAGTTAGTCGAAAGCTACACCGCACCAAGCCATCATCATACATTCCCATCATCCATCTCATCATAAACCCGAGTAGTGTAGAATTCATTACGGTCCTAGCAGGGAAGTCCTTCTTGACTAGATACTCGTGTTGTCACAGTGGTGGAGATGTGGTCAAAATGCAAACCTATGACAGAATTCGGTAACAGAAAATGATCGAGAGCAGAAACACGTCCTTAAACACAGAGAGTGAGAGTTCCCATTGTACTATATATATCCTGTGTGAGGAGTCTGGTCGGTCAGGTCAAATTCGTGCATAATTGGTTGCTAATTACTTGTCGTGTGCAGTTTATTAGTGAGACCAGGTAGTTTGGCTGATCTGTATGCATGTTAGGTTTCTTGTTCTAGGATCGAGCTGTCTAATAATTCATTGTGTTTGATTGAGCTCCAATTTAATCGATCTTATCATTTATGAACATGAGCATTTCTATTCAGTTTGCTTGAGGACAAGCAAAAGCTTAAGTGTGGGGTATTTGATGACACTCGATTTGACGTGATTATCAGCCTCATTTAAGCGACATTTCTTTGCTTAAGACATGGTTTTTAGGGTAGAATAACGAATATTCAATCGATTGCCCTATCTCGTGCCATTTGTGTTACCTTGGCCCGTTTCGGGTCTATTTGATGGTTTTCTAGTGTTTTTGTGTCAGCACAGGTTTTTGCCGTCAAATAAAGTAGCCATGGACGTGTCTAAGACATTGGAATCTCGAAGGGTTGCACCGGGATCGATCAAAGGAGCCAATAAAGTTCAAACAAATTCCTGCCCGGATTACAAAGGAATTTTCGCCGAAAATCACCTAGTGTTTTCGGCGAAAATATCAGCACAAATCAGTTTCGGTGAAAGTGTCAAATTTTCAGACCGAGAAGAAAAGGCAGAGAGAATCAGCCGGTGGGACTTCCATTCACAAGCATGTTTTCGGCGAAAATAAGTCACTATTTTCGGCGAAAACATTAGAAGAAATCCGGCTGGGCTAGGTTAAGTATAAATACCGGCGGCCCACGAAAGGAGGATCATAATTTTACATCAGAAAAATACTTTTCGAATCAGAATCCTACGATTTTCTCTGAAGTTCTAGAGCGAAGAGTTAGAGTTCGAAGAGTCAAAAAGAGATCGTGACGCCATCCCTTTCATCTCGGAGAACCGGAGCTAGGAGTGTTATCTACCGAAGATCGAAGTCTGTCAGAGTCGTCTAAATTAGGTTTTTCAGATTCTTTTCTGTTCTTCCTCTGAATGATGAACTCTTTCTTTGTCTTTGTTTCTTTTGTAATAATCATGAGTAGCTAAACTCGTTAGAGCTTAGACTAGATGAACCCTAAGTGACCCAGGACTTTAAAGCGGTCACGGATCGGCGGTGATTAGATTCGAAATTCAATCAGTTCTTTTTCATGTTTGATTTCTTCTTCATTGTTCATGTTTCTTGTCTGGATCGATCACCTAGATTAGATTCTGGTTAAGCTAAGGATAGAAGTGAACGCTCGCCTTACTTTAGAACATCAAATTGAACAATTAACCTTATAATTGGAGCGTGCCTTTCGTAGGAACCGGTTAGGGTTAATTCACTGCAAGAGTAACTCATTAATCATTAGTAATTACACCAGTTAATTAAGTCGTTGCGAGAGGCGACCGTACCCGGGCGGCTAGTTAATCTTGGTAGTTAGAACGGATAGAGCGAATGTTCACCGGTCTTAAACCTAAGGGTAAGGAGTTATGGTGGTGTCTTAGTAATTGATTGAACGAGAATCGAAATTCGCTGATCTGTTGATTGCCAATGCTCTGGGGAACGAAGGGGGATTCAAAGTCTAAGTTCGTCTGTCATCCTTGTTTTCAAACCCTAATTTCCAATCTGTTTTAGTTTAATTCATTTTAATTTCTCTGCATTTCTTAGAGTTAGAAGTCGTGGAACTCACACCACGCACAACTTGCTTGCATTCGAGTATTTTGCCAGTTTTGAAGTAGTCAATCTTAGAAGACCCTCGGAATACAATCTACCCTAGCTTTTTCTTAGCTTAGTAGTTATTTGGTCGAACGTCCGAACAACAACGGGCGGTTCACCAATTATGCAGGGTTTGGTTAATGTATTGCACTCAAAATTTCCCAATGCAGAACATCGATATTGCGTACGACACATGTATGTCAACTTCAGTGGCAAGTTCACGCGATCTGAAAAATTGAAGAACTTGATTTGGGGGGCAGCAAGGTCTACGTACGAAGCTGAGTATGACAAATGGATTGCTGAATTGCAGATCACTGGAGAAAACTATAAGGTTGGAGACCAAACACCTCTTGACTGGTTGAACCTTAGACCTAGAGAAAACTGGTGCAGAGCATTCTTCAGAACAAGTACGAAATGTGAGATTGCTCTCAACAACCACTGTGAGTCCTTTAATAGGCTCATTCTGGATGCCAGGGAGTTGCCAATTCTGTCGTGTTTGGAAGAAATAAGATCAAAGATGATGAAGCGGTTGCACATGAGGAAAAGGAAACTAATGCGGATGCAAACCACTGCTATATGTCCTAGACGTCTAGAAATTTTAAACTTATTCAGGGATTGGGCGTCTCGGTGGTTTCCAACATTCAATGGAGATGCTGGATATCAAGTAGAAGGTGCAAAAGGGACATTTGTGGTGAATCTTAGAACAAAAATGTGTGCTTGCGGTAAGTGGCAGTTGTGTGGCATACCATGCGAGCACGCAATCTCTTGCATATTATACAACAAAGAACCTCCAGAGGATTATGTGCACTCATGGTTCAAAGTTTGGACTTGCTTGCAAGCTTATTTGTTTCCAATTCATCCCTTAAATGATCCTAATCAGTGGAGGCCAAGTGGAAATGTCATTCTGCGAGCACCATCCTTTGAGTCAAATAAACCGGGACCAAAACAAACTAAGCGTAGGTTGGAAGCGTGGGAGTTGGAGAAAAAGAAGAAAGGCAAGAATGGAAGAGATTACGGTAATGACTAAAGTGGGACAAAAAGGCAAATGCAGCATTTATAAGCAATTTGGTCATAATAAACGCAAGCATGCTAAAGAGGTAAGTGCATACACTTTGATTTGTGTCTAGTAAAGGTACTTTCATATTAACATAACTAATTCTAATCTTGCAGGCTTCCACTTCAAATTCCACAACTGCGAATCAGTCTTCACAACATGCTGACAATCACACATCATCACCTGTTGCAGCACCTTCTATTTTGCAGTCTTCCCCACCCGCCGAAGCACCTTCTATTTTGCAGTCTTCTCCACCTGTTGCAGCACCTTCTGATGTAACTGACGATGTCCAGAATGGTTACAATTTCATGCCTACACCTGGTGCAAATATTAGAAGAAAATTGTCAGCTATTCGCGGTGGACACACTTTGTAAAGGGCTTAGTTATAATATAGTATTCGGAAAAAAAAACAATAGCAGTACTATGTGTGGTTAAAGTCATATAACTCACCACAGACATTTGTCTCACTTTTTTCTGAGTAATTATAGAATTAGCAGCATGCATACATGCATAAACAATAATGTTCTGTGGTGGGTAGTAAGTAGTATGTACCAAAGATTCTAAATTGACTGACTTTTAGCCCATTACATGCTCCAAGCAATGTTATCCTTTTTTGAGTGGTAGTTAAAGCAGCATCTTTGTTCTAATGTTAAAAGGGAGTTTTGAGAAGTCCAACCTTGGGATCAGTAGTCGATTAAATGGCCTTAGAAACTGCTTTGCTGTTGATCATGTGATCAGTAGAAAATCCTTTCAAAAATGAACTTTCTGCCAAAGGCAACAACAAGATTTCCAATGCTCTCCTTCATTTTGTTACTACTAGCAGCAAACCATGGAGCAGCAAGCTATGGAGCAACAACTCCTGCACCTAAATCAATCGGCCTCCGTATTTCAAATAAGCATTAGAAATTACACTCTCTTTGATTGTTCCCAAGCAACTTTTGCTCATTCATATGGGTCATCTTACACAAGCCAAAGCAACTAGTGCTATAAAACATTGATCGTTATAATGCAGATAGCACAATTGAGGTGAAATTTGCAGCAATTCTTCTGCAATCCACCATCCCTACGACGTTATCTATTTCCTATCTGATCCTATGAAGACTTCAAAGCATTTTACGAATCAAGCAAGAGACGGGACTTCAACTCACTTTTGCGATCGTTCATTTCAAACTAAGCCATTGTGGAAACGGATTTCAATGACTCGTAACGTTCACTGTAAAACAAAAATAGCACAACAAATTTCAAGTGAATCCAAACAGGAACAGATCATGTCACGAATTACACTAATCAGTAGAATCATTCAAGAGAGCTAGAAGAAGATTGTACCTGAGAAATCGAGAGAAGCGGGAATAGCGAGGTAGAAGAAGATTGTTAACAGAAAAATAGCAAGCTCAAACAGAAAGAGATAGAAGATTGTACCTGAGGAATCGAGAGAAGCGGAAATGGAAGAAGATGTCCATGGTGGAAAATGGCAAATGGGTGAAAACAAAAAATTGGAAGAAAAAGAGAATGAGAAGAAAAGTATGAAGAGGAAGAAGAATAAGAGGAAGTAACAGGGGTTTTAGTTCCAAACGTGGGTTTTACACTGATTTTAGGGTTTTGGGTTGAGTTTGTTTTTTTTACCGGTTGGGTCAAAAGAGATGAATTGTGCCTTCCCCCTAAGCTTTTTTTTGCTGACTGTTCAATTTGGCCGGAAAAGTGATTGGTGAGATGAATTTGTTTGATTTTGAAACGTATGGGACTAATCAGTTTTTTTTTCAAACGAATGGGACGATTTTGTACAAAACCCAAAGGAACGGGACATCTAATGCTAATTACCCATGTTTTTTATTGATAACTAGTTAAGATGATTTTGTATTGATAACTAGTTAACATGATTTTTAAACTGATAACTAGTTAACAAAGTTTTTGTAGTTAATTAGATAACACCTTTTTTTAGTTGATAACTAGTTATCAAAATTAGTTAACTAGTTATTTTATTAGTAACTAGTTAACTAATCTAGTTAACTAGTTAACATCATGATTTAGATAACTAGTTAACAATTTTTTACTTGATAACTAGTTATTTTGTTAACATCGTGATTGGGTAACTAGTTAACGAGATTATTGGATAACTAGTTAACAAGATTATTTGATAACTAGATAACATCATGATTAGATAACTAGTTAACAAAAAATTAGTTAATTAGTTTTCAAAATTACTATCTAGTTAGTTTGTTATTAATTAGTTAACTTTATCGAGTTAACTTGTTAACATTATGATTATCGAGTTAACTAGTTAACAAGATTTTTAGTTGATAACTAGTTACCAAAATTAGTTATCTCGTTATCAAATTAGTGTAATTAGTTATTTTGTTAGTAATTAGTTAACTAGTTATCTTACATTGCTAATTAGTTAACGTCATTACCAAATAACTAGTTAACCGGAAATCTTTAACTCATAACTAGTTAACATTTATAATTAGTTAACTAGTTGTATAAACTAGTTAACATGTTATTCAACGACCACATTATTAAGTTACAAAGTTAATTTCTAACAATGTTCACATACAAAATTTTTCAAAATGGCCCAAAATAATTGTTAAATTGTTAATAACAAAAAGTAAGTGACCTAACTAAAATAGATTAAACTCAAGTGACTCAATTATAAATAACTAAAATTCTGCATCTTCTTCTTCAATTTTTTCCCGACTAGTACGTATTATTTTCCGGCGATGGATTCCGCAGCTCCGGTTCCGATTCGGCGACAAGGACCCAGTGCAAATCGGGGAGAGATGTATGTCGTTGACCGTTTCCTCTTCCGTCATCATTGCCGATACACCGACTGAAACTGAAGCTCAAGATCTAACGATATCGTCCCGGGACCCGCCGTACCAAGCAAACCTAGCGTTGGAATCGCCCCCTCTCTCCGCTACCGCCTTCTCGACCGAGCCTTCCTCATCTCACTTGATCATCGCCACCGGAGACCGCCATGGCCGGATTGGTCTTATCGATTTCCGCCACAGATCGGTGCTCCTCTGGCTCGATTCCGATTTGGGCTCCAGATTTGGACGATCGAGAAATGGGAGGGAGACGAAGAATGGACGGTGGCGCTATTTGGAAGGGAAGGGAACGACTGATGATAGGGTTAATTTTTTTAATTTCAAGTTTACCCCTCCGTGTATGTGGGTTGGACCCGGATCCTAAGCCATGAATAATGGATTTGTTTCTTTATTTATTAAAACAAAAAATTGTAGCACATGGTGGGCTGGAAATGACTACACTGCCCTTACATTATTTTCCAGATCTGCACCAAAAACAAGCTTTTCCCTACTCATTTTATAGATCTGCAGACTTCTTCACGATTTAGGGTCCTTCTTCACGAGTTTCAGCTTCCTTCTCTCTCAGCTAGCTCAACAAATTGCATATTGCACTCCTGTGGTTAAGAGGTATCCACTACGAGGCGAGCGACGAGTTAATTCTTCTCCGCATTACATCTTCGAAGGTGAATTGTTGTACGAATGAAGAATGCAGGGAACTCTTGCTCGATAGCGTATCCAACACATTTGGTTTGTTACTGTGGGGATGAGGTTGTGGTTCGAACCTCTAACACAACTGCCAACCTGATGACGTTAGATTTACCGCGTTTATCTCGCCACATTTGAACGACATTCCTCTTGTTTGACTCTGAATTGTGATGATTTCGAATGTATTTGATGAAAAATGTGTTTTATCCCCGTTGGCTCTTCTTTGGGTCATTTGATGTGTTTTCGAGTTGTTTTGATGAGATTTCAGGATTTCCCATCGTAGAGGACTTTTCTACGAGCTTGGCGGTTCAAACGGGGATCAATTTGGAGCACAAATGAGGTTGGAATTGCCGAAAGAAGTTCGGAGCTGGATTCAACTCCAAAAGTGCGCCTTTTGAAGGGAAAAGTGCGCCGGCGCACTTTTCAACCCCCTTCCCGCACTTTTTGCTTTAATTTCGGATTTTGACGAAAATCGGGTTTTTGAACCCAATTTCGAGGAGGGAGGAAATATACTTCATTTTCTGCAATTCTCTTCTTTTTCTCTGACGAAACAGACACTCTCGGAGGTGAAGACGGAGCTTTGGAGACGCGTTTGAGCGAGGATTAGCGAGGATTAACTCAGGAGTTTCAAGGATTAATCGAGATTAGGTCTACTCGGAGTAAGATGTCTTCTTCTCCGGTTTTCTTCTTCTTTGTTTCTGAGATTTCTTCTATAACGATGTCTGGCTAAACCTCTAGGGTTGTTTAGATTAGATGAAGCGCTAGATATGATTTTGTATGGATGATTTCGGGTTTCTAACCAGTTTATGTTAATCGATGATCTTTCAGACTTAGATGCGATTTCTCCTAAACCCTAATTTAAGATTTTTTGATTCTGGCAACTTGATCAATTGTTAGTTTCGGGGTTTATCTTTGAATTGCGGGTCTGACCATGAACGTATTTTATTCTAGAGTTTAGGAGGTCGTTAGGTTCTCCAATAGCTTGACCATAGGATTGTCAGAACCTAATCTCTTTGCATGATTTTGTGGCATTTCACTGTTCTTGATCGTTCTTGAATTCTTGCAAGTTAGCTTGACCATAGGAGCTTGTAGGTTTGATAGAATTGAATCTCTACGGCCTGACCATGGAGTAGAGATTACAAAAGGATTTGCCGAGTCGTCTAGTCTGTTGAATTTCGTCGATTGCATAGTTTCATCCATCTTAACCAAACTAGTGTGGATTCGAGTCTGAACAACCGTCTTAGTCTATCTGAAAAACCCCAATCTGTTGTATTTGTTTTACTTGTTCTTATTGCATTCTTAGATAATTAGTTCACAAACCCAATTCAAACCAACGACAAAAACCCTGAATAGCTTATCTCACAATCGTTGAGTAATAGAGACAGAAAGACCCTTGGGAATAACGATCTCGCTAGAGCGATCTAGCAAGTAAAACTTTGTGTGCATTAATTTGCGCATCAAGTTTTTGTCGCCGGTGCCGGGAACTTTTCTTTTTCTAGGAAAGGCATTGCGCGTCTAAGCTTTTCATTCACTCTTTTATCATTTCTTATCTCCCACATTTTTATACTACTTGGTTTTTCTTGTTTTTGTTGTTTCAGGCAAGATTGCAGGTTCGGAGGAAAAACGGGCCAGTAAGCGCATAGCTGAAAATGGTAGAGTCTTCTACACTCACTTTGGCACTACTCCGGTACCTCCTCCTCCCGCCAAGACACCTAAAGCAAGGAAGAACCTTTTCACATCTTCATCTACATCTTCGCCTTCACCATCCACCATTGCTACTACAGATCCTCCTATCCAACCTGAGATAGAAATTATGGCGGAGAGGACGTTGAAGGATTACGACCGACCGATCATAGATGGGACAACTTCATGCATTCAGATTCCCAACACGGGAACTCGGAATCTGCACATCCCATCTCACTTGATCAACATGATTCAAGCAAACGGGAACACTTTCTCTGGAGGTGTTAATGAGGACCCGAATGCTCATGTGAGGAACTTTTTGAGGCTGGCTCATACAGTCTCTAACAATGAAGCGGATCATAATGCAGTCAAGCTTCAGCTTTTTCCTTTCACTCTGAAGGGTCAAGTAGAACTGTGGTTGTATGATCATCCTGCGAATCACTTCATGGTCTGGCTAAAGCATTCCTAGAAGAGTTCTTCTCCCCTTCCAGAACCGATGCACTCAGGGCACGGATAACTGGTTTCACAAGTGGTCCGGAGGAGAACTTCTATGAGGCTTGGCAAAGATTTCAAGGGCTTCTCCGAGCTTGTCGTCACCATGGATGGGATGGCTATAACAAGTTCTCTATATTCCTCCGAGGCTTGGATTATGAGAAAAGGAAGGATTTCTCTTTACAGCTGAATACAGACTTGGATGATATGACCGCAGCCGCGACTTTGGCTGCTTGCAAGGCCTTTGCCATGAGGATCAAGTCCCTAATGCAAGCTAATCCCTTAAAGGTGGACGACAGGAGTCTGGGGCAAATGAGATTTTCTGTTGATGCCCAATACCCTGTTCCCACAGTTCCTGCACCAGTAGACCTTGTTCAAAGTCAGTTGGAGTTGGATAACTCGAAATTGGAGATGGAAGTGCAGAGATTAAAGCATGAGCTGGAAAGGGCTAAGATAGCTCCTTCACCGGGTGTTCCTACAGCTCCACCGCCAGGGTTCAAGGTGCTTACTCGGACAAAGAATGTATCAGTTGTATCCACTCCATGTTCGAATTGTGGTGGTGCAGGTCATTCAGTCGAGGGCTGTACTTGGAAGTTTGAGAGTGACCAAGACCAACAACAAGAGGAGATTGCTTATGTTTGTCGCCCAAACCAAGGGAATAACTAGAACCAGGGAGGATATCAGAATCAGAACTCCCAATGGCAGAACAGAGGGAACTGGAACAATAACTAGAACCAAGGGGGTTATCAGAGGAATAATGGGAATCAGAATCAGAATTCCCAATGGCAGAACAGAGGAGGCTGGAATAACAACCAAAACCAGAACCAGGATCAGAATAACAACGGTGGTTCGAGCTCTTCTACGCCTAAGTCCTATTCCGATATCATGTTGGACAAAATTTTTGCTGAAACTCAATCAAACAAGAAGGACATCTCACACACCGACTCTTCTCTCAAGAAGCTAGACGATCGGGTGACGGCAATAACCAACTTTCTGAAGGAGATGGGAGTTGGTCTTCTACCTAGCACAGCTCCCTCCTCTTCATCCAACAATGCAGGAGGAAGCAAAAATAAGGAAGAATTTTGTGGAGCAGTTTCTCTTCAGAATGGTACGGAGGAACTGGAGAAGCCAATGGAGCAGTTGTGTCAGAAGGAGCAGCAAAGGAAAGAAGCTACTCCACCTGTCGATCCCTACCAACCAAAAGCACCCTATCCTGCAGCCTTGAATAGACCTGTGCTAAACAAGGAGAATTTGGGGAAAACTCTGATGACAGTTAATAACCAGAAGATGGGAGTTGCTTATTGGAAGAACTTCTTGCAAACCCGGATTATGCGAGGCATATGAAAGAAATTCTCTCCAAGAAGAAGTAGCTGAAAAATGCAGAAGCTGCTGCTGTGGTGGAGGAGCTGAGAAGTGTGATTCCTGACAAGAAGAAAGACAAAGCTGTCAATCCTCTTCCAAAGAACTCCTCTCAAAAGATGAGAGCAGACGAGATAGAGGAGATAGCCTCAATTACCCTCCATGAAGCTCCGAAACAGAGCCACGTGGTGCCAAAGCGACCTGATCCAGGGAGTTTTTTCTTTCCCTTGTTCTATTGCCACTTATTTGATTGATAGAGCTCTTGCAGATTTAGGGGCTAGCATTAGTGTTATTCCTTACTCGTTGTTTGAGCGTCTAGGACTGCCTAAGTTAACCCCTACCACTATGAATATCAACCTAGCTGATCAAACTGTTAGACATCCTAGGGGAATTGCTGAAAATGTTGTAGTTAGGGTGCCTGATAGCTATTTCATGACTGATTTTGTGGTTATTGATTGCATGGAGAGTGTTAACATTCCCCTTATCCTGGACGACCCTTCCTAGCCACTTCTGGTGCACTCATAGATGCAAAGGCTGGGAGGTTAACCTTTCGGGATAGGGAAAAAGTTATTACATTTGAAATTCCTCCACCTGATCCTAATGCGCACTCTTACGCTAAGAAATCCATGTCGTTAGTATTTGAGAATGCTTCAGTATATACGGTGTTTACCGATATGGATCCTCCTAATTCATCTTCATCTTTGCAGGATCAGGTAGCGGCGATGGTATCTACCCAAGATACAGGTGGAGTTAAGAAGAAGAACAAGCCTCCTAAGAAAGCTAAGGCGCCGCCCCATGAAAGTACTCCTACCAAACCCCCAGATGTGGTCCTGGACAAAGTGGAGCTATTTGGACCCTTTGAGGTAGTTGGATTGCGAGGCGACGGTTCATTGGAGTTGTTCCTTGCTAGCGGGAAGAAATTTGTGCTTCAGAGTGGAGCGATGAAGGTATTCTTTCAGGACACGGATGCCAGTCTGAAAGAAGTTCTGAGCTGGGATGTCGCACGTTAGACCAGGTATCGTCTAGCTCAAAGACGTAAAATAAAGAGCGCTTCTCGGGAGGCAACCCGAGTCTAGAGTCTTTAAGTTTTTTTAGTCGAGTCCGTGGTAGAGTCGTGGTGTCAGTTTTGTGTGTGTGTGTCAGTCCCTGAGAGTCAAATTTCATGATTTGGCTGTTTTCAAGCTTCGAATTTAAAGCTTATTTTTCATGAATTAATTGAAATTCGAAGGTAGCAGGTCAAAAAGTGATGTTTTTGGGGGGTAAAAGTGCACCGGCGCACTTTTCGAAGGCTCCGGGCACACTTTTCAATTAAATTTCCAAACTCTCGGCGAAAAAAAAAATCAAAAAGTGCTGTTTTTGGGGGTAAAAGTGCGCCGGCGCACTTTTGAGACCTAAAATTTTTTTTTTTAAAATTAAAAAAAAATTCAGAAAATTTGGAAATTTTAAAAGTGCACTCTTGGTTGATCGCACACACTTTTATTTTATTTTATTGAGTCAGTCTATCTTGTTCTTGAGTTAGTGGTCTATTCTGTACTTTGAAAGCTCTAATCGTGTTGTGAGGTTCTCTCTAGTTTCAGGCTATCCTCAGCTCCCGCCATGATTGTCCGCCGGTACTTCACTGATGCCTTCTCTGGCAACCTTATGATCTGTTTCCTGGTACCCCTAAACACTTTCTTTTTCATGCTAATTGTTTGGTGTGGAACATTGAGGACAATGTCCAACATTAAGTGTGGGGTGGGATGTTTATTTTTTAGGGTTGCTTTGCTGCGATTTCGGTATGTTCTCCATGATTGAATCTTGTTCTGTTCTTGACTTGCTATGCTTAACTGATTTAAAATCTTTCGCAATGATGCTTAGACTGTCTTATCTAGAACTTGTAACCAACATGTTTGAATTGAATTTAAATGAATCCGGTCAGAACATATTTTAGAATCACTTTTGTAGCTTCACTTTGAATTGCACGAAAATGATTCGAACCCGACTAGCAGCTATTGGTGAGCTTTTGATCCGTTGCGCGTAAACTTGCAACTTGTTTCTTTTTGAGTGGCTTTCTTGTACTTGAATGCGTTAGAATTTGCATGAGACCTATTTGAAACCACACGATAACACGAGCACTAGAATGATAGGGGCACCTAGAATTGCTACCTAAGCAGAAGCTGTCCCGATATTAATTCCCGTAGGTGTAAACCTTTGAGCTTGGCCTGTTCTTTCGGTTCGATACTACGTTACAGCTTATTCCCATGTTTTTGTTCACCCCGTTGATCCCTTATGGTAGTGGCCTGAGATTAGCTAACCGGAAGTCGGTCTGTGGTGACTTGCCTATAGCCAGTTAACCAGTGGTCTTAGCTAGTATGTCCAGACGTGTAAACCCCTCTAGTAACTTAAAAAATTTAGCACTTAAAAAAAACAAAAGTTCAAATAAAGTTTCAAGTAGTAGTAATTCGATGGTTTTTAACGTTCTTCTCCCTACATATGGAAGAACGAAAAAAAAAAGAAGTAAACAAACAAAGTGCTAAGTTGCTTGAGGGTATCATAGGACGAGCGTACATTATTCCACCCGTATCTGGTTAGACGGTAGGAATCCTTAGATTTTGATTCGAGGTTAGTCGATTGCTGCGCCGCACCTTACCTTACATCATCATACATCCCTTCATCCATTCATCATAAGCCCGTGTAGTATAGAGTCATTACAGTCCCTAGCAGGGAAGACCTTCTTGACTAGTCGCTCGTGTTGTCAAAGTGGTTGAAATGGTGGTCGAAATGCAAACCTATGACATAATTCGGTCAAGAAAGTGATTGAGAGCTTAAACACGTCCCTAAACACAGAGTGTGAGAGTTCCCTATTGCTATATTATCTGTGTAAGGAAGTCTGGTCGGTTAAGTCGGATTCGTGCTTGATTGGTGTTTGTTACTTGATGTGTGCAGATGATAGTGAGACTTGGATTTGTTTGGTAGATTTTCTTTCATGCGTGGGTTACGTTTTCTGAATGACACAGTCTAGGTTAAATGGTTATAGATTGTACTTCGGTGTAGCTGATCTTGTCATTTGTGAATTTGGGCGAGATTCATAAATTCAATTTGTTTGAGGACAAACAAAAGTTTAAGTGTGGGGTGATTTGATGACGTTAGATTTACCGCGTTTATCTCGCCACATTTGAACGACATTCCTCTTGTTTGGCTCTGAATTGTGATGATTTCGAATGTATTTGATGAAAAATGTGTTTTATCCCTGTTGGCCCTTCTTTGGGTCATTTGATGTGTTTTCGAGTTGTTTTAATGAGATTTCAGGATTTCACATCGTAGAAGAATTTTCTACGAGCTTGGCTGTTCAAACGGGGATCAATTTGGAGCACAAATGAGGTTGGAATTGCCGGAAGAAGTTCGGAGCTGGATTCAACTCCAAAAGTGCGCCTTTTGAAGGGAAAAGTGCGCCGGCGCACTTTTCGAAGGCTCCGGGCGCACTTTTGAGACCTAAATTTTTTTTTTAAATTAAAAAAAAATTCAAAAAATTTGAAAATTTTAAAAGTGCACTCTTGGCTGATCGCACACACTTTTATTTTATTTTATTGAGTCAGTCTATCTTGTTCATGAGTCAGTGGTCTATTCTGTACTTTGAAAGCTCTAATCATGTTGTGAGGTTCTCTCCAGTTTCAGGCTATCCTCAGCTCCCGCCATGATTGTCCGCCGGTACTTCACTGATGCCTTCTCTGGCAACCTTATGATCTATTTCCTGGTACCCCTAAACACTTTCTTTTTCATGCTAATTGTTTGGTGTGGAACATTGAGGACAATGTCGAACATTAAGTGTGGGGTGGGATGTTTATTTTTTAGGGTTGCTTTGCTGCGATTTCGGTATGTTCTCCATGATTGAATCTTGTTCTTTTCTTGACTTGCTATGCTTAACTGATTTAAAATCTTTCGCAATGATGCTTAGACTGTCTTATCTAGAACCTGTAACCAGCATGTTTGAATTGAAATTAAATGAATCCGGTCAGAACATATTTTAGAATCACTTTTGTAGCTTCACTTTAAATTGCACGAAAATGATTCGAACCCGACTAGCAGCTATTGGTGAGCTTTTGATTGCGCGTAAACTTGCAACTTGTTTATTTTTGAGTGGCTTTCTTGTACTTGAATGCGTTAGAATTTGCATGAGACCTATTTGAAACCACACGATAACACGAGCACTAGAATGATAGGGGCACCTAGAATTGCTACCTAAGCCAGAAGCTGTCCCGGTATTAATTCCCGTAGGTGTAAACCTTTGAGCTTGGCCTGTTCTTTCGGTTCGATACTACGTTACAGCTTATTCCCATGTTTTTGTTCACCCCGTTGATCCCTTGTGGTAGTGGCCTGAGAATAGCAAACCGGAAGTCGGTCTGTGGTGACTTGCCTATAGCCAGTTAACCAGTGGTCTTAGCTAGTATGTCCAGACGTGTAAACCCCTCTAGTAAATTAAAAAATTTAGCACTTTAAAAAAAAAAACAAAAGTTCAAATAAAGTTTCAAGTAGTAGTAATTCGATGGTTTTTAACGTTCTTCTCCCTACATATGGAAGAACGAAAGCAAAAAAAAAAAAAAAGTAAACAAACAAAGTGCTAAGTTGCTTGAGGGTATCATAGGACGAGCGTACATTATTCCACCCGTATCTGGTTAGATGGTAGGAATCCTTAGATTTTGATTCGAGGGAGGTTAGTCGATTGCTGCGCCGCACCTTAGCTTACATCATCATACATCCCTTCATCCATTCATCATAAGCCCGTGTAGTATAGAGTCATTACAGTCCCTAGCAGGGAAGACCTTCTTGACTAGTCGCTCGTGTTGTCAAAGTGGTTGAAATGGTGGTCGAAATGCAAACCTATGACATAATTCGGTCAAGAAAGTGATTGAGAGCTTAAACACGTCCCTAAACACAGAGTGTGAGAGTTCCCTATTGCTATATTATCTGTGTAAGGAAGTTTGGTCGGTTAAGTCGGATTCGTGCTTGATTGGTGTTTGTTACTTGATGTGTGCAGATGATAGTGAGACTTGGATTTTTTTGGTAGATTTTCTTTCACGCGTGGGTTACGTTTTCTGAATGACACGGTCTAGGTTAAATGGTTAGAGATTGTACTTCGGTGTAGCTGATCTTGTCATTTGTGAATTTGGGCGAGATTCATAAATTCAATTTGTTTGAGGACAAACAAAAGTTTAAGTGTGGGGTGATTTGATGACGTTAGATTTACCGCGTTTATCTCGCCACATTTGAACGACATTCCTCTTGTTTGACTCTGAATTGTGATGATTTCGAATGTATTTGATGAAAAATGTGTTTTATCCCCGTTGGCCCTTCTTTGGGTCATTTGATATGTTTTCGAGTTGTTTTGATGAGATTTCAAGATTTCACATCGTAGAGGACTTTTCTACGAGCTTGGAGGTTCAAACGGGGATCAATTTGGAGCACAAATGAGGTTGGAATTGCCGAAAGAAGTTCAGAGCTTGATTCAACTCCAAAAGTGCGCCTTTTGAAGGAAAAAGTGCGCCGGCGCACTTTTCAAACCCCTTCCCGCACTTTTTGCTTTAATTCCGAATTTTGATGAAAATTGGGTTTTTGAACCCAATTTCGAGGAGGGAGGAAATATACTTCATTTTCTGCAATTCTCTTCTTTTTCTCTAACGAACCAGACACTCTCGGAGGTGAAGACGGAGCTTTGGAGACGCGTTTGAGCGAGGATTAACTCAGGAGTTTCAAGGATTAATCGAGATTAGGTCTACTCGGAGTAAGATGTCTTCTTCTCCGGTTTTCTTCTTCTTTGTTTCTGAGATTTCTTCTGTAACGATGTCTGGCTAAACCTCTAGGGTTGTTTAGATTAGATGAAGCGCTAGATAGGATTTTGTATGGATGATTTCAGGTTTCTAACCCGTTTATGTTAATCGATGATCTTTCAGACTTAGATGCGATTTCTCCTAAACCCTAATTTAAGATTTTTTGATTCTGGCAACTTGATCAATTGTTAATTTCTGGGTTTATCTTTGAATTGCAGGTCTGACCATGAACGTATTTCATTCTAGAGTTTAGGAGGTCGTTAGGTTCTCCAATAGCTTGACCATAGGATTGTCAGAACCTAATCTCTTTGCATGATTTTGTGGCATTTCACTGTTCTTGATCGTTCTTGAATTCTTGCAAGTTAGATTGACCATAGGAGCTTGTAGGTTTGATAGAATTGAATCTCTACGGCCTGACCATGGAGTAGAGATTACAAAAGGATTTGCCGAGTCGTCTAGTCTGTTGAATTTCGTCGATTGCATAGTTTCATCCATCTTAACCAAACTAGCGTGGATTCGAGTCTGAACAACCGCCTTAGTCTATATGAAAAACCCCAATCTGTTGTATTTGCTTTACTTGTTCTTATTGCATTCTTAGATAATTAGTTCACAAACCCAATTCAAACCAACGACAAAAACCCCGAATATCTTATCTCACAATCGTTGAGTAATAGAGACAGAAAGACCCTTGGGAATAACGATCTCGCTAGAGCGATCTAGCAAGTAAAACTTTGTGTGCATTAATTTGCGCATCACAACCCAATCGAGACTTCTACGGTTGCCGAAATTGGACTCCAAAGGTAGATATTCAAAGCCGCAAGTTCGATTTTGGCAATGTCGCTCACAATGATACTTTCTTGTCATGATTTTTTCATAGGGGAAACGCGGATGCAATTTCTTTGTTTGGTGCGACTTCGTCCCAACAGAAGCTACGGACAAGGCCACGACAAGTTCAGTGCAATATGCTCAAACCATCCACAGGTTGCAACTGGAGAACGCCAGGCTTAGGAAGGAGAACGACGATCTGACGAAACGACTGCATTTCCTTCAAAAACAAATGCACAACTTGCACCCTGCAACTGTTGAACAAGAAGACGATGTTTACTTCGATGGTTCAAACGATATAGCCACGAGAGTTACGCGATTGGAGGAGTTTCTTGGGTCCTTACGTTGTTGAATATATTTTATGTGTACACGTTATTAACATGTCCACACAAAATACTTGTATCGTAGGTTGTGTACTTCACTCTCTCGTTAATTACTTCCCATATGAGAGAGTCTCAGTTAATTACTTCCAATGGTTTTTGTTCACTTTGCTCCCTCGTTGTTAAATAATGCATCTTTTGAGCTACTCAATAGTCATACATAAGCAACTGCAGTATCACAATCACAATGGTATTCCGATTACCAATTAATATATATATTACGCCCACAAAACTGTGGGAAGCTGATTATGTCCACATCAATGCCATTGTTCATACATTGCATAGTCATCACAGTTACTAAACAACATAAACCTGATGATGTCCAACAGCATCACTACCATTGTTTATATACATCACATAGCCATCAAAAATTCCTAAACAACATAATAGAGGATTGACTATATCGCCAACCCGTAAACTCCTTACAAAATATGAGAGACAAATTGTTGTTCTCTCAGTCTTCATACCAACCCCACATACTTAGTACTGCCAGCACACGATTACTCCAGAATCCCCCAGATGAACTCCAGCTTCTCATCCGTCGGAAGCTGAAAGAACGTTGTCGCATCCCCATCATCGCGGTTCAGATGCCTCAGGACCCTTGTACATTGATTTCCCGTCAGCTCAGGAAATTTTGCCAACTCTGCATACAAAGATTGCCTCCTCACAGCTAGAGCTGGCAAAAAGCTGACCCGACTCAGCTCGACTCAATTTTACAAAAAAATTAAATAGGCTTAAAGCCAACATTTCAAAGCTAGCCCAATTTTAATAACTAAAAAACCTTCAAACTAAGCAAACTGCCAAATAATTTACCCATAATATAATGAATAAATGCCCCGATAAACCCCCAACCCGATGAGCCCGCCCGCCCAACCCGCCCGTTTGACAGCTCGACTCACAGCCACATTGCCTTCAATGCAGTAACTCGCAACAATTTTACTGAAATTTTCAGATGCATCTGACATTGCCGATGTGATCTGTGCGCGATCCTCGTCAGTGAACTGCTGTCTAGACCGCTTACTTCCAGATGACGTGCCAACCTCTTTCCCCTTTGCAGTGGCACGTTTTGATGTGATATCAGCCTCAGCCTCCTTCAGTAATGTGGCATCCATATCAATGCCCTAATTGATGAGATCTTCCATCACTGCATTGTGATCCATGTTAACAGGAATTGTGTACGAATCGACATGCTCCACGGTGTCCTCTTCGATGTAGTTATCTGTTCCTGAATGATGGATGATCTTGCTAGCAGCATCACCTGGCTGAACCGCATGCACACCAGTTGCTTGTTGCACACCGAAAATGACACTCAAATCATCATAACACAACAAAGGTTTGTTGTTCAGCCCGCTTGCTTTAGGATGACTCTGCATTGTGAAAGTCAACAACAAAAGAGCACTTTTATTTCACACGAACATACAGTTGAAACCACTAACAACGGGAACATGAGTACATGAAACGAAGCTATAGCCAAACTAACATACTAACATACAATTCAAACCAAGCTCCAACAATGTTTATTCATATTAACATACAGTTCAAACCGAGCTATTACGTATACATAATGATCACAAATGAAACACATACAACGTGGAGGACACATTACATAGAACAAGAGTACCTTTACCCAGCCAACGAAGATGTGTCATCAGCGACCATGCATCCTAGAATATCGTCCCATCCGAAGCCACTTACTTGTTTCAGTTGTAGGGTTGCCACAAATTTGTCCTTGAAGTACCGGACCTTTGATTTCATGTGTGGCACTGCTAGAAGCTCGCAGTTCTCCAGTTTGTCACGCATCATCTTCTCTAGAGCCTTCAGATGTGGCAGATTGAAGTTCCCCTTCGTTACCAGTTTATTGTCTGCCATCTCTCTCATACACATGATTAGAGTTTGCTCCTCAAGTTTCGTCCACGACTTGTACTCCTTTGTGGCATCCGAACTTGACTTCGCCATTTGAGTTTTTTGTCTACTGATAGCACATACACAAATAACGACAAGCAAACCAGTCAGCAACATGAGATTACACATTCATATAAACCATTCAAACATAAACAAAGAAGCTTATGAGTCGTACCTTCGACTTCAAACAAGAGTGTGAGGATAGTAGCAGTGATAATAGTGCACCTTTAAACCAAAGAAAATGCAGAAGAGCAATTAGTGCAGTTCCAACCACCCATACTCGGTACAGTGACTTGGAGTTGACAGTTTGAAAACTTGTACTGAGTAATATTTACACCCTTGCGACTGAGTAGAATATCAGCTGCTTCTTTGACATAAAGCAACTCCCATACATAGGTACTAGTGCAGCCTACAGACCCATCAAGACATAATGCACAACTTGACCCAACAATCTTTTTCCTTGGGGTTCTAGCACAGATGTACTCATTGTTGCTAAGAATGCTGATGCAATTTGCAGTTCATTTAAATTTTCTGTCCAAGCATTCATCACAACAGTTCACCAAACCAGCAACATGAAACGAAAACACTGTAGTAGTTGAATTGTTGTGCCTATCTAACTAAGCTGGCCATTCATAATTCAACTTCTCTAACTGATAAAGGTTTAATTGACATTGTGCATACATCCATTGTCTACTTCGATCCAAATAGAAACATGCATCGACTGCTTTGTTTAACAAAACACAAACTTGTAGTAGAAAAAGTAGCAGCAACTACTTTGGTTAACTTACAGACTTTATTCGTACAAACTGGAAATCAAATTATTCTCTCGACAAACATGTTCGTGGAACTCAAATCAGTACTTGAAGACATGAAATTATGGGAAATCAAATCGCTACACATTGGAACCTCAGTTAGTACACCAATTGAATAGAAGGGACCTGACTTTGTGCTCAGAAGCTAATGACCTCGATGAGCCCACATATCTTCGGCCAAAGTATGTCTGAACTGAGTCCACTCAGCGGTAGCTTCAACATAGTTGGGGGTATCATCCATAGACTCCATGAATGTACTCTCTACCACCAGAAGGGGAACGTACGCCAACTCGAACACATCAGGTCCTCCCTCGCAACGGATGAAGTTATGTAGCAGGCAGCAGGCATTGAAGAACAAGTCGACCATTTCTGGGGAGAACCATGACGTATCACGTAAAAGAGTCCATCGCATCTTGAGTATTCCAAAGGCGCATTCAATCACGTTCCTTGCCTTCGAGTGCTTCATGTTAAAAAAATCCTCTAGCGTCCTAGGACGGTTGGTCCCCGTACCCCACTCCTGGAGGTGGTAACGTTGACCCCGAAATGGTGCCAAGAACCCTCGAGCGTTCATGTACCCAGCGTCGCAAAGGTAATAGTTACCTGCATCGTAATACATGTTACATTGTGAGAGCTCTGAATATAAAGATGAGTTGCCTCTATGTGAAACACACTACATTAGACAGATGCATGCCACACTTAACAAATCAGTTGTGAACATTTGAATCTTTCAGGCAATGAAACTAAGCAATCAAAATATACCACAACAGGAAACCTATTACAACAGGCAACCTGAATGACAGCAGAATATAGACTAACCAGTGGGAACACGCAGACCCCTAGAATGAGAAAGGGCATCACGCAACACCCGACTATCGTGCGCCGAACACTCCCAACCAGCTAAAGTGTAGATAAATTGCAGATTTTGATTGCACACAGCTAAGCAATTAATGCCTGTTGTGCCCTTCCGGGTACGATACCGTGACTGATTTGCCGTCGTCGTGCACATGGTGATAATGGTTTCGTCTAATGCTCCGAGCAACCCTACAATGAGTAGGGTGTGACAGAGAGATTAGAAAAAATATTCAAACAATAGTACAGTTGCGATCATTCACCTTAAATAGCTTCCACTGATGATCCGAGCAGTTTTCAGGAACAAGGGTAGGCTTTTCTAGGAGGATGATGTGGAGGTTCAACACGGCTTGAAGGATGCCCCGAATGGTATGACAAACAGTCTCCCCCAACCGGTGGAATAATGTTTGACATGTTCTATTTTTCGCATTGTGGCCAATCACGAGTAGAAACATGGCTACCATCTCATCAACGTCCATGTTTTCCGTGCTCTTTAACCCTCCTTCAGTCTCTAGTATGTCACATAATTTCCAAAAGATGCGTTTCTTCATTCGGAGCATGTTGATGCAATTCACATCAGTGGTCTGTGTGGTATGCGATAGGAAACCACTTCTATAGACTTCGAGACCATACTGTAAGGGTCTTGGGACTTCTCCTTCGTCTTCATCTATGGAACAAGTACGTCTAGTGAACTCTGTCAACATAGCGACGACCTGTTGCATTAAGTGAAACCACAAGGCGACAATATAGACAATACCGCGTCGACGTTGATTAGCCGACTGGCGTTCCATTCCTATCAGTGTAGTCCCTAAATCTTCAATCTGACATAACTCGGGACAAACCATTCGTTAAGCAAGGAAATGCACAATATGTGGTGGCATGTATCAACAAGATGCGTAGTCAGACAAGCATGCTAAACCATCCATAGAAGCCGAGATGCAATTATACCGATACTAATAGCCTACAAATGGTGTTTGAAGCAAACATGGGTCGAACATTAAAGCACATCCAACTTTCAAACTGACCGAATTATTCTGACTTTGGGTGAATTTGGATATAGCGGCTTGGAGCAACGAGGTGAGTCGATTGGAGACAGTATTGTGTGTGCGCCCTAAACCGGTTGATCTGAATCTACTACTTTTTTCCTCAACTAACAAAAATGAAGGAGGAGAGCGATGACTCGTCGGATATGTAATGCTAAAAAAACGCAGAATAGGAAGATGATTGAGTTCGACTTACCTGTTGTGGGTGCTCGATCGTGGGATTCAGACTTCCGAAGGTCTGTTTTTTGGCATCGCTGAAGGAAGCTGTTGTGCGGCTGCTACGAGAAGAAGGAGGAAGATGGGATTCAACTTTGGGTTGATGATGAGTAGTTGGGAAGGGCATTAATGGAAAGAGGAGTGATAAATAAAAGTGGGTTCATCTGAATGTTTGAGTAATTCAGAATTTATTGGGGGGGGGGGGGGATCAATTCTAAAAATACGGGCTGGAGAGGAAATTGGGCCCGAGGAGTTTGTCCAAATACAAAACTCTATCATGTTAAGGACCAAACAAACAATGAATTGTGAGAATTATGTGTTTTGCCAAAACTCAGCCCAGGTTGCACCATAACAAACGACCCCTCAGGCCTAAAAACGTATTGCAGCTCTCGTTTCTCGTAGGTTAGACAGAGACTTAGTAAACGAAGAATGGCTTTTCTTTCTTTGTTCTCAGATCATTGTGCTTAGTAAATACTTTCATAAATTAGTCAAATCAAGAAGCCTTGAAGTTGGATGAAAGCTTATATGAATCTCTAATCCAATTGAGATTAGATGATGATACTGTTGGATATATGAAGCTATGATGTTTAGTTATTGAAGTGATGTCGTTTAAGTCAATTTAGTTGAGTCAAACTTAGTTTGTTGCATTTGTTAATTAGCCAGTTAAAGTAGGAGTTTGTTAGCTGAAATTTGGGAATTTGTCAGTAGTGGGCAATCGTGTGCTGCAACACTCAAACTGTTGTGTACTTAGTCTTATTCTATCTTCAATAACAATCGTTGAGTTTGCTTTACTTTCCTATCAACAGATACTGTTGGCTCTTTGATTTCTCCTATTTCCATGGAGGGAGTTAAAGTTGTGTTCTTCTCTATGGTGACTGATAAAGTCCCCTGGCCCTAATGAATTCTCAGCTACATTTTACAAGTTTGTGTAGGAAGTTGTAGGTGATATATTTAATTTCCTTGCTTACAAATGCTTCTTGGCAGTTGGTGTGATTTCTAAGGAGGTAAATTCTATAATCCTTACTTAAAAATGTTAAGGGTGTGGCAAAGTTAATTGGAAAATGAATGAGCTCAGTTTTATTAGTCTTAACCAGTCTACTTTCATTAAAAACATACGGATTAGTGATAATATCATGAGACTTTTAGTGGATGTAATGTTAGTCGTATCTCACCTAAATGTGTTGTTAAGATCGATTTAATGAAGACTTTTAATTCCTTTGGATTGGAGTTATTGGTTGTCTGTTTTGAAAGCCATGAAATTCCCCCACTCACTTTATTGGTTGGATTCAGAAATGTCTAAACTCAATTATGTTTAGTGTCTATATCAATGGAGGGCTTGGTGGTTATTTGCATGTGAAGAAGGGGTTGAGACAAGGAGACCTTTTGTTTCCTTATCTTTCTAGTGTTGCCATGGAACCTTAATCTTGCTACTGGTAAAGGTTTCTTGCCTTATCATCTGTGATGCAAAATTCTTGTGTGACATATTTATGATCTGCGGATGAATTATTGATTTTCTCAAGTGGCTTTCTATTGTCGGCTAGAGTTTGGAGTATCTGCCATATACTATATGACTTATATTGGATTTCAGCGCTTGACATCTTAGTTTCAAGTTTGGTTCTTTAGTACTAGTTTGATATCTTGGATTATCCTTGTTACATGGAAGCTTAGTACTTCTGCTTGTCGTCCCTTGATTCAAACAATTACTACACATATTACAGGCTGGCATGCCCGTTATTTATCTTATACTGATAGAACACATCTTATACAGGCTATTTTATTTAGTATGATGCAGTGCTATCATTTACTCTAGTCTAGTGTGGATGTTGATGTTAAGAAGAAGGCAAAAGTGTCAGGGGCAAAGCTTTCCACTCCTAAGATATATAAGGTTTAGCCTTTGGGTATCCACGATATCAATACGTGGAACAGAGCTTGCTGTATAAGGCATATATGGAACATCTTACAGTTGAGTGGGTTTATTTGGGTGGCATGGGTTTCTAAATATAAGATCAAATCTTCTAGGTTTTGGAATGTTAAGATTCGTGTTGGGTCTACATTTTGTTTCTAGTCTTATTAGTGGACATAATGGTTTATTATAGAATGGGAAACCAATGGTCAGCTTCACTGCAACTCGTGTATGAGATGATATCTGTGTAAAGCATCCTCGAGTAATTTGGTACTCTAATTGGAAGGAACCAACCATCCCTTGATACTCTTTCTTGGCTAGGCTAGTTTATTTGAACTCAATCCCGACTACAACGAAGTTGATCTCTTGGGGGCATTACTTGTGATAATTAGTGAAATCAACGTAGAGTTTACAACTTGAGTCCATTGTATATAGATTTTTTTTTTATGAATATTGTATATTTTTTTTTAACAAAAATATATTAAAATGGTACAATACAGGGCATATGGGCATATGGCTCATCTGAAAAAAATACAATACAATACAATACATGGGCTTGTAATGGTCATACCAATCCATATGGTCAGTAGTCCAATCCAACAGTTGAAAAGGGATGGAGCCTAGCCACAGGGACACAAACCAAAGGGTTAGCCCTTGGAAGTGTAAGCCCAACTCCTTCTTCCATATCGACAACATTACTCCCACTCCCATGATCTCCATCAACCTTCCACTCGAAGCACTGAACCATTATGGCCAACGTTGTATGCACCATATGAAGAGCAAGCGTAGTCCCAGGGCACCCTCTCTTTCCGCTCCCGAATGGCAACATCTCGAAATGTTGTCCCCTCACCTCCACATGCGACCCCTTTCCATCGATGAACCTCTTGGGCCTGAACTCTAGTGGTTCCTCCCAGTGGTTAGGGTCACGACCAATGGACCATACGTTCACAAACAGTCTCGTCCTGGCCGAAATGTTGTATCCCTGGATCTCACAATCCTCTGTCGATTCTCGCACGATTAGTGGCCCTGTTGGATGGAGCCTCAACGTCTCTTTGACCACGGCTTGGAGGTAAGGAAGGTTCAGAATGTCCGATTCCTGGACCATTCTCGATTTCCCCACCACAGAATCAATCTCTTGTTGGAGTTTGGTTAGGATATCCGGGTGGTTGATTAGCTCCGCGAGTGCCCATTCTGTGGTGATTGCCGATGTGTCCGTCCCTGCTGCAAATATATCCTGCACCCATTAGCTTATATTAACACATTTTTTAACAATGAGTACATAGTGAATTAGATCAAAGTAAGCATTTTGTTAAGATAAGATTAGTGGTAGTAAACATAATTAGTATATGATAGCCAATTATTACCAGGATAAAAGCCTTGATATTTTCACGACTCAATCTGATTTCTGAACTCTGATCCTCAGATATATCCAGCAACACGTCAAGCAAATCCTTCACTTCTTCTTCATCCTCCTCGCAACCGCCATTCTTCTTCTTCTTCTTCCTTTCTTCTTCATGCTCGTTGATGATCCTCTCCATCATCGAATCAAACTTCTCCCTTGTAGCCTTGAGCCTCTTCCCAAACCCCTGCAGATCCAAACCTTTACAGAACCAAACAAAATCCGCCAAATTAAACTTTCCCGTAAGCTCCGCCGTCTCCCGAATCACCTCCCTCACCTCATCCGCCTCCCCATCTCCGCCGTCGCCGGAGCATCTCTCCCTCATCGCCATCCTCGAAATCACGTTATTTGTCAGCCGGATCAGCTCCCTTCCGACGTCAATCATTTCCCCTGCTTTCGCCCGCTTCAAAACCCCAAGACAGAATAATTCCGTCTCCTCCCGTCTTAGAAACGCCATCCGGTCCAAAGTCCGACCTCCTAGAAGCTCCGACATGCAGAGCTTCTTCATGAGTTTCCAGTAGGGGCCGTGCGGGGCGAAGGAGAAGTCCGCCGATCCGTAGGTGAGATAGTCGATTGCGGCGGATCCGGGTCGATCCAAGAAGGAGGACTCATGGGTCTTGAGGAACTCTTTGGCGGTCTCCGGGGAGGAAGCGACGACGCAGGGGACGGAACCTAGGGAGATCCGGAAGAGTGGGCCGTGGCGGAGGGCGAGCTTGTGGAGTGCTTGGTGTGGAATCGGGGCGAGCAGGTGGAGGTGGCCGATGATCGGAAGTGCGAACGGTCCGGGTGGCGGGTTCGGGGAACCGGGTCTGGTTTTGGTGAAGAGGGTCTTTAGCAGGAGTAGTGTGATACAGAGGAATGCGATTACAGGGTAGAATTGGGAACTGGAATCCAACATTGTTTATGCCTTTATCGGAATGTTTGATTGTTCGGAGCTTTGATTTAGGGAATTATGAATCCTAGGAAGTTCCGAGGGGAGATGGGTTTTATAAATGGGTGGGATTTGGAATATTGGGTAAAGTTTAAACACAAAACTACAACCGCCGGCGGAAGCAATCTTTCTTTAGGGTGCTGCCGGCACAGCACTATTATGACTAATTAGTAATTACAGATTGAGCTTTCATTGATTCCTTTGGAAGATTCGAAAGACGACTTAGAGGGGGACATTGCTGGTATTATTGTGAATCTATGACTTTCTCTGACAAACAAGCTCCGCCGAGAAATGGTCAGACAAATACTAGTTTACTTGTACTTGACGATGGCCTGATTTGTGAAGCGGTAAACCTTGCTTGAGCCCGTTGGCGTCCTCGCAATGTTTTAAGTAGAGGTGCCAAGGCATTAAACAACTTTCAAAAGCCTCTGTTTCTTCATCGTCTGTCCCCTACTAAGATTGCCGATGCAAACATGAGATCTATTCCGCCTCCATAAGCAAATCCTCATAATAAAAGATGTTAGCTTTTGTGAACGCTATGTTTTTTTTTTATAGGCATGGCAAAAGTCCTTACGAAATATTATTAATAACACGCAGTAAGCATACACTAATGAGGTTATATTTTAGCCAATACAAAAGTATGAACACTATGGTGACGCAGAGTAAATTGGTTAGTGGCGGTATATTATTGGTCTATTAATTTATTTTGAAAATTATACTATTAATACACGATTTTATTTCAAATTATAATAACATACCAATTAAAGATTGATTTAACAAAATAAAAACTCGGTTAACGGATTAGATAGACATTACAAACTGAAAACCAATCGGAATCACAAAACAATTGGCTTATCAAAGGTAATACCCTAAAAAAAATTAAGTGTAATATACTAGAAAATGATAACAAAGCTAACGGAGATGTAAATTTTATCAATTAATTAGGGTGTAAGTTGTAATACATTTTATGTTTATGTACTAAACTTATATTTTTATTTTCTCCTAATCAATAATATGCTACCAGTACGGCTGTAAATGAGCCAAGTCGAGCTTGGCTAGGCTCGGGCTCGGATCGATAAAGTGAATGGTTGGCTCGAGCTCTGCTCAGACTCGATTCGAACTCAAACTCGGCTCGATAAGGAAAATTGTAGCTCGGACTCGACTCACAATGACCGTTAACTATAGACTCATTTACTATCGAGACAGCTAGCGAGCCGACTCATTTACAAACAAGCCGAGTTTTGAGCAAGCTTTTTAGTCGTTTTCTTGAATCGAGCTGCTTAGCTCATCAACAACCCTAGCTAACACAAAGGAAGTGACAAGTTTGTAATGAATATCATGTTATATGGTTGATGAAAAATACTTATAAAATGGTTACGAAAATCATTAGTAAATAAATCGACCCAAATTTATAATAATTCATTCCAAACAATACACATTTCACAATCACTACCACACCATGAATTTAATTACAAATTACACCACAGACAAAAGGTTCAATCTCACAATTGGCACACTCAACAAAGGACTAGCCCTACCAAGTGTGAGTCCAACACCATCCTCTTCCATATCAATCTCACCATCACCACTAATTTTCCAATCAAAGCATTGAATCATCGCAGCCAATGCCGTCGGCACGAATCGTAGAGCCAACGAAGCCCCCGGACAACTCCTTCTCCCACTTCCAAACGGTAACAACTCAAAGTATTGTCCCCTAACATCCAACATATTACTCTTCCCTTTCCACCCTCCCCCATGAACCTCTCCGGCTCGAACTTGTCCGGATCATTCCAATGATTTTGATCCCTCCCCAGGGACCATATGTTCACGAACAACGTTGTCCTAGCTGGGATAGTGTAGCCTGCGATTGTGCATTCCTTGGACGATTCTCGGGCTACTAGTGGTCCAGTTGGGTGGAGGCGGAGTAGCTCTTTTAGTATGGCTTGTAGGTATGGAAGGTTTTGAATGTCTGATTCTTGGACTAACCGGTTTTTACCCACAACCGAGTCGATTTCTAGCCTTGCTTTGTTCATTGCGGAAGGGTGTTTGATGAGTTCAGAGATTCCCCATTCTATTAGTGTTGAAGATGTGTCTGTTCCTGCACCAAATATGTTCTACCAAGCAACATAAATCAAGCACTAATTACAAACATCAATATAAAAATAGTGATGAAATTTGATATTTACCATTATAAAAGCTTTGATGTTCTCCCTTGTCAATTTCATCTCTGCATTCTCATCTTCATAAATATCTAGCAACATATGAAGAACATCCTTATTTTGCTCAAAATCATTTCCTTCAATCTTCATCTTCATCCTCAACTCTTGATGTTCTTCAATGATCCTCTCCATCATAACATCATACCTATCCCTCACATCCTTAAGCCTCTTCTCGAATCCTTGAACATCCCAACCAATCATCTTAACGAACCAAAATGTGTCCGACAAATTGAACTGCCTCCCTAGCACGCTCATCTCCTTAACCAATTCCCTCACCTCCTCGGCCTCCTCCTCGTCCTCTGAACACCTCGTGCTCAGCATCATCCTCGAGATCACGTTGTTTGTAAGCCTGATCAGTTCCCCTCCAACGTCCATTAATTCTCCACTTTTTGATTTTTTCCAAGGCCCTGTTAAGGAACCGGTTTAGCTCCTCGGCTCGAACGGGAAGAAACCGATCAAGGGTTCGAGTTCCCAGGATTTGGTTCATTACCATCTGCTTCATGAACTTCCAGTACGGCCCATAGTAAATGGTGGCGAAATCGGCTCCACCGTAAGTTAGGTAGTGAAGGTTGGAGATTTTGGGTCGGTTTAAGAAGATGGATTCGTGGGTTTTGAGGATTTCTTTGGCGAGTTCGGGTGTGGAGGCGAGTATGCATGATTTCGAGCCGATTCGGAAGTAGACAAGTGGGCCGTGGAGGGTTGAGAGTTTGTGAAGAGAATGGCAAAGGGATGGGCTAAGGTGGTGCATGTGGCCTATAATTGGAAGGGCTCTTGGGCTAGGGGGTAGCTTGCAGAGCTTGGTTTGGATAACTGTTACGAGAAAGATTATGGTAACAATGGAGATGAGAAAGAGGATTGCAGAATCAAGTTCCATGGCGGCTTATTGTCCAATTTGATGTTTTTTCAGACTGTGTTCGTAAGTATTATAGTGGTTTTAATAAAGTTTAAATGATAACTTTATTTTTTCTGGACGTCTATCTCATCATCATATATATTAATATTCAAAATTCGTACAAATATATGATAAAGCATTGCATTTTTAAATGTTTGAATTATAGGAAGTTATGATAGCAACACATCAACTATGCTATTTTAATAAAAAAATAGCTACACATCAAACATCAACCTTAATTCTGAGGGAAACAATTACCTACTATGTATATAGTTATTTTCTTATATACTTTGGTCCACATAATTGTTTTTGAAACAAAAAGGTTAGCAGATTTCTGTTGTAATTCGTCCAAGGTTTATGTGGCTTAACAAAGGCTTGTTATCGTCAGAGTTTCTCAAAGAACTATTAAGACTTTGTAACATTTTAAATATCAAAGTCGTTGTAGTATAGTGGTAAGTATTCCCGCCTGTCACGCGGGTGACCCGGGTTCGATCCCCGGCAACGGCGATTTTTTAACAGCTTCCTAGAATCATTATGCCTGCTTGTTTTTTGACTACAGGTGCTGCCCGGCCCAGCAATGAGCAAACGTTCTTTGGATTTTTTAAGTTTTAGCTCTCTTTTCTTCTTTATATTTCAAGCTCCGACACTGAATTATTGTACTCATAGATCCTTCAGATCGATTGGCAACACAGAGCAGAGGGTATTGAGTTTTACTTCTTTGGTTCTGATAAAACTGTTTTGTCCTCAGCTGCTCTAAGTTTATTTTTTGCATGGACAGAGGCTTACTGTAAAAATTGTACTGTATCGGTTGCTTGTACTCGTTCAACCATGTGCCACAAATAAAGTTGGTAAATAAAACTCCCAAAATAGTTTACAAGTTCATAGTGTGCCTATCAGCCAAAATTGTGGGTAACTGTAAGAAAATTGTTCCAATTACAACATTAGTAACTGTAAGAAAGATCCTTTTACCCAACAGCTGCAATGTTCTATGAACCTAATAAGACATCGCCAGTCAACACTCCCCGCAAAGGTGGAACAGAACTGTTACAAAGTGGAAGACTTGCTACCAAATCAATAATTTCTTCTACTCTGAACCCACCTCCGGAAATCTCTGAAGCTTTTCGAGAAAATAACAATGTATACATTCAATGTCTTCCTGATTCATACCCCTCTCATCGCACCACGCTTCGAGTGTTTGATTTAGTCACTGATTCCACAATCCTAAACATCCACCTATCAAGCAATCCTGCAATTGTTGGTGGAAGATGGTTAGAGACACAAACTGAAGAAATCCGCAGATTCAAAGTCATTATTGGATGATGCCCAAGAATAAAACTGAGAATACAAACCTGTTAAAGCAAATGTCCCCCCTAAAACAGCACAAAGCCGAGTGATGAAATGGAGGAAACGCCGCTTTTCTTCCTTGATTGTGACCGTGATTGGTGATAAATCATACAAAAAATAAACAGCTGCGAGATAAACAAAGACAATTATAAATTACCTGGAAACTAAAACCCCAATCCCTCCCTTGTTCGTAAGACAGGAGTAATTCAACCAACCTGGCCATGACCTGTCAACGTCTTTGATCGGTGAAAAGTATTCAGTAACTGAGAATTGATTACTCGGTACAACTTCCTTAGAGATGTATCTGTACTCAGTTGGAACAATCTGCAAGAGATTGTAGAAGCTTTGGACCAATAAGTTTTTATGAAAGCACAATAAGAATGAGAACAGTTTGAATACATGAACCAAGAAGCTACCCAATTACAATCGAATCGACTTCAAATACTACATGGCAATGATCAGAAGGCGATGGTCTAGCAAACACATATTATTTCAGAAAGAGCATTTTCTACATATATAGAGATCTATCAGCTTCAAGTTGAAGCAGGACAGAAACACAAACTCACAAGCTTTAGCATAAAAAACTAAGATCTGGTATTTTCCAGCTGTGCGCCCTATTTGAATGTTTCTGTGGAACCACAAACTCACAAAGCTTTAGCCATACTGCAAAGATTACTCAGCAGCAAACGCCGTACCTTGATATAGTATTTGAATATTCCACTAGTATCATGTATAATCCTCTCCGTCTCATCAAGAGGGTTGTGGATACCTGGGTAATTTGGCCCAAATGATAGATTGTTAATGATGTGACTCACGTTCACATGCTTAGGTCCTCCAAAAATCTGCAATGATACAACAAATAATGCATAAATTGACAGCTTAAACACTACATGGCCAACAGTTCGGTTGCTTTTAACCTTTGAGAACTGTAGAACATTTTGCAAGGTAAAAAATATCTATCATATTATCAGCAGACAAATCACAAGCGCAAAAACTGCAAGGATGAATTCTGACCATCTGTGCAACGAAAATGTTCAACCCATGAACTGAAATGTGGAAGTTTCCAGCAACACGTTGAACATCTAAGGTACCGTAGACCTGCATATACATCACATTCAAAACAATAAGGAAGCCTTGTATCTACATTTCAGGGCATTAACACTATTTGAGTGTTCAGAGTGAGTTACCCGACATCCTTCTCCATTTGTTAAGGCTTGCTTCATCTTCTTTATCATATTTTCAGCCTCTTCATCAAAGCCTTGCATGTGAAGTTGTTGGTCAAGATCATCCTGATGATCTTTATCATCTGCACAGTTTGCTCTCAGGTCATTGGTCTAAAGATTTCAACTATTATTTTTATTGACATGATTTATGCTCAATGATGCCACTTTGGCAACTTATAGGGGGTCAGTTGAATTATACATAGACTAATATGGATACTGTAAATTATGTAAAAAGTTCATACTGACAGCAGAAGTTTGTGGGAGATTGGTGCCAAGAAAATATACTGCCAACCTAAGCATCAAAGCTAACTAAGAAAAGACGTGGTTGGTCACAAATTCAGTTTTGACTATACCAAAACATAGTCAGTCAAGGGCTTTGATATAGTCTTTTAGGTTCGCTTTGAACAAAACAGAACAGCGGATATTAGTGAATAATCTAGTTGAAGAAAAGTAAAATCGTTCATGAAAAAGACATTGTATGGACTGAATTTAGTCCTTTTCGGAGTGTTATCCAAAATTATTACGTTTGTATTTTCGTAAACAAATTTTTCAAAATCATCTTTCATGTCTTCACTCTGGTTCTCTTTGTGTTCTGGCTAACAAGTTGTATATACATGTTCCTTAAGTTGCATATACTTTTTTTTATAAATGAAAGCAGTGTTCCTTTTCAACTTGCATATATCTGCAACCCTCAAACTTCCCAACCTTTCAAATTGACAACTTTCCAAATGGAAATTTAGAGCTATCATTACTAAAATGAAAGTATTGAATAGAGAAAAATTATGCTACTTTAGAGACAAGAACCTAACCCCTATGCAGGTTCCAATACTGTAAAACTGATTTATGAAATTCCATACAACTCAGACATCAGTTCTTCAACTGAAGGTGTTTTATCGATGTGGAGAAATGTTACCATGCTTGTGACTGTGTTCCTTTTCCACAAGGTCTGTCAAAAATTCAGTGCCAATGATCTCGCCATGACTGTTCAGACGAAGCTGCAAAAGTCCATTTTTGTAAGTAATGTAACAAAACATTCTCCAAGCAATTAAAGCAAAGGTTTCAACAAGACACGCAAACAAATGTGTTGATCAATGACTACAAAATGGGCATCCCACCCATAGAAAAGAGCGGTGAAATTTGTAAGAAACACTTATGCCAGGCCCTGAATCCCAAATAATTCTTAGATCACAATATTGCTTGATAAACATGATCTAATCCATGTTGTTTGTCGAATGAGGAAACAATGCCTCCATGGAAAATATTTCAAATATTCCATATAAACCATTGACATAAAAAAATTTCCCATCTAAAACATGATGCTTTTCAATGATCACCCATCTAGATGCATCGTGACTTCGGAATCATGAGGTTATCATGTCCATGGTGTGAACACTAATACCAGTCCTTCACCAGAAAAGGTTATACTTGTTGCCTTGAGTATTTATAGATCAAGAACCACCTACTAGCTCAAACTTTCCATACAATTTCAGGGAATACAACAACTACACAAGCAATGGATAGGCTGAACCTCCGCACATTTCTGAGATAAGTTCAAATTAAAATGAAAAGGATCCAAAAAAGAACATTCTAGAAAACAAAATATCAAGAATTCATGAGATTATGCCTTAGAACTACAAATTAAACAGAAATCAACTCAAGAAAACATCTCGTCATAAATCACACCCATCCCAAACCATAGAACATAGTGGATAGGTAGGGCTAACCATTTAAATAACAATGATTTCAGTACAAGTAATAATCATCATCCTAAACCATGAACAACCAGAAAATCCATGAAGTTAGGCTTCAGAATTAGTAATTAGCATCCAGCACTCCGACCCAAAAAACATCAAATCATAAAGTGTCGCTCAATTCCAATCCCTAAACGCCTGAATACTGACTAGAAATAACCATTTCATTCACATTGAATTTAGTGCAAGTAATGATCATCATAACTTTGCGGGTGAAGGTTGATAAAAAATAACTTTGCAGGTGAAATTATTACTAGGGAAGGAGTGTGATCTTACTTTCCATATGCTTGTATCAAGATCCACTTCATGCTTGCCAGACATGTCAATAGCATCTACACTTAATACTGAGAAGAAAAGGAGACAGCAAAAAATGAGGAGAAATAAAGAACAGAATATTTCACCCAAAAAAAAAACTGAATATGGGTATAATATACAAGACACAAAGCAGGTGAAGATAACATAGCTGAAGAAGTAATATCATAGCTAACCATCACAGGGTAAGGAAGGAAAGGTGATGTTTACATCAATCGGGAGTGTTTGCCCACGTGTCAAGTCTACAGACATCTGCAAGACAGAAGCACAATCAAACTATTTATTAGCAAAAGAATGAAATTATAACACAGATGACAATTATGCGCTTACAGTCAGGATTCAGGATAACCTATTACACAGGAGTATATCAATGGATTAGTTTCCAGCAAAATGCAGAAACAAATCTAACTTATAAGGAGTTCATAATGATTAGTCTCGTGATATAACATAACCTACACCGGAGTGTGTTAATTGTTTAGTTCCAACTTGACATTGTATCGATTATCATTGCCAAGACATTTAGAGGATAGGAACTAGATGAGAATTAAAGGACATCACATTGTATGCTAATTACACGGGAACTCTATCGTTAACTTCTGCTCAGAGGTTCGTAAATCATCATTACAAAATGATATAATATAGCATCTAAGGCAATCAATGAATAAGCCAAATATTAGCATAATATCCAACAAGTATTACTATTTATTAGTAGTTATGCTCGTTATTTTACATAATATCTATAAGATGGAGAACACCATAAGCCTTTACCTCCTCACTCAAAATTCAAGAAGATGTTATTTATCCTAGGGTAGAGTCTCCTGTCTTTCATAATATATAAAGAAAAACTGAAAAGATAGTGAACATAAAAATGTGCATTATTTACCTGATGAACTTTATACGTTTGGAGATAGTAAGAGAGCTCATGCAGAAACAATGTAGCCATTATCACGAGCCCAATAATAGAAACTGCAAATGGGAAATAGAAGAGGATCCTGAATGAGAGAATTTTGTTCCACAATTTATGAGTGCAAACAGATAGCACATCACCCTACACCATATGATGGCATGCATCAAACTAAGAAACTGAACCGTAATGCTGAATGTGAACAAAAAACAATGTTCTGACGATAGTCCTAAATTTAGATAGAAATGCATTTTTAGTGGACCTTTCAGCATTGGTAAAAAGAAACTAAGTCCAAGGGTGGCACTTGGGAAAAAGAAACTAAGCTTGCTTAATCACTTATGCCCTAGCCACAGATATGAACCAATCTAAGAACAATGTGAATATCAACTATGATAAAATAGCCTATGATCATCCTAAATTCAAGCTAGCCAATTGACTGATACTTAAAACATCTGTAATAGTAAGTAGCAACTCTTCAGGGAAATGATCGGATAACCGCTTGTGTATGAACTGGAGCACTAACAGCATTCATATACAATTCAAACCCTAGAGTGGAAAGGATAAGGTTACCAAGAGCCCCAGAACGCGTTTTCTGCAACAAATGTTCTTCTGCACGAGGGAAAGCATCCAGGCTCTTTATAGCCTGTTTCATTCCCATCGTATATTATTCTCCCCTCACTCCCTCCAGTAACAAACTGATTTTCACCAATCAGTCTGAACAGTCAAACCTGCATACAAACGAATTGAAATACAAAAACTGTGACGGACATCTCGAAGCTCAAAATCAGGCCAAAGCCAAACTTAGAAGTGTTACAGAGTTTACAATCCTACTCGTATCCACTGACATTTCTTCCAGTTCTACTCCTTGTATGGTCTAAGGAGTCTAACGCCTTCGATGGATTGATCTCATAATGGCGAGAGATGAGTGCAAGGATCGGAACGAAGTGAAGCTACCAGAAAGTTGTTTTACAGAAAAAATAAACGGATTTTACGAAATGTGCGCGAGAGCGTACCTGGTTGAACGTCTACAGCAAAGACGAGAATTCAGTAGATGGGATGGGAAGACCACCAGCTCGGAACTGACGTCGACGTCTGTACAGCGGGAAACAAATGGGATGAATCGACGACGGTGTCCTGCTATGCTACCATTTCCGGCCAAAATTTCCCGTTTGAGCCCACTCCTTCAAGTTTCAAGAGTCTGACGGGCCCGGTAATGGATCATGAAGAAGTTGGGTTTCGGCCCAATAATCGATATTATTCCAAACCTATCAAATAAAATTTAAATTTGACTATTTGAGTCAAAGCTTCTTTTACTGTTTATCAAAAGTATTGTCCGCTTGCTTTTTTTACCAAAACAACGTTCGTCAGCCATTCGAGTAATGGTAATGGATCTCCCTTGTGAATTCTGCTTCCTTTAATTTCTTGATCTATGTCTCACAAGCTTCCTTTCTGGCCACTGGCGGAGGCAATGTGATGAAAGGGGGTTCAGCTGAACCCCCTTGCTATTTGGAAAAAAAAAACCATCTCCCGTCTCCCATTAGGCTTGAACTGCCCCTTCTTAATTATATTCTCCATTTCCGATTTAATTAAAACAACAATCCCTTCTTGATCGATCTGAATCAATTTATAATTATATAAGCTGTTTTCCATTTACTTAATGGTTCATGTGTATAATAATTGTTTTTCAACACAAATAAATCCCATGATAAATCCATGAGCAACAATGCACGTATATGAAAGAAAACAAGCAATATATATAAACAAATCAAATGTTTGTTAACATAATTATTCTATTTCAATGAAAGTACCAGAGTCAATGGTGGAATTATCATTCAAGAAGTAATTCATCTGCTGGCCGCCAGTTCTTTATTCAAACTATTTTTGATTTGCCGTTCATCAAACACGTCACTAATTCTGTTGCATGCTTGGCTCTTAGATATCTCCCAGGTGGTGTTTATCGGTAGTCCTCACTCCCTGGGTAGACTATAGATAATTTACATTTTTCAGTATTGATTCTCCTCCCAGAACTATCTAATAAGTAAAAAAAACATAATTATTCTATTTCTGTTTTGAAAAATAAAGTGGAGACCGCAGGGTTAATATGAGCCATACTTGACAAGGAATGTGTTCTATAATGTGTTCAGAATTTGAAATCTCTTTGTCATTCATTGTAAACAACGTGCGATGATTATTGCTAGTTTAATTGTAAGAATCTTAAGTATTATGTTATTCACTTTTAGTTCTATTTTGAGTTAACTTTTTTATTATTTAGTTGACTATTTTAATGCTACGTACTTCGAACCCCCTTGAACAATTTCCTGGCTCCGCCACTTCTAGCCCATGCTACGCGACGTCGCTTTTGTTGTACTGGTTTGGAATCAAGGATTACAGCTAAGTGGGACTCCTTGAAACGGGCGTCCAATCCAGACATATCTTGTGGTGACCAAGCAAACAACTCGGCATTCCCTCTAATGAGTGTGATCAAGTCGTTCTTGAACTCTGGTGCGGCGTGAGCGGATAGTCCTACAACCTTTGAATGATCGCTTGGATCCAAAGAGACCTCTTCATCTGCATCTGCTATTTTCGGACGTTCGACCTTGAATTCTCTTATATCTATCGCAAAGCATGCTTCCTTTCTTTTGAGTGCTATATCGTAGCACCGACGAGCGAGTATAGGGTTTCCCTGGATGACCCCTACTCCCCCTACTGCTGGAGAGTTCATGAACTGGTGTACAGGAAAAAAATAGCTTCGAATTTTGCAAAACTCGGTCATCCAAGTATGATGTTGTACACCAATGTTGTTTTGGTGATATGAAATTTGATCTCTTTTGTCACCTTGTACTCCTCATCTCCAATGGTTACGTCGAGAACGATGATTCCCAGTACTGGAACGTCATTTCTGGTGGAACCTGCTAGTGTGGTGCTAGTTCGTCTGAGCTTACCTGGATCCAAGTTCTAGGGGTCATTTTCCATACATGTTTTGGGGCCTGGATTTGGGGAAAATCTTCTTACCCCGAATTACATGTTTTCCGGTCCATTTAGCCCTCCCAAATCCGGGGAGTTCGATTCCTAGTAGGCTTTCAAATCACCTCTGGACGGGTTTTTAATTTCTGTTGAAACAAGGAGTTGGGCGGATTTGAGGGTCCCCAACCCATTTTTTCATCTTGCCAAACTTACCACAATTTTTTTTGTTCTATGTTCTTAATTTGAAACGTTTGCAAAAAAGTTGGATTTTAGAATTGTTAAAGAGGATATTGAATATTATTTTTTTGAATTTGATTTTGTTCACTTGTTGTTATAGAGTTTCACATACCTGTTTTGAATATTGCTGTTAGGTAGAATAAAAGTGACTATTTGAATATTGTTGTTTGGTCAAAAAGAAAATTTTGAATATCTTAATCTTAAATCTTAAAATATATTATAGTGGATCTCACCAAACTTTTTGCCACATAAGCTTAATCTCTAACCACAATTTTCCACCTCATCAACTTATTTTATATCAAAATTAATTTTATCTATCATACTAATAAATGCACTAACATTAATGTGTTTATAAGTTATGAAATACTTGGCAATTTTTTCGGTGACAAAACCCAAGTTTTGTTCACCTAGACAAAATTGAATCCAAGCCATCCATCTAATCTCTATTTATTACTGAAATATTTTTTTAATTATTATTTTGATTATCCTTCCATATTTTGTGCTTTCATTACCATATCTACATTAATTTTTTATTTTACAATTAATGCAGATAATAACTTCCATATAACTCACCTTAAAACTCCTATTTATATATTTTATACTAAGGATTCCATAGCATCATACGTCTTATTCATAGAACATAAATACTAGTATTACAGTAACCAGCAATACTAGTATTAACTCCTAGTGTATCCCCTTAAATCCTAGTATTACAGTTAGTAATCAAGTAACCTAAATACTAGTAATACAGTTAAGCTGGAAATTGAACAAATCACATGTTTAAAAAACCACAAACTCATGAAATTGAACAAATTCAAATTAAAATTAAAACACACAATCCTAATTCCGTGCTAGTATTATAATTAGTTATCAAGTAACCAAAATACTAGTATTAAAGTTAGTAGAATCAACTAACCTAAAATTACACTAATTGAAACAGAAAATTGAACAATTCCCAATTACAAAAATCCAAATTTCATGAAATTGAACAAATCCAAATTACAATTAAAACACAAAAATCCTAATTCCATACTAGTATTACAGTTAGTATGGAACTATTTCATGGAGACAATAACATAATAACCCAGTATACAAGGATCTGAGCCATTGGATGGTAATTAAATGTGTAATTAAATGAGCCATTGAAAAAATGGAAATTAAATGTAGCAAAAATATTATTTTATATTTACTAGTTATGAGTCATTAAATTAGGAGTTAATCTAAGGACCCATATTAACTTTTGTCTAGGGACAAAACTCTCATATTGTCACCCACCCCAGTCCCAAAGTTTAAGATTATATAAAGGCACTAACATTAATGTGTTTATAAGTTATGAAATTATTCAAACCTTAACCATACTAACACAATAACACTTATATTTGCTATCAAATTTATCACTATACATATTTTTATGTTTAACAATATCATAAATATGTTTACACAATTATAAATTAAAGATATTAGTAAAAAAAATTAGAAAGAATCATACTTTTATTAGGTACCACTGATATATTGACATATTGTACCTAAGTTCGTCATTCATTACTATAATGTATATTATATTTAAATTAGTCTATAATTTGTTGGTATGCCATTATAATAAACAATAAATAATCATTAGCTACTCATAATAATTAAAAAATATGATAAATAGATAAAATAAATCATTTGAAAATTCTCGATTCCCAAATATACAATTTTCATTAAATTTTTTCTTGAATTTTTTTATGAATATTTTCATTAAATTTTTTCTTGAATTTTACTACAAAATACCAAATAAGAAAAATGTGCATCATGAATCTTTTGTATTATATTATTAATATTTTTAAATTAATTATAGTTTACTTTATAAACACATGTAGTGTACATATTAGATGAGAATAAACCAAATGCCCACCTAAAATTCAGTCAATTTGGTCGGGAATTACCCATTTCTCGAGTAAAGTTGGCGGGTACAGGAAACCTGTTACCCAGTTTGAGCGAGTAACAAGCTGCGGGGACGAGATCAACCGAGGAAGAAGGTTGTGTTTGTTAGAAGAAGTGGAAATATGGTTGCTCATGTGTTAGCAGACGATCGTCGTTGTTTTCGTTTGAGACTGTAATAGGATCAGAGTCTCCGGACTAGTTACGTGAAACTTTGATGGATGTTTTTTGATGAGGCATTAATAATATTTGACCTTCTTTTCAAAAAAAAACTATGGGGATGGGTTTGGAAGAATCTTCCCCATACTCAGTCTTATGGGTACTCAACATGAAATGACGTAATCACAATATATCATCTATGTTTAACAGATCAGACCCGGTCTCTCATTTAGTCAATCAGTTCTTTACTTCAACTCATCAGTTAAACAGTCTATCGTTTTCTATCGAAACCCTAATCCTCTAAAAAGCGTAGCTCTATCTCAAAAATCTCTTTACAATCCAGATGCAAAGAGATTTGGGGTTCACCTGAAGGTAGCGGGTTTCCTTATACCCATTGGGGGGTGTAATTTGTACCCGTTTAGTCTCGCAGGGAGGGTATATGTAATACCTATTTAATAAATGGATGGGCAGTGGATGTTTGGTTTTCGGGCCCGTGGGTACCCGCTGCTAAGCCTATGAGTTAGACTTCCTTTATAAAATTTTGAATATTTTAATTATGTAAAAAAAATATAATAATATGCATACCATCGAGACAATAGATTGAAGGGACTCATGTTTATTAGGTCATGTGCTAATTAGGTCAAATGTATTAAATATAGGTTGTTCAATTTTAGTTTAACAACAAACACGGCATAAATTAGGTTAGAAGGAGAAATTGACTTTTCACAATCTTAATTGTTTTATGGTTGCTCCTAATTCAAATCCAATATTGTGTATAATTAATAGGTAATTATTTTTAGTTACCCTTTATTAAATGTTTAGAAAATGAAATTCTTAAATTTATTAGTATATATGACGTAAGAGAGAATTATGTATATATCATAAGAAATTATATTTTTTAAATGAAGTATATTAAAAGATTATAATCTAGAAATCACGAAGCTTATTTTAATTTTTTATTTTAGACTTAAGTTAACTAAACTTCAAATAAGTTATACAAATGAATCAAAATAAATAAATGATATTACAATTTTATAAGTCATATTCTTATTATTACTATTTAAATTAAGACAGACCATATAAAAGAAATTACATATGCACGACCAACCGGCCGGGTAAAAAACTAGTAATCTTAATGGTAGTATAGTATAATTGGTTTTGACACATAGGATAGAACCACTCTCACAAATTTCCACATCATCACTCAATTTTTAAATCAAAATTCAATTATATCTCTTTCTTTTCATTAAATGTTGAATATAATTAACAATGTTGTCAGGACCGGACCGGGTATCAAACCGGTCCAACAAAAGGGTTGAGGGTTTAAGGTCCGACCGGGATTGGACCGTAAAAACCGGTGTAATAAACCGGCCACACTTTTAAAAAAAATACATATGTTATCAGCAATTACATAAATTTGAAGGACCTAATTATAATTTATTTAAATAAAAGTACCCAATTGTAAAAAGCCTAGTCTATATATATGTGTGTTTTTTTAAGAATCCCTAACCCTAATGAAACTATTGCAGCTAAGGGTGGGAATCGGTTAATTCCTAAAAGGTTTTTTAGGCTTTTCCATCGTTTGGCCATGCTCTGATACCAATTGTTTTTTGCGCAAATTTCTTCAAGCGAAAGTATACCAATTTTGACCCTAATCCAATTTGTCTTATTATTCATACTTTCCGACAAAATTTTATTCAAGTTTAATTTCATTTTCTTCCAACCTCTTTTATTTGACTTTTAATACAAAATGATTACTTTCATTATGATATATATAATAATACATATCACTATTTTCCTATTAACTCTTTCTACGTTTTGATCTTTATAAAATACTTTAAGACTTGATTTATAAGTTTTATACTTATTTTTCTTTTTATCTCTTTTTTGCTTTCCTAATACTACGAATTGGTCTTCTAGCCATTCTTTTATTCTAATGGATTTTCGCTATATAGACCTATAGCGTTTTTTTTGATTAATTCGATTAGATCCGACATTAACTGTTCTTCTCGAATATATTGAATTTTTGTTTCTGGCATCTCTCTTAATTCTCTATTTTCGTTATTCATGTAATCTTTATATTCTAAAAGTTCTTTCTCAATATCTTTCCAGGATTCTAGATTATTTCTTATTCTAGTGTCTATTTTGATTACGAGTTTATCGAAGTAATAAATTATTTTATTTAGATCGTTATCCATTTTATATTTTATTGCTTAAATCGGTAATCATTTGTTTTAGTGTTTCTATTTCACTATTATCCTGATTCTGATGGATTATCGTAATGTTTTTTATATCTTCTTCTTGACTCTGGTTTTCTAATTCTTTTGGTTGGAATCTTTCTGATTGGGTTAGCCTTTCTATTTGGTTTATCTTCCTAGGATCGTGTTGAATAGATTTTCTACTAGGTTCTGCCTTTACTATTTTTAATGGTGTTTCTAAACGAATTATTGGTCTAAACAAGTCTTCGATAGTGATGACTTCTTTGTCTTTAAATGTTAAACTATGGTGACTATTTGTTAGGGCGTAATTTATTTGGTAGGTTACTGAAAATGGTTTACTATTTTCTTTCATAAGATCGTTTCTTTTTAATTCATATTTTATAATTATAGATGAATCTAGGTTTTCATCTATAATTCATCTATAAAAATATGAATTATAAAATAGATTCATCTATAAACCTAGATTCATCTATAATTCATCTATAAAAATATGAATTATAAAATAATTCATCTATAAACCTAGATTCATCTATAATTATAAAATATGAATTAAAAAGAAACGATCTTATGAAAGAAAATAGTAAACCATTTTCAGTAACCTACCAAATAAATTACGCCCTAACAAATAGTCACCATAGTTTAACATTTAAAGACAATGAAGTCATCACTATCGAAGACTTGTTCAGACCAATAATTCGTTTAGAAACACCATTAACAATAGTAAAGGCAGAACCTAGTAGAAAATCTATTCAACACGATCCTAGGAAGATAAACCAAATAGAAAGGCTAACCCAATCAGAAAGATTCCAACCAAAAGAATTAGAAAACCAGAGTCAAGAAGAAGATATAAAAAACATTACGATAATCCATCAGAATCAAGATAATAGTGAAATAGAAACACTAAAACAAATGATTACCGATTTAAGCAATAAAATATAAAATGGATAACGATCTAAATAAAATAATTTATTACTTTGATAAACTCATAATCAAAATAGACACTAGAATAAGAAATAATCCATAATCCTGGAAAGATATTAAGAAAGAACTTTTAGAATATAAAGATTACATGAATAACGAAAATAGAGAATTAAGAGAGATGCCAGAAACAAAAATTCAATATATTCGAGAAGAACAGTTAATGACGGATCTAATCGAATTAATCGAAAAAACGCTATAGGTCTATATAGCGAAAATCCATTAGAATAAAAGAATGGCTAGAAGACCAATTCGTAGTATTAGGAAAGCAAAAAGAGATAAAAAGAAAAATAAGTATAAAACTTATAAATCAAGTCTTAAAGTATTTTATAAAGATCAAAACGTAGAAAGAGTTAATAGGAAAATAGTGATATGTATTATTATATATATCATAATGAAAGTAATCATCATGTATTAAAAGTCAAATAAAAGAGGTTGGAAGAAAATGAAATTAAACTTGAATAAAATTTTGTCGGAAAGTATGAACAATAAGACAAATTGGATTATGGTCAAAATTGGTATACTTTCGCTTGAAGAAATTTGCGCAAAAAACAATTGGTATCAGAGTCTGGCCAAACGATGGAAAAGCCTAAAAAACCTTTTAGGAATTAACCGATTCCCACCCCTAATTGCAGCCGCCACTCTTTCTTATTTCCCTTCTTTTTCCTTCTCTCTCCTTCTCTCTTTCTTTTATCCCCCATTGCCGATTACAATTTCTTTTCTTCATCTTCTTCTTTCATTCTTTATGTTCCTCTTTCTCAACCACCATTCTCTTAATCCTCCTGTGAGATAATCCGATTTTTCTCCTCCTTATTTATATCTGTATCTCATCTTCTTCCATTCGCCTTGTTTGCTGGAGACCGACAATGAGTTGAAGATCGCCGGCCATGACAGACGAAAAACTTTGACTTGTTAGGGATTCAAATAGCCAACAATAAAGTCTTTCTATGAGATCGGAGCCTTGTTAATAGTGTTACGATATTAGTTCGAAGGGGGAGAAGGAACTGAAAACTGATAAGAGAATAGACATCGTCGTTTGGATCTCCGTCTCTCTGACCCGCACAAAACCGTCTTGGCCGGGTTGACCGAGTTGACCAGTTTTTCGGTTCGACCGGATTTTAGAGCCTAATTGAGTCGGTGATGATTTAGGGGCTGACCGGACCGGCTTGGTTTCCTCAAAAAAAAAAGACCGGCTTGGGTACCGGTTCCCAGTTTTCCCGGTCGGACCGGCCGGTCCGGTCCGATCATAATAACACTGGTAATTAAACACCCTATGAATGAAATTTTAAGTAATTTGATGGTCAACTATATTATCTTAACAAAAATAATATATAAACAAATAATTTTAAATTATAATATTTTATAAAAATTATTAATTTTTTTCTAAATACATAAATTTTATTAAAACACTTTCTTAATCACTTTAACGATAATCATTCATTTTATTATAGCTATATGCGTATATTTATAAATTATAGACATGAGAATAATAAACACAATATTGTGTAAATCTTGAAAATTTAAATATAAATAATTATTCAATAAAATGTAAATAAACTATGTTAAATGACGATAATATGAATAAATAAGTATTAAATACTTGATAGTAAACCATCATATACACTTTTGGAGGTAACAGTGGTGCATACTTTCCCAATTTTAAATTATTTAAATAAATCTATGGATCTCTAATTATTCAATCGATAAATCATCATACAAAAATTTTATTTGTTTATATTATGGGTATAGGGATTTTGGTCATGAATCAAGTTCGATCATGTTACATATTAGTAAGAATTATTTTTGAATTTTTTTTCCCTTTAGGCAGCTCCTTGCAGAGAAATGGAGACAACACGCACAGACAAAAAAGATAGAACATCAAGTCCCAACCCGGGAAGTCATGTCTACCTCCATGACCCCCGGGAGGTTAGCCAGGGCCATGCGAGCCACATAATGGGCGGCACTGTTACCTGAACGGCGAACCGTCATAAAACGCCAAGAAGGGGCTCCTCTCTGCATCTGAAGAATCTCCTCAATGATTGCCCCACCAGGGTTCGCTCGGATGTGCCCTGCTAAAAGCTTCGTTGAAACCAGCTCTGCATCTCCCTCAATATCCACCTGCAAAACACCAGCCCAAAAACACCAAGTACAAGCATCGCAGAAAGCCATCAACTCTAATACAAAAGGATCCAAAATACATGGGTACGTTGCCGCCATTGCCCACAGAACAACGCCTTCCGAATTGCGAAGTACCCATCCGGCTGAGCCACCCAAGTTCGGTCGCACGACGCCATCAACATTGATCTTTAAACGGGACAGGTGGGGGGGGAGCCAAGGTACCAAAGGGGGAAGGGGAAGGGGAGGAGGGGGTGGTTAGGACGGGTCGTAGATAAGACTATGCTCCCGCCACTGACTATGAAAGTAATGAAACAGGAACTCCAAACGAGTTTGAGCCCTGTCAAAAATAACTCTATTCCTACCCTTCCACAAACGCCACCAAGCCAGAACCCAATATCTTTTAGATGAGGTTGTGTGAGGAGAATGGTTTTCCAATAAATTGCAATGTGAGTATCTCCTAGATCTGGCTGGGTAAGAGAGCACATATGAAGGAATCGCCTTGCTAGCGGACAGTGTAAGAGCAAGTGTTCTATCGACTCCAGAGCGTTATAACAAATTTGGCATACAGGGTCCAAAGAAGTCGACCTAACACGCACCATTATGTCGTGTAAAGTGGGGAGGATGCGATGCAAAACTTTCCATAAAAAGAATTTCATCTTCGGCTAGATTTGCAACGACCAAATGGAGATCCACGTCGATCGTTCCATTGGAGAAAGATTGGCGGAAAACAAATCTGGCCTAGATCGCATGCCAACCTCATACCCAGAAGTGACAGAATACTCTCCCGACGGCGAATGAACCCAGATCTGTCGGTCAGTTTATGGTCGCCATGGGAGGGGAATTGACTGGATCAACCGGACTGAGTCGTCAGAGAACCAATACCTGAGTAGTGGAACATTCCATCTACCCTGAGCTACAAAACCTGCTACTGTTGGTGGACATAAGTACACCCCCGGGCCACGCATCGCTGGCCGTGAGGGTACCGTTTCTGGCAACCAAAGATCCTGTAGAGCATCTATTGTATACCTGAGCCAATCTGCCATCCTAATCCTGGGCGAAGAAAGTCACGACCTGTCATCAAACTTTGCCAACCCCAAGAAGGCCGTCCCCGACCATTACTCCGGAGTAAAGTTGTGGTAGGAAAGTAAACACTTTTCAGTACTCGAGACAACAAAAGATCCGGATTCGTAAGGATTCGCCAGCACTGCTTAGCCAACAAAGCCTTATTAAAAGTAGCAAAATCCCGAAACCCTAAGCCCTCTGCTTCCTTTGGTAGGCTTAACCTAGCCCAGGAGAGCCAGTGGAGCCGACAATTATCCGAGACTTGACCCCACCAAAATTTAGCCATAAGAGTGTTCAGATCCTTACACATATTATCAGTCAATTCATAGCAGGACATTGCATAAACTGGCAATCCTGCAATGACGGATTGGAGAAGCGTATGAATCCCTTCCAGCGATAAACACTCCCTTTTTCCAACTGCGAAGACGCAACGCCATTTTGTCTTCAATGAACCTAAAGGTTTCTTCTTTAGAACGAAGGATGATACACGGTAAGCCTAAATACTTTTCTGAACGTTCAAGGAACCGGACTCCAAGGGCATCCTTATAACGCAGTTGGATGGGTGTAGGGGTATTATTACTGAACAAAACTGTCGATTTTGCCAAGTTGACCCTCTGGCTCTGGCCACTCATGCTCCTATATTGATAAAAAGGGATAAAAGTGTGTGAATGTAAGAGTCTGAGACTCGCAAAAACAGAATAGTGTCATCCGCGAACATCAGATGTGAAATGTAAGGACACCGCTGATTTATACGAATCCCGTACAACGCTCCCGATGTGGTTGCTGATATCAAAAGACGTGTGAGTCCCTCAAAGCAAATAGCGAACAGTAGGGGAGACAGAGGATCCTCTTGTCGAAGTCCTCTTGTCGGAGAGAAGAAACCTTTGGGATCACCATTAACTAAAATGTCCATGGTCGCAGAAGTAAGGCACTCCTGGATTAAAGCAACCCATGGGGCAGCAAAGCCTAACCCGTGCATAACCGAAAAAAGAAACTCCCATTCCACACGATCATACGCCTTCTCCATGTCAATTTTTAGGGCCATAAGATGTTGATCCCCGGTATGGGTTTTCAAGAAATGAATAAGCTCATGAGCGAGGAGAATATTATCAGTGATCGAGCGATGTTTAATGAACCCATTCTGAGCTGGGTGGATAATGTCCGGCAGAACATCCCCCAATCTGCTTGTGATGATTTTGGAAATGATCTTATATGGAACCGTGCAGAGCCCAATAGGGCGAAGTTGTCGCATCGTGTTCGCATCAGATACTTTGGGAATTAGAGTTATCCAAGTATGATTGAGGGTGCGCAACATTTTGGACTCGTGGAAAAAATCCTGTACCGCATCTATAATCGAAGTGCCGACAATATCCCAATAACGCTGGAAAAAGAGTCCTGTGAAGCCATCCGGGCCCGGAGATTGGGTTGCTCCAATAGAAAACGTCGCATCTTTAATTTCTGAAGGAAGAACCGGCGCTAATAAAGACTGGTTCATTTCTTCAGAAATTAAAGGGAAAAGGCGTAAGGAATCTAACGGAGGAAGCCCTTGTTGGAGTTCAGAGGAAAAGAGAGAAAGAAAATAGGAAACCCCATGCTCACTTTTGGCAGCCTCTGAAGAATGGGTCACGCCGCCGTCATCCACCAAGGCGTCAATGCGGCGCCGCTTGCGTCCGCGCGACACTGATTGATGAAAAAATTTAGTATTTTGATCTCCGTCCTCTAGCCACCTAATGCGAAGTCGTTGTTTCCAATAAAGATTCTCCTGCCGACGCGCTGCATTTAACGTATCCTCCAGACGACGGACCTCTGGCCAATCCACATTAGAAGCCTGAAGTGCGACCCGAAGAGCAGCGTCGCAATCATGAATTAAACGAGCAGAATTAGAGGTTCCCGCATTACACCAGTCAAAAAGGGCATGACGCACATCTTTTAATTTGGACATTAATCGGAATTGAGGAGTGTAGTAGGATAGCGGTTCCTTCGAAGCCCTCCAATAATGACGGATTAACAAATCAACCTCCGGATTGTCCACCCAACGACAATCAAACCTGAACAGACGCTTAAATTTAAGTGAAGGGGGTTGCAAGTGCAGTAGGATAGGTGAATGATCTGAAGCCAGATTTGAAACTGCGGACTCTGGCCAAACCCCCAACCAGTCCGGATTAAAAAGAAATCGATCTAGCCTTTCATAAATGATAAACGAGTCTTCATGTCGATTAGACCAAGTGAATTTTTCACCCGAGGACCCTATGTCAATTAACTGTAATCCGTCAATGAAGTCCAGGAACTCATTAATTCATAAGCGCAGCACCAAACGACCACCAGTTTTTTCTCTATCAGACATGATTATATTAAAATCCCCAAAAATGGCCAAGGGATATGAAACAGCACGTAGCTGAGAAGTGACATGGTTAAACTGTGTGCGTCGGGTAGGTGCGTCCGTGGAAAAGTGCACCCCTACTAAGTAGGCAAAGCACGAGGGGTCATACTCCCAACATACACAAATTGCATAATCATATGAAAAAACAACCACACAACTAAGAGAATCCGCCCACGCAAAGGAAATACCACCCCCATTGTTCACCCCTTCCACATGTTCGAAATTTGAAAAGTCTATACTACGAAACAAAGTGGTACTAGAAAGCAAACTAAGACGAGTTTCACATAAAAAAAAAACAAAAGATGGCGAGTGTAGACGGATCAACTTCTTGAATTCTGCAACTGCCGCATCCCCGCCCAATCCGCGACAGTTCCACGCTAAAGTAGTCATGGCTCCTTAGCGGGCCGGTTCTGGTCGGCACCGCTAACCACCATCGAGGTTTGATCAAAACCACCTAAAGAAGTCGCTAACTGATCCACCTGGACATCAATGGGCAACCCATTATCGAAGGAACCAGAAGGATTAGTGATATATAAACTTGAGAAATCAGTAACAAGCGTAGGGTAACGAGGCAGAACCTCAGTCAAATCTGGCTGATCCAAAATAAAACCATTAGGCCCAGCCGCAAAATCGAGCATAGCACAATCCTCACTCTGGGCCAAAGGGGAGGTTCGGCCCAGACTCTCACAACCCAAACCCACTGGCTGATCATCCCTAATAGCTGGCGGGCCTGAATGAGGCCGAAATGGGCCTCCAATTGACTGTGGCCCAGTACTTGAAGACCCCACAAGTCCCAAAGCAGAAGAGGGCCCCAAATGGGCCGGAGCCAGACTAGGCCCGCTAGGTTGAACCCCAATTCTTGCCATCTTCTGCGGATTTAGAGCCTCTGCCGCCGTCAACCGCTTGTCTGACCCATCCTTTTCTACCGGCCGTTTCACACCGGCAATCTTAACCTGATGGTAAGAAACCTTCTCAACCTGCATCCAGGACCCTCGGTCCTCCGCTCCAGAACCGTCCACAAATGGAGAAGCACACTGCCGCAATGAATGGCCAAGCAAGCCACAACCAAAACAAACCGTCGGCAATCCTTCGTATCCAAAATGAACCCATAACTCAGCCCCGTTGCTAAACCGAGCTTTTCGGCGACCCAGAAGTGGTGCAGTTACATCAATTCGGACAAACCCACGGATAAACTCCTTATTCTCCGAGTGAATCATAGAGGCCTATGTGAAGAACTTGGCCGAGTGGCTGGAGAAGGCCGAAGCCGAACTTCAGAGATCGAAACTCTGTCGGAACCTCCTCCAACCGCACCCAGAAAGTTGCGAATCGAAGCTCATCAAACACCTCTTGAGTAGGAGCCTTCCACGACATCAAGTTTACTACATAACCGTCAATTGATTGCGGCCAACGGCGCATCACACGACCCAAATCCGCCTTCTTAGAGAAGAAAAGCTGAAACAGATTGAAACCAGCGTCACTAACCCAAAAATCTGATGACTGGAGATTCCATTTTCGGCCCAAAGTCGCCTGAAGCCATTGCCGAGGCTTGGGATTTGGAAGAAAAAGACGAGCCAATAAACTGGTTGAGTGCCGAAGTTGACTCTCGGCAACCACATCAACATCAAATTCAAAGATCGGGGCAGCCATGGGAGATCAGCGGTTACACGCAGCCTTCAACAAAAGAGAGAGAAGAGATCGAGAGATTTGAAAACGGCGATTGAAGAAGCAGAGCACTTTTGTAAAGGTTCCAATCCACGATTGAGTCGATTGCCCTACAAACGAGGAGAATGCGGTGAAACCGCTGCGGCACGAAGGCCCTAGTTTGAAACGGCACGAGGCCACTACAGGAGGAGTCGTCGTGGACATCCCCACGTCGCCGACAAGAAAGGATGAGAACGGAGAGAGAAAAGCAATTGAGAGACTAGAAGGTTAAATACATCAATAAAATAGTTTAAATAATTGCTTTAAACAAAGATTCATACATTTACACTCATATAGATCTAGAAGCGAGTTGGTCTATGAGAAAAGTCACCTAGTGTCTCAGGTCCATAATAACCTAGGGAAAAATTCATCGAATTATTTTTTTGAAATTTATGAAGGAAGTATATTTATAGAATTGAAGTATTTTGATTTATGAGAAGTAAGGTCCACTAGATAACAAGTTAATAATATTATACGAGTTATACATGTTGTGGGTTTAATTGAATTATCAATAGGTTGGATGGTGATTATCATGTACGTTTACTTTTGCCATGGTTGTGGTTGGATATTGAGGAGTTACACAAGCTAATTAGTCTCGAGTTGAGTTGAGTTTAATAGGGGACATATTAGTCATATCACATGTAATTTAAATTATGAATTCATCCTATTGCAAGCTTATAAGGGTTGATTGGCAATAAATTTTAATCACCTCGATTAAGATTTGAGTAAAAATTATGAATATATTTAAGAAATTATATTAAAATTGTAGAAAACTAGAGTTAATAAGGGTCAAGACACTTAATTGCGTTGAAGGCCTTGAGTAACCCGTAATACTTGGGGAAACATGCATAATTTCAATTTGGTCGTGCTTGATGTTCCAACCTATGATTTTGATGACATGTGTATTGATTGCCTAAAGCGATCGATGGTGTATGACAAAGGAAAAAGAATGTGACTGAAAAATGTTGGAGATTTTCATGGCATGGCGACAAGAAGCTATGTGGTTTAAGACAAGGATATGATTTTGAATATGGATATATGATTCTCATCCTACACTGATTTTTGGTTTCGTGACACAGCTATGAATTTTTATTTAAATAAGTATATATTTCTTTCGAGTTAAATTTAAATAAGTATTTGTACCATTCCTCACACCTAAATGTAATATCTTCCAAGAAATAAAAATATTATATGACTACCATTGTTACATAAAATTCCCGACCAACAGGTCGGGTTCAAAACTAGTTTTTTTAAAGTGGCGAGCTCAAATTTTTAGAATATTTTATATTCTTTAATAAAAAAAGTGGCACTGTTTTAACGTAACAACAAGAAAGAATAAAGATTTCCAAAAAAACAAAGAAAGAAAAATTATAATACTTTTGTTTATCATATCCCCAACATTGATAACAAATTTTTATTTTTTTACCAACATATTAATTAAATTATTTATATTTATTTTTTATCTTAATAAATTATAATTAGGATAGATACTAACTTCTATAATAAATTATTATATTTTAAAAAGTGTAAATAAAAAAGTAAAAAAAATTCAATGACACATCTAAGTAATCTAACTATAAATAAATAAAAATAAAATTTCCACTAAGAATTTATAACAAAAAATGGCGGATGATAATAATCCAATAATCTTAATAATCTTAATGGTAGAATGATATAATTGGTTTTGACACATATGTCAGAGCCCTTCTCACACATTTTCACATCGTCACTCAATTTTTAAATCAAAATTCAATTATTTCTCTTTCTTCTCATTAAAATGATGAATGTCCCAAACTTGAACACTCTATGAATTAAATTATAAGTATTTTAATGTTAAACTATATCATCTTAACATAAAATAATTTTAAATTACAATATTTTATAAAGAATTATTACATTTTTGTTCTAAATACAAGATTTTTTTTAATCTTAATCACTTTGATAATAATAATTCATTTTATTATAGTTATATTTATAAATTACAGTCATGAAAATTAATAAACACGATATATTATACATCTTAAAAATTTAAATACGAATAATTATTCAATAAAATCTAAATTAACTATGGTTAAATGACGATAATAAGCATCAAATACTTGATAATAAATCATCATATAAATTTTTTGAGGTATTAGTGGTGCATACTTATCCAATTTAAAATTATTTCAATTAATTTATGGATCTCTAATTATTCAATCGATATATCATTGCAAAAAATTCATTTGTTTATATTTGTGGGTTCAAGCATTTTGGTCATGAGTCAAGTTCGATCATGTTGCATATCTATACTATATACTAAGGATTTAAAAAAGAGGGTAACCAAATCCAAGCCTCCCCTTAATTGTAGCTATTCATCCAATCAGAATTTTTCATTTATAAAATTAATAAATTAATTTAAATTTTCAAAGGTAACTACTTTCCTCTTCCCGACTTTTTCCTATCTGCAAACAATTATAGTTTTTTTTTTTTTCATTTCCTTTAAGTAAACCTCCCACCCCCCCAAAAGTGCACCCACGTTAAATTTTAATTTTTAAATATTTTCTTAACTTTGATTTCTCACCACCTTTTATTAATAAGAGTTAGATTAACATTTAAACAAAATTAATTGCCATACTTAGTGATAAAATGGGTTAAAAGAAGTAATTTGTAGGGGTCTCGATAATTCACATGTCTTTTAAACATGAAAATGTTAATTACATAAATTATAGTATTATATTTATCTATCTATACTATATACTAACAATTTTTTTAAAAAAGGTACCCAAATCCAAACTTCTACTTAATTGTAAGCTTCTATCCAATTAAAATTTTCTTTCTTTTTTATTAATTGTTTTACAGTAAAATAATAGTTTTTAAATAGTAGCTCTCTCCCACGGCTAACTCCCTCCAATTTGTTTTTATAAAATTTCTCAGTTTTCATTTAATTTTTAATATTTTGTACGGCAATTTGATAACTCCAATTTTATTTTTATTTTTTTTGCAACGTTTCAATTTTTTTTCATGCATGGATGCACTTAAAAAATTATTTATAAAAAATAATTTGGATTATGTATTTATCAAACTTTTATTAAATTTAACATTTCAGTCACTAGAGTTTTCTTATTTTCTTTAAAATTTTAATTATTTTATCAAAGAATTTTTCTTCAAAATAATTTATTTAATTTGAAGATTTAGTAAAATTGATAAAAATATGATGATTTAGTAATCAACATACTTATAGTGATAAACCGGGTTGAAGGAAGTAATTTAAAGACATCTCAATCATATAATTTATTTAATTTTAATATATTAGTAGAATTGATAAAAATATGATGATTTAGTAATCATCATACGTATAGTGAGAAACCTGGGTTGAAGGAAGTAATTTAAAGACGTCACAATCATACAATTTATTTAATTTTAGTAAAATTGATAACCGGGTTGACACAAGTAATTTGAAGAGGTCCAAACTTTCCAATCATTCATATTTATTAACAACTATTTAAAAAAATTGTGCAATTAATTTATCATTGCTTCACATATATTAACAATCATATTAAATAATTGCAATTATAAAACTTTAAGAACATACAATAACGACTTGACCCCGGCCAACGGGCTGGCCAAAAAACTAGTTAGTAAGAATTATTTTTAAAATTTATGAAAGAAGTATATTTATAGCATTGGAGTATTTTGATTTATGAGAAGTAGGATCCACTATATAAAGAGTCTTTTTTTATGAATACTAGATAACGAGTTTATAAGTTTATATGAGTTATACATGTTGTGGGTTCAATTTAATTATCAATGGGTTGGACGGTGATTATCATGTACTTAAAAATATTGTTTATTTTTGTCGTGATTTTGGTTGGATATTGAGTAGTTACACAAGCTAATTAGTTCGGGGCATAGTTGAGTTTAATAGGGGATATGTTAGTCAAGAGTTACGTGTAATTAAAATTATGAATTCATCCTATTGCAAGCTTAGAAGGTCGCTTGACAATAAATTTTAATCACCACAAGTAAGATTTGAGTAAGAACTATGGATATATTTATAGAAAAATTTAAGAAAATAATATTAAAATTTGTTAAAAATAGAGTTAATAAGGGTCAATACATTTAATTGGGTTGAAGACCTTGGGTATACTTGGGAAAACAAGTATAGTATCAATTTGGTCATGTTTGATGCTCCAATATATGATTTTGATGACATGTGTATTGATTGCTTAAAGCGATCGATGGTGTCTAACTAAGGAAAAAGAATGTGATTGGAACAATGTTAGAGATTTTCATGGCATGGCGACGAGAAAACTAATGTGGTTTAAGACAAGAATATAATTTTGAATATGGATATATGATTCTCACCCGACACGGGTTTTTGGATTCGCGACACAAATTTGAATTTGTATTTAAATAGGTATAGATGTTTTTCTGACTAAATCTTCTAATACATTAAAGCATATTCTCTTTTTTTTCAGTTGACACAGCGTTTTGGGGATTTTAGAGCTTCTCCTTCATTCTAGGAATGAGGGTATTTTAGATAAAAATCGATTTTGGCAAACAAAATTTTTGATTCTTTTCTCACGAACAAGGATCGAACTCTCAACCTCATGTTTAAGAGACAAAGTGAACAACCAACAATGCCACACCTAATGATTGGATTAGTTTACTATTTAATCAAAGAAAAGTTGCAGTGTTTTCAATGTAACAACAAGAAAGCATAATTATAATGCTTTTATTTATTATATTCCAACAATTGATAACAAATTTATAATTTTTTTACCAACATATGAATTAAATTATTATATATTAAAAAGCAGAAAAAATTCAACCACACTTCTAAGTAATCTAAATAAAAATAAAAATAAATATTTTTTGGTAAAATATTAACACAAAAAATCGGCCAATGGGCTGTCTACAGTTATTTTTTAATTCTTTGGCAGGTATACCTTTAATTTTTTTAAATATCTTTAGTTTTTTAAATTTCAAATTATATTTTCTATTATATGTCAACAATGACGTGGTAAAATTGCCAAAACAATACACCGCTGACGTTAGTAGGACTGCCCCGAACCCGTATTAAAGTAATGAGTTCACTTTGTAAAGAATTTAAAATTTAGGAGGTACGAAGACACTCGACTGAGTTTGGAGAGGATAGGAAGCCCCGTGGCCAACTCGAAGGGGCTGTGTCCAGACGTACTAAATATTTAATGTTTTAAATATTTATCTTATGTTGAAGTCGGCCAACAGGCCGCGACTAATCTAGTTTAAATAAGTATAGATATATGTTTGAAATGAAACATATTCGTACCATTACTCACACCTAAATCTAATAGCTTCCCAGAAATAAAAATATTATATGATTACTATTGTTAAATAAAATTCCCGATAACGGGTCGGGTTCAAAACTAGTAATAATAATAATAATAATTCGTTCCCTTCTTGCAGCATCCCTGGTATATAATTCAATTAGAACATGGCGGTTGAAGGAAAAATCCATTACGTCCAATTCTTGTACGGCTGTACTTTATAATATAGTACACTTGTTTTAAATTGAAATCCAGTAACGATATTGTAATTTAAGTATGCAAATTGTCCTTTTTTTATTCTTCTACTTGTTGTCATTTTCATGAGTAATGGGTTTGTTGCTCTCATTTTCTCTTACATAGTTAGCTCTTTCATTTGTATTCCAATTATTTTCTCTATCGGAATTTGTCAAATTTTAGACGTCTGATACCCACCCGGTGGTTAATCACTTGATCATGTATCGATTTAGGTAGAATTTTTCTTCCATGTAACTTTAATCAACATCGATAATAATAATATATAATAGTTATCGAGAAAATAGATAAAACATCTATAACGGGAGATGATCTGCGTACAAACTTTTCAGTTTGGAAAGTTCCAAACCCAATATACGGAGGGACATTTTCGTCTTTTTGAAAAAAATAAAAAAAAACCCTGTTTCCTGTTCATCTTTCCACGCACGCAGCCGTCGATGTCTCTCATCGGCATCCGCCATCCTCCCTCCTCCACCGATCCTCGTCGCATCGGCCGCCCGCTGCTACTCTTCTCGCTCCTCCACCAAACATCATCGGCCGCCACCGGCCACTGATCAACCTATTCGGCGAGATCCGGCCGTACCTCCAACAAATCCACACCTTGGACGAGCTGAGGAGAGGAAAAGGGATTTGAAGTTCTACATGAAGGTAATCAACGAAATCGACGCGAATTTCATACGGTGGAGGTCGGTCCCGTTCACTCATCTGTCGACTAGATCGGATTGCGATAGAATAGGATCTGAAATTGAAACTAAAATCAAATCTTGAATCCTTCCTCAAAACGAATCGTATGGCTGGAGCTCGTTCTATTGTTGCTACAGCGGTGGAGGCGGCGTCGGAAAACAAGGCTACGGCAGTGTCGGCGGAAACAAGGCTACGGCGGCGGTGGCGGAAACAAGGCCACGCAAATCACTGTTTTCCCAATTACAGTTAGGTTGAAGAAGAGTGACTGGTTTGTCATATGGTTAAGTTTAGTGACTGATTTGTCACTTGGCTAAGTTTAGTGACTGATTTGTCTCTTGGTTAAGATAAGTGACTGAAGAATGAAGATCTAATGATTGGTTAAAATTTTGTACATGAAGATTGTTAGAATGTATGATTGAGAATTATGGTATTCTGGGTGGTTGTGAATGGAAATTAGTGATAATAGCATTCAGTGGTGTTGTGGGTGGTGGTAAACTAATTAACTAAATAGAAAGTTAACTAGTTTATTCGATAAGTTAACTAGTTATTAATTAAATAACTTCGTTAACTAGTTATTCAATCGTGAAGTTAACTAGTTAACAACTGAATAACTCAATAAGTTAACTAGATAACAGCTAAATAACCTTGTTAACTAGTTATCCGTGATGTTAACTAGTTAACTCGTTATCTAAATCATGATGTTAACTAGTTAACTAATTTTGATAACTAGTTAACTCGATTGGTTAACTAGTTAACTCGACTGGATAACTAAATTTGATAAGTTAACTAGTTAACTCGATTTTGATAACTAGTTATCAACTAAAAATCTCGTTAACTAGTTAACAACTTGGTAACTATTTAACTCGATTAGATAACATGTTAACTAGATAACTAGTTAACTATAAAAACTCAGGTTAACTAGTTATCAATAAAAAAATCTTGTTAACAAGTTGTTAGTAAAAATCAGGTTAACTAGTTAACTTGTCCTCGTCGGAAAAGTCACCGGAGTTTGGGTGGTCTCCGGAGCCTCGCTGAAAAAGTCACCGGAAAACATGTTAACTATAAAAACTCAAATTAACTAGTTAACTAGTTATGAATAAAAAATCATGCTAATAAGTTAATAGTAAAAATCAGGTTAATTAGTTAACTAGTCCTCGTCGGAAAAGTCGTTGGAACAGTCATCAGAAAAAGTCACAGGAAAATGTCATGGAAATTTATAACACACGAGGACTATCTGTAGATAACTCATAGTTTTACTATTGCATCATAAGACCACAAAATTTGAGGTAGACCATTTTATAACGAATAAAAAGCACGATAGTCTAGCAGACATGAATTTGACGATGGAAGATTTTTTAGGGGCGAGTCAATACCTTTTACTAGCTAGGTTAGATTACAATAACTTGTGTCAATCTTTGCATAGAGTTAGATTCATAAAAAAATTTACAATTTCATACTAGTGGAATTGTGACTTTCTTATTTTTCTGTCTAATGGCAATATGGAATTGGCCAAAAATTAACAACTGAATTGGATGAATATCCATGAATTTGGATAAAAAATCCACAACGTGTATTTAGACCCACTTTTTTGGTTGATGTTAACTTTTTTTTTTTTACATTGGACTTAGTCCAAAAAACACACAATCGATGCAGTCGGTGACTGAGCATAAGAATATTTTTCAAGTGGTTCGTGAAAGTTAAACTATTCACTTCACATCTCAATCCCAATTTTCTTACCACTAAACCAAATGAGGACTAAAATATATATGGAATAATTAAGGGAAAATAGCACTGTAAAATCCTAACAGATAAACTCCTATACTTTAAACTAGCTTTTTTGCCCGCCCGTTGGCGGGCCGCAACCTTACAATATATAATTTTGAACTTTATTTTGAGGGAAAAATAAAGAATTTGAGAGAGAAGAGCTACGTTCTTATTAGGAAAAATCATCTTTCGCATTCATAATTTATAATACTTTAATCTCAACGTTCTTGAATTTGTTAAATTCACATAGTATTTTAAAAATGTAGTTATAAACTCTATGTTTTACGAATACTCATTCAAATTAAGCATGTTGCTTCAAGAACAACAAATAGTTATCTATTTGGTTTTAATATAAAAAATCTGTTTGGTTTTAAAAGACTAATTAATTATACGCTCACAATTAACTCTTTAAGTACTTAAATTCTAAACATAAGAAGGCTATGAAGGATAAAACTCTAAACTCTTTAAAGTCTAAATATGTTTAAATCCTTAATTGATAAAACTCTAAACTCTAACCATCTGAATAGACGGTAGTTGGCAAAATTGGTAGTTTTTATTAGTGAGATAACATTATTAAGATTTCCAATTGGTAGTTTTTGTTAGGGAGAAGTAGGATTTCAAAATTTTATAATGTATGAGTTTGCATATGTTTAGAATTTTTTGGTTGTTGTTTTTCTTTCTAGATTGTTATAAATTTTAAATTCCTTTTTTTATAAATAACTTTTTTAAATTAAATATAATTGAACTTTATTTCAAGGTTTATTTTTGTTATATTAATAAAAGTCTTATTTGTGGAAAACCTCGATTAATGTGAGTCTACATGAAATTCAAATGACGATATGAAATTTATATTCATTTTAATGGTTGGTATGAAGATGGGAAAATTCAAAATTGCCGGGTAGGGAATGATTTCGCATTGACCGTCCTCAAACTATCATGTTGTTAACAATATTTTTAGTTAATTTAGAAATCGTATACATGACTACATGAGTCTCAATTAACTTCACTTATCATGTACTATACGTAGTATCAATATACAGAGATATTTTTTTATTTTTTGTGTCATTTTATTATTTACCTTTTCATAGGTTGAGTTATATCTAAATTTGTTTGGATGCACATTCTAATTAACTAATTTATTGTTTAAAAAGAATATATGAATCATAGTTTTTGAAAGATATGAATCATAGTTATTAAAGGAGTTATATATATATATATATATATGGTGAACACTCCGGTGCACCACTAAAAGTGGGTGCACGAATACACCACTAAGTTTGATAGTAAACATGTTTTTAATATTTTTTTTGTCGAGTATAGATCTACATGTTTGTTAAAGGATATAGGACGATTTGAACAAAAATAATTGGTAGAGATGATAACCATCATATTGAGAAAATGCAGCTGTAAAGAAACCTGAAGAACATAGGTATAATCTTATACTATGATGACTAAAAATTGTAAGTAAGCTCAATTTAGACTTATTAAGACTAATCTATTGATATAAACGATTAGTTCAATGAAAATATCATCTAATAGCACAAACTTAGTGGTGTACCAGTGCACCACTTTAGTGGTGCACCGAGTGTTTTCATATATATATATTAATATATAATAATATATATATGATGTATATTATAGATTTATTTTAGTATTAAAGTTAAAGTAATAATAAATATTTTCTATCAGTTCTAATTCTACAATTTTTCATTGTAATCATAGTAATCTCCATTTTCTTTATCTACCTCATTTTAATTCTTTTTTAACCTCGCTCTATTATTATATACTAGTTTTGTACCTACCGCCCTATGGGCGGTGCTGTTTTACCGGTTTCTTTGATCATAATAAGAAGAAAAAAATTCAAATACGATTAATTTTATTTTTTTATTTTTAAATTTCTAGTCACTATATTATTACTCACAATTTCAGTACAAAATATTGTTTATTACTCACAATTTTAACAGAAAATTTCAATGAGTGTTTTTTACCTTATTTTTAAACAATTTATATGTTAAATCATGTACTGATTTAGAGATTAGTTTGACTATGATTATTTTATTATGATTATTTATTCTTATTATCATCATCATCTCATATTAGTTTAATTATATTCAAAAACATAAATTTTTATTATTTAATTCATAATATATTTAATGTTGAAGTAGTTAATACATGAGCATTTAATAATAGGGAAGATAATAATTAAATTTTAATTTAAAAATGGTGTGATGATGTGGAATTTTGTAAAGAACCAAATCTACCATACCACCATTAATATTATTAAGATTTAGGATGATAGTTTTATGGGCCACTTTTATGATGATTATTGAAATTAATTTTTTTATAATAATGAATGTGTTCTCATAAGATAATATTTATATAGAAAACAAATTGCATTTATGTAAAAATAGTTTAACCGATTTGTATTGTTGAATTATAGAATAGACATTTTCTTCCTTTTTAGTCTATGAAACGTTTTTTTACTATTATAACCCATGTTTGAACCCTCTTTTAATAAAATTTAATTTATTTTGTGTATTATTTCAAATAACATTTTAGATTAATGGATAATTTAATTTTTATATATAAGTTCGTTAAAATTCTCATTTAGTTTTGACGATAATGGTTGGCTTTAGTGAGCATATAAATCATAGTTATAAAAAGAGATTGATTATATGTATCATAGATATCAGATACATATATAGATTATAATATAAAATAATGTTTTTAAATTGTTGGTCTAGTGGTTAAATTCTTTAAATTTTTATCTTTGTTGTATTGAAATTTTTTGTTTTGATATGAATCATTTAGAATAAGCTTTTACTAATAGTCATACAGTCACAACTTAGAAAAATAAAAAGATGAGATCTTTGATTGATTGAAAATGAAAAATGCATATGATTATTTTATAGAGTAAACATGGAAATTAAAAATTATTTTGTATGAATATTTAATTAATTTTATTGAAATACTAAAATTAAGCGGGGATGTACACTTTGAGTTTTTTAAATAAGAGAAAACAAAAGAAAGGATGTTAATGTGAAAGGAGGGATAATCCTAAGATCATGGAACATAAAAAAAAAAAAAAATGTTTTTATTTTTTATTAATTTTGCAAAAAACGTGGGTGGTTTTCTATTGCATTATTTTAATTATTTATGATGTTTTTATTTTTGACATAATTTAATATTAATTAATTACTTAATGATGATTGGTAGAATCCCTAAACTCAAGGAGAAGAAGAATAAAATGGGGTCTCTTTTATATTTGCATAATAATAATAATAGATGGCTCATTTTACCCCTCCTACTTCGACCATTTTGCCGTTTGGGTCCCTCCGTTCAAACTTTCGTCTTCATGACGTTAATTTATGCACATTCAATACTTCACGTTAACTCCAATAGACATGTATTAGCTTACTAAGCATTTTTAATTTGGAATATACATATATATAATTAGATATGATGAAATCGATGAATAAAACGTATGATTTAAAACCTTTCGTATTTCACCATACTCTTCGCGATACCTCCCTAATTTACCTCCTCACCAACTCTTTGTCTCCAACCTCCGATATCTCTCTTTTTTGGTGTGCGACTGTGTCAAGATTTAACGTTAAGAAGAAGACATTGGAACGAAATAACCCAAAATGCAAAGTGGTTGAAGTAGAAGAGTGTAAAATGAGAAATTTAAAGTATAGGGAGCTATTTATTAAGTTGACAAAGTAGAGGAGGGCAAAGTGATATTTTTGTCAATAATTAAATCAATCACCTAACCAACTCCAATGTTTATAGGAAGAAATCAACGGTGGCTATATCTATATAAACAGCTCGACCAGGGGAAACAGATGTACACCAAAAGCACCAAATTTCAATTTCAAACTAATTACTAGATGGCCACCCAACCAATCACTAGTATTCCAGTGATAGACCTGTCCCCCAATATCTTGGAACCAGGGACTGATTCTTGGGTCCTAACCATGGAGAATGTCAGACAAGCAATGGAACAGATTGGATGCTTCCAAGTAATCTACCACAAAGGCCCATCATCGGAAATCATCCACAACAACATTGTTGCTGCGGTGGAGGAGTTGTTCAAACTGCCAATAGAAATCAAGAGCAAGAAACTCAGTCATAAGCCTTACTTCAATTACTTTGGTCACCACCATGATTATCCACTCATCGAGTCCTTGGCCGCTGACCATCCGGACACTCTTCATGGTTGCAGCAGCTTCACCCATGCCATGTGGCCCTCTGGAAATGATCAATTCTGGTACGCTACGTCTGTTTAGTGGCATGGTATTAGAGCTTTTGATTATGAAAGGTCTTGATATCAAATCTCGTTAGCCCTCAATATAACAATTTATGTTGCATAAGACTTGGTGGACCTTTGCAAACTTCAATCTCTATTTAGAAACCTCTCTTAACAACTTGAGTTATTGGGATGCACCAGTTCATGACAGTTAACGATAATTTAATTTCGCTTTCTTTTAACTTTTGACTATTCAACTGTACATTGCCGTAAACACAGTGAGAGAAGCCTGGAATTTGCCAAGGTGTTGGTGGAGATAGACCAATTGGTGATGAAACTATTGTCCGAGAGCTACGGTGTGGAGGACCGGTACTACTACAAGGAATACCTAGGAGCTACAAACTACGTTCTACGTTACTTCAAGTACAACGCACCCAAGGAAGATGAAACCAACGTGGGTCTCTCCCCTCACATCGATAAATCCATGTTTACAATACTTCACCAGAACCATGTTGACGGTCTGCAAATCAAAACTAAAGACGATGTTTGGATCGACGCTCAACTCAACTCTCCAACATCCTTCATAGTCTTTGCTGGTAATGGCCTCACGGCATGGAGTAATGACAGGATACCAGGATGTTGGCATCAGGTGATAATGAAGGAGGGGAAAGAGACTAGATATACTATAGGTCTGGGTTCCATAGCGAGCGGAACAGTACCCATCTCACAAGCGATGGCTGATGAGTCGCGGCCGTTGATGTACAAGCCATTTGATCATTTCGGGTACCTTCGTTTCTGCGAAGCGAGTAGGGATGTCACACCTGAGGGTCTACTCCAGGCCTATGCTGGTGTTAACTTGAGTTCCTCTGTAGTTAATTAATGTCGTCCTTAAGCTGTCGATTTCATGTACGACTAATTTGAAAATTTATGGTATTTGTGTGGGGTTGGAGAGTGATGTGATAATTGCGTCCTATCTATTTCATAGAAACCTTGTTGTTGACCTGTTGTGTTTGTGAAAAATGTGTAATTTTTGAGATGTCACTATTTTCGTTAATAAACAATATTAGATTGTGTGATCGCGCGATGCCGCTACGCGTTAAATATATTTTTTTAATTTCGGTGTATTCACCCGTTGAATGAACAAAATAATTTTCTTATTCAAAGTATTTTACGATACATG